>CACVBM020001384.1:0-585860 GCA_902728155.2 Microthlaspi erraticum | reverse complement strand
GCTGGTGGAGTTGATGACAACTCCAATCAATTCTCCAAGCTACAGGTTAGGGCTCTTGTATTTATTTTCTCATAGGTTAGGTTGCGGCTGCAGTTAATTTTGTGGTTGTGGTATATAATGTGTGTGCTTGCTGTTTGTTCCTTATTGGTTCTTGTTTTTTTTGGTTATTGTTTTGCGCTTGTTCAATTCTTGCTTCTTGTGGTTCTCTATACTTTAGTTTGATTAACTAGTTTAGTTTGTCTCACTTTGTGTTGCTTGCGTTGCCGTAGAGTTTAGGAGTTGGTTAAAGTTGAGTTTAATGCCCCCAACCACTAAAGCGTAGGTGAGTTAATTCAGAAAAACTTTAGCTCGTAGTAAAACAGAAACTTGTCTTGTCCAAATTTAATTACCCTAATTTTGCCCTTAAATACACAAACGTGTTTGCTCTTCTTCAATACTAACTCATCCACCATTTTCCATAAGCTTTCTTCTACTTCGTGTCTTTGTTTCCTTCTTTGATTGCGAAATGGGTTCCAACTCTCCATTTAACTACAGTTTTACAAACCTCTTGCACCATGCCGGAACACCACCACTAACACCCCTTTTCTGTACCCAAACTCCAACTTTTTATACCCAATCACCAGAACCCGGTACACCACTAACACCAGATGATGAACCCGAACATGTTGATGGAGCGCAGCAGGGAGTTCCCGAGAAGCAAGAACAAGGTGGACTGTGCCGGAAGATAAAGCTCTGATAAGCGCGTGGTTGAACACCAGCAAAGATGCCGTCACTGCGACTGACCAGAAAGGTGTCGCCTTTTGGAAACGGGTGACAACCTACTACTCTGAATGTGAAGCTGTGAAGAACATGACTCCAAGGAAGTCGAATAATTGCAAACAGAGGTGGCAGAAGATAAACGAGGGATGTCAGAGGTTTTGCGGTTGTTTCGAGGAGGCAGGAAGACAAGCTACAAGCGGCCAGTCGGACGATGACGTCTACCAGATGGCATACAAATTCTTCTTTCAGGATCAGAAGTCCAACTTCCTGCTAGAGCATGCGTGGAGAGCTCTTAGGAACGAACAAAAATGGTGTGAGCTAACCAAAGGGAAAGGAAAAGGACATGGCAAAAGGGCGCAGCCACATACCTCCGCAGAAGGCAATCCAATGGAAGACGAAGTCGAGGAGAGACCCATGGGTGTGAAACTTGCGAAGGCGGCAAAGCTGAAAGGGACTAATAAAACTGTCCCTCGAACCAAGGAAGAAAGAGAGGCCTCGCTAAAGAACCTTCAGACTGTGGCTGCGATAAGAGAGAAACAATTTGAGAACAAGAACAAGTTAGCCAATAAGCAATTGCTTGACACTCTTTTAGGCAAAACCGAGCCACTAACAGAGATAGAGAATGCCCTTAAGAATGCCCTAATTACTCGGATCTATTCGCTTTAGAGAATGTCCTTAAGACTTGTTTTTAGGTTTCTATTCGGTTTAGGTTGACTTGTTTTTATGTAATGTTTGATGACTTGTTTGTCTTCAATGTTGTTAAACTTATAAGTCGGATCTTGTTATGTCTCTATTGAAGTATTTATGTTATAAGTTTTTTTCCCTTGAACTCTTCTAATGTTTCGTGGAATTGAAGTATTAACGTTATGAGTTGTGTATGATTTTTTTGTTTAATGCTTGAGTTATTTGCCTTGTCTTTTTAATGCTTCCTGCAGGACCTGATAGATGCTTACAACTCGGAGAAGCTCCGGTTGGACATTCTGAAAGAGAAACAAAAACGGGTTGAGGAAGCATTCCTGGGATCCTTTGAGCGCTTTAGGGTAGTTCATAGGAAGGCTATTCAGCTGAGGTCAGAGTTGGCCGAGGCAGACGCGGAAGTGGAAAAAGGCGAGGCTGAAACATTGGAGGCTGGAGCGGCTAGCCATGAGGCGGACCCAGAAATGGCGGCGTCGGTGCAGCTCCTGAAAGATATCGGTGACGCAATGATCGACAAATGGGAAATGGACCAGAGAAAACTGTGAAAAGGTAAGCTTCACTATACTCAAACCCTTGTTTATGATTGTGTATACATTCACTTAGCTTGTGTTCTGTTTTTTGGTCCGCAAGATTTTATCAAAAACTAGCTTTAAGTCTAACTAAAAAAAACAGTTGATAGTTTATTGGTTCATAGGTTCTGTTCTTTGATAGAAATTAACTTAGCTTGTGTTCTGTTCTTTACTTTGTTTTCTGATTTATGATCACAGGTCCATTGGAGCAAGAGCAAGAAGATTGGCGTTTTCTTGTGTCGGCCAAAAGAATTTGGCCTTTTCCCCTTTTCGGCCAAAAAAATGAAATCTTATTCTAATACTTGTGTTTTATTTGATTCCCCTTCCCCTTTTGCTTGGATTAAACGCCATTTTTTTTTCAAATATTCCATAACTTTGAATTTGTGTCTTCTGTCGGAAAGATATTGGTGACTCTAGTTAATTTGGAAGATGCTTTAAATTTATACTTGTGTCTTTTGGTGCATCTCAAGTTCCATTTGTTTGCTTCTATAAAATCTGAACATTAGCTATCATTTTTTCAACACACACAAACACATTCAAACTCTCCTCAACCACAAACTCTCTTGTTTCTCTACAACCTCTTTTAAGAAGAAGAAATTCATCCTAAACACAAACACACTCAAACTCTCTTGTTTCTCTACAACCTCTATCAATACTCTCTTTAATCTCATTACAAACTTTCATACAAACTCAAACTCTCCTCTCTTGTTATCAAACATGTCATCTTCTTCTCGTCATGCTTTTGTATTCAATGATGAGTTTGAACAAGCGATGGATGATGAGTTCGAGTATTGTGTTGAAGAATGTTTAGATGACATAGATGAAGTTATTCAGCCGGAGAAGATAAAAAAAAAAGAAAACAACTATAGATAGAGGACGTGAAGAAGGAAATATCCGTCTCTACAACGATTATTTCAATGAGAATGCAATCTATCCCGAAGCCATATTCCGCCGTCGCTTTCGGATGAACCGACCGTTGTTTGTGCGCATAGTCAACAAGCTATCCGAGTTACGCTACTTTCAGCCTATACCGGATACTACTGGGAAGCCGGGTTTTACTGGTTTACAAAAATGCACGGCCGCTATTCGTATGTTGGCATATGGCACTGCCGCTGATGCAACGGACGAATACCTCAGAATGGGTGCGAGCACGGCGCTTGCATGCTTGCACAAATTTGTGAAAGCAATCATACTTTTTTACGAAGATGACTACCTTAGACGGCCTACACCAGCCGATCTCAAACGATTACTCAAGGAGTCAGAGAGGCGTGGATTTCCCGGCTGCATAGGAAGCATTGACTGTATGCATTGGGAATGGAAAAATTGTCTTACGGCATGGAAAGGACAATATGCACGGGGCCATGGAAAACCGACAATCGTGTTAGAGGCCGTAGCGTCCTACGATCTATGGATTTGGCACGCATTTTTCGGCCCCCCAGGTACTTTAAACGACATTAATGTTCTACACCGCTCACTCGTGTTTGATGATATATTACAAGGCCACGCTCCAAAGGTGTCGTTCTCTGTTAATGGGCACCACTACAAGATGGCTTACTATCTTACAGATGGTATCTATCCGGAATGGTCGACTTTCGTCAAACCAATTCCTCAGCCACAAGAACCGAAAGCACAATTATTTGATATGCTTCAATCGGCCAAACGAAAAGAAGTTGAGCGCGCTTTTGGAGTCTTGCAAGCTCGGTTCGCAATTGTTAAAAACCCAGCTCTTTCAATGGACAAGGAAAAGATAGGAAATATAATGAAGGCATGTATCATTTTACACAATATGATTGTGGAAGATGAAAGAAAAGCTGGCACTCAACGTTATGAAACGGAATTTCAACCAGGAGGAGGAGACGGAAGCGGGTCTTCTTCACAAACACGAGTCACGGATCCAGCACACTTGCCATCGAACGTCCACAATATTATGGCTACTCGAGATGATTTTCGTGATAAACAAAAGCATCACCAATTGAAAACTGATTTGGTTGAGCATATTTGGAATAAATTTGGTTAGATGTGGTTTTTAATCGTGTTTTCATATCATATGTTTTTAAATAAGTTTGTTTTTCAAACGTGTTTTTATCTATATATGCAATTTGTTTCCATTCTTATATGTAATATATGTTTCCTTTATCTTTTTTTTACAATGTATTTTACTTATTATGAATATTTTCAATTTTAGTAAATTTAAAACAAAAAAAAAAATTAAAGAGCCTCATGTTGAGCTCTCGATTGGGGAAGCTAAGTCTCTACACTTGCAATATTAATTTTGTATGCATAAAGTGAGTTTAAAGAACCCCATAAGGGGATGTCTAATGCACATACTCTAATAACCTCACGCAGTGTAATGGGAAAAAGAATAGAGGTAGATCCAGACAAGAGGAGCCGTTACATTTACATAAGAAATCCTAAACTTTATACTCCGTTACATTTACATAAGTAATAGTTAGGCACAAAAAAGGTACAAACGTACCGGCCTTGCCTTGGCACATGGCTTGTCACATGTGTTGTCATCACAAACTTATAAACCATGATTGAAAAGCCTATAAAAACGGTTACAAAGAGAAGGTGGTAATATTTTATGAATGCCAAAAATGAAATTTTGATATCTTTTTGCACTAAATGATAAAGTCCTCTGGGAAAAACATAAAATTCGGTCCACCATACATATCAGCTGAGAGAACATTTTTGAGGCAGTCTCATTACATTTCCGATAATAGCCCAAGTGTCCTATAAAGTCTCTCCGTTTTTCCTATTAAATTGAGTAAAGCTTACAGAGAAAAACCTACAAAGTTTAATCACATTTTTTCTTATCACAAGCGGGCTAGAAAGAGAAAGAGAATGGGATCTCATGTCGTTTGTAACGAACAAAAACCACACATAGTTTGCGTGCCTTACCCGGCTCAGGGACACATCAACCCGATGCTAAAGGCTTCCACGTCACCTTCGTCAACACCGTTTACAACCACAACCGTCTACTCCGGTCGCGTGGGCCCAACGCACTGGACGGAATTCCTTCCTTCCGGTTCGAGGCCATCCCTGACGGTCTACCTGAGACCGACCTGGACGCCACACAGGACATCCCTGCCCTTTGCGAGTCCACTATGAAGAACTGTCTAGCTCCTTTCAAGGAGCTTCTCCAGCGGATCAACGCCCAAGATGATGTTCCTCCGGTGAGTGGTATTGTATCAGACGGTGTCATGAGCTTTACACTTGACGCTGCAGAGGAACTTGGTGTCCCGAAAGTTCTTCTTTGGACTCCCAGTGCTTGTGGCTTCATGGCTTATCTACACTTTCATCTCTTCATGGAGAAGGGTTTATCTCCTTTTAAAGGTATGTGTTCTAATACTTTAATTGAACGGTTACAATATTAATTTTAACGTAGAAACCATTCATAAACACCATGAGGTCGACGGTGGAGATGTTATAAGATTAGGATCTTAGAACTAATACTCCTCTAAACTGTTGATCTAACCACGTTTAGATAATATACATGATTAGTTTTTCTGTGTAACACTTTCGTACGTGTGAGTTATAAATAGAGAATTTTGTGAAAATTTTCAAGAAGGTAGCTGCATAATGGAAACTAGAGTTTGACCCGCGCCTTGCACGGGTGATATTTTCTCAATTTGATTTTATTAAAAGATGTCTATTTACATACAATTTTAGGAACATAGAGTGTTAGACAATTAAAAAAATGTCAATTTACATTAGACGAAATTTTGAGTGATGCATATTTTTTTAGCCTGGTTTGATTTTTGTCATCGTTTACAGTGTGGTAATCTAACATTTGCTTTAACAACAGTTTCTCCCTTTCCGAACCCACATATATATTAAATTTTAATACATTTAAAATAATTTTATATTTTGATAAATATAAAATGGCATATATATTTTATGTTTTTATCAATTTTAAATAACTAAAATAATTTAACTTATATGATAAGTTATTAGAATTTATTACGTTTAAAATTTTGATCAAACCAAAATATTAAAAAATACGATTTAATTATTTAATTCAATTAAAGAATCAAATTAAATCGAATAAAAGAAATTTTAAAGATTTCCAAACATGGTAAATTTTTCTTTCCTATTTGTGATTATGGTTGATCATTATTTGGATCCTATTTTATAATAGGTTTTTGAACTATTATCCCAAAATATAATCATGTGGGACATTTAACATTTTTAGAGATTTGCTTCATTTTTAAAAATTCAAACCATAGCATATGTAAAAAAAACTAATTTTCTTTTTTTAAATATTTTGATGTGATGATATAATTTATTCTTGAAAGTAAAGCTAAACAAAAATGATAGATGAATAAATTAATTTTTAAACAATTAATATAATACAATTGAATAAAACTTTCCATATTTTACTGATTGATTGACTAATAAATAAATTTTCGTCATTACCAAATAAGGAAACTGAAAGAAAATAATTTTCATTAATAATTATTTTTCTGACTAAATTAATCATATATATTTCATTCTCTAACCAAATATGAATGGCATAACATGTAATTAGTCTAGTAATGTTTGTCTTAATTAAAACTAACCTTGAAAGTGAACCTGGTGTTGACACATCAGCATGCATTTCTGTTAATAACACATGAGACAAAGGTTTATTTTATAGTGTTTTCTCTTTTAATATATTAGAGATTTGACTATGTAAACAAAAATAAATAATTGATGACGTGTCTACGTGTGAATAAAAGCTGATAAACATCACTTTCCATACCACGTGTGAATAACCACGTTTAGAATTAGTCGCAAACTCTTGATGTGCCGACAAAAGGAAAACTAAGAAATTAATCACTCGCTCCATTTCTTAATTTAGATGTTTTAGGAGTTTTTGTTTCATACCTTAATTAATGTTTAAAATGTTACAAGACTGATGTTTCATTTTTATATTCGATATATATAATATACTCTCTCCGTTTCAAATTAGTTGTCGTTTTGGGAAAATGTATCTGCAATTATTTGGATGTATATGTAATGCAAAACACGTCCAGATACGTCCAAATATTTGCAGATACATTTTGCCAAAACGACAACTAATTTGAAACGGAGGGAGTAGATCTTAATTAAATTAGGTTAAATTTGTTCTTGGAAATATTCTTTTTTTAAATGTGAACACTCGAATCCATATAATTTAAAGAGATGGAGCTAGTAATTGATTAATATTTTATTATAAAGGAAACTTTTATCAGTGTTACTCTCTTTTTTTCTTTATATAAAGCGAATATTGATGATGATCCTTAAAAGGTTAGGTTAACAAAGTATAAAGAAAAACATGTACTTGAAGAATAGAAGAAACCCATTAAGCTGGATGCAATTAGGCCAACGTCATTTTCTTGACCAAAGTTGCTTGCAATAAATTTGTAAATATGAGATCAAATCATCACTAAAATAAAGTGTGATGGATGTTGCAGATGAGAGCTGCTTGACGAAAGAACACTTGGACACAGTTATTGATTGGATACCGTCGATGAAGAGTCTAAAACTAAAAGACATCCCTAGCTTTGTCCGTACCACTAATCCCAACGACATAATGCTCAACTTCCTTGTCCACGAGAGCGGTCGATCCAAACGCGCCTCTGCTATCATTCTCAACACATTCGATGACCTCGATCAAGACATTATCCGGTCCATGCAATCAAATTTACCACCGGTTTATTCAATAGGACCGCTTCATCTCTTAGTAAACCGGGAGATTAAAGAAAGTAGTGAGACTGGAAGGCTGGGATCAAACCTGTGGAGAGAGGAGACAGAGTGTTTGGAGTGGCTCGATACTAAGTCTCTAAACAGCATCGTTTATGTTAACTTTGGGAGCATAACGGTTATGAGTGCGAAGCAGCTCGCGGAGTTCGCTTGGGGTTTGGCGGGAAGTGGAAAAGAGTTTTTATGGGTGATCCGGCCGGATTTAGTAGCTGGAGAGGAGGCGGTGATTCCGCCGGAGTTTCTGACGGAGACAGCCGGTCGAAGGATGTTGTGTAGTTGGTGTCCTCAGGAGAAAGTTCTTTCTCATCCGGCGATCGGAGGGTTCTTAACGCACAGTGGATGGAATTCGACTTTGGAGAGTCTCTCCGGTGGAGTTCCGATGGGGTGTTGGCCGTTCTTTGCAGAACAACAAACGAACTGTAAATTCTGTTGCGATGAGTGGAAGGTGGGGATGGAGATTGGCGGAGATGTGAAGAGGGAGGAGGTTGAGGCGGTGGTTAGAGAGCTGATGGACGGAGAGAAAGGAAAGAAAATGAGAGAGAAGGCGGAGGAGTGGAGGCGCTTGGCGGAGAAAGCGACGGAGCATCCATGTGGTTCGTCGGTTATGAATTTTGAGACAGTTGTCAATAATGTTCTCTTAGGACAGTTCCCCAAAAAAGGTCATACTTAATTGAAAGCATAAGATGATCATAAAAGTGTGTTATATAACTAGGGTTAATACCCGCGCGTGGGGTTTCAGTATTAAAACACTATCAACATTTATAAATCATTTTATAAATAATAACAAAATAAATTGACGTTCCAAACATTTATTCATTTCTTTAGAATTGAAGAAAGATACATTGGTACATTAAAGATTTGATCAAAGGTAAAAAAACAAACAACAAACACATGCGACAATGAGCAATTAATACAATATCCTCGTTCACACGGGATTAAATAAATTCAAAGCAATTCAAAGCACAGCATACTTTTACTTTTTAAACTTGTTCTGTAGATCCAACACAACCTTAGGATCCAACTGAAACGCCCTTGCAAGAACATTGGGATCTATTGCTGGGTTAGACCCAAACACTGTGTTAGCAATAGTGACAACACCTGGGTTTTGGCTGCTCAGAGCAGCGAATGCAACGGCAGGAAATTTACCAATGTTTGCTTGGAAATGGATAAGTCCCTCTGGAAACACAAACACATCACCCTCCTTAAGAGTTTTGGTAAAGAGACGATTACCATCACCGTTTGATGTGACAAACCCAACCAAAAGAGTTCCATGTCCGACATACAAGATCTCGGTAGCTCGGGGGTGAGTGTGAGGAGGGTTTTGCCCGTTGACTCCATAGTCTATACGGACAATGGAGATTCCGAGGGTGTTTAGCCCTGGAAGGTTGTTTACATTAACGGCTGTCACATTCGACCCAACAGCATTAGCTACGGGTCTAGCCTTTTGAAGCCCTGTGAAAAAGAAGTCATCGGATGTGACGAGCTTTGGGTCTTTGCAGAACTTTCCATTTACAAACACTGATGAACACAATAACCAAATAATGAAATATTATAATTAGAAACGAGAAATCAATAAAAATATTAATATACCAATTAGGAAGTCATGTACATACCACCATCTGCCGGGGTGTTGACGCCGACGCAGAAGTCTTGAAGGGGGCTTGGATCAGAAGCAATGGCCAATGGAAATGTTAAAGCCAAGAGAGATAGGACTGCAAGAAATGAGAGGTTCTTCATGGTCGTATATTAACTTCAGTATTTTCAATGAAAGGAGGAGTTTTTGTTTCTTCAATATGGTTTTAAGGGAGTTGTTAAAAACTTAGAAGATAAAATCTCAATGTATAGATGATTTTAGGTGTTGAAATAGTCCTTATATACATATATGTATAAACCAAAAAGTGTGACAATGTCTGAGCTAGAAGTTTGAAATGGTAAAACTTTTTGTTATAAATCGTGTTCGCTTAAGTCTCAAAATCCCCCATGTTTATGGTGGCAATATATCTATTGGCACAGAAAAATAAAATAAAAGTAAAAAACGTATAATTTCAAATGATGGTTTGAATTGGTATGTGTTTCTTTAGTGATTATATTTTCTCAAATTGTCACGAATTTATACGTGCTGATTTCGATGATATTCAATTGCACGTGATAATGTGTTGACTCGAACAAATGTCAATCTGGATTTATTAGTTTGGTTGAATTGTTCCTTGAGTAACAAGCCACGACTGTATCAATTTTGATATATAAGTCTCAATGGACATAGAAAATTGAAAGATATAAGATGCTTATCGTTATTGAGGAATATTTTGACTTTTACAAATAAATTTAAACCCATCGATGGTGAATCCCTCCCTGGGAAAATGCCGAGCGTATGTAGTTCACACCACGTAATTGCAACCCTAATTTTTCCAATATTCCACACGCACAAGAATAAAAGAGAAATTTTAAGAAATACATGTATGAAATTTCCCCAAAATAAAATGTTTCAAACTTAACTTTTCTTTCAGAATTACACTCTCTTCTCGATCATCAATCATTCTATTCCCATTCGGTAGCCCAACCAAACATGAAAATATATATGATGTATTAAAATAAATATCAACATACATATTAAATAATTTCACAAAAAAAAAATAATAAAAAGGCTTACAGCTTTACTAATCATATAAATTAAGAATATGCAGTTTTAAGAGCTTAATGCTCTTCTAAATACTCACCCTGCTTATGCTCCTTAAGCCTAATGCTCTTCTAACTGTTTTGCCAATCAAGGCCTTTATATACGTTTGCTAGAGCATGTATTCAACGTACTAATTATGTGGTGATTATTGGCTTATTGCCTTCTAGGGCCGCTATTCTGACTTTTATTTCACCAACAGGCTACAATATATACACTCAACTTGTTATTATCTTTTGTCCTATTAGCAGCTAACCAATTATCGAGAGATCACTCATCAGCTCATGTCATGGTAAGGGACACACCTTCGACTGATCGATGTAGATTTGCCGACGATAATTCAACCATTATTTTCTTCTCTTTTTTCTTTCAAATCCTTTTAAAACCATTCAATTCTTTATGTATTTGTCATATATCAAAGTTTTCTTGTTTTTCTTGAAATGTGGACTAAGCTGTCTCGTAATAAAGTACCACTGTTTCTGAAGATATTAGAAAAGTAACCCGTGTTCCACGCGATATATTTTTAATATCTATATAGTATTCACACTTTCTATTATATTAGAGATAATAATTTAGCAATTATAAATATATATCTTTTACTAACAGAAACTCATTTGTCTTTTAAGCATATCTTAAATTTGAAAATACAATTGTTTATCTGTTTTAGTGTAAATAAACGTATCAAATGGAGTAATAAATAAAAAATGAACATGTTAAAACCAAAGCGTTTAGTTGATGTCACGAAACGATGATTTAATATTAAAGTTCAATTATGCGTATTTTATATATGTCAAAAGGTGATCATTTCCACTTCACTTAGATGATCTATATATGTAGACTTCAGACAAGTAGACTTTAAATCTGTATTTTCAACGCAAATTGTTATCCAATGTTTACTATAAATGAAGAGTTACTAGGTGTTCTGATGAAAATTTTAATATGTGTGCAAATATAAGCATAGTGAAGAGTATGATCAAAATTGTTGAAAATATACCAGTGAGGCAGTGAACCGGAGCAACTGACAACATTATTGGATCCACTTCTAAATGATTATAGGTAGTATACACATTACTATCATCTCCGATCTTCCAAATGACTATTTAAAATCATTCAATTATTTGTATTAATGTATTTCACTCAAAAAGTTTGGTTGTTTTTCTTGAAATGTCAACCAAAGTTGCTCCATAATGGAGCTCCAGTATTTTTAACAGTATAAGAAGAGTATCTCTGTTACACGCAAAATCTTTTTATACATGTTATTTCTTTTTTGGCCAACCAAAAGTTTTCTTGATTTACAACATCACAGTCACTGATTACATATGTTTGAAGAAAACTTGGACATACCTACATGAAATAGAGAACATTGAGACAGAGACAGCTAACTTTCCTAACTAATGTGTGACCTAAACAAATTTTATTTCAATTTTGTATGTTGTATTCATATTTTCTATTATACTATCAAAATATTTATAGATTTAAAATTATAAATCTATATCTTTTACAAACTGAAACTCATTTGTAAGGATATATCGAATTTGAAAATATAGTTGTTTATATGTTTTTAATGTAAATTAACGTAAATAATACTATACGTTAAGTTATTGTACAAAAATACGTTTTGTCCTACATAAATTATAAACAAAAAGGTACACTAACCTCGATATCGCTAATGCACGATACGGGGAATCTTCGCATGTGAGGTAGATTTACCGTTACTACGTGCGAAAAACATATGGCCTCACCGTCTCCATGATTGTCAATTAACTTACGATAAAATGGGAGTCCTTTAAAGCCTAACGAAATCGTTTCAAGTTCAATCACAAATACATATCCATTGTAAGATAGAAAGAAAATGGCCTCTCACGCCGTTTCCAGCGGACAAAAACCACACGCAGTTTGCGTGCCTTACCCGGCTCAAGGCCACATCAACCCGATGATGAAAGTGGCTAAACTCCTCCACGCTAAAGGCTTCCATGTTACTTTCGTCAACACCGTTTACAACCACAACCGTCTCCTCCGATCTCGTGGTCCAAATGCCCTCGACGAGCTTCCTTCTTTCCGGTTCGAGTCTATCTCTGACGGTCTACCAGAGACCGACGAGGACGTCACCCAGGATATCCCCACCCTATGCGAGTTAACCATGAAGAACGGTCTCGCTCCTTTCAAAGAGCTTCTGGGGCGGGTCAACGCCCGAGATGATGTTCCTCCGGTGAGCTGTATTGTATCCGACGGTATCATGAGCTTTACACTTGATGCTGCGGAAGAGTTTGGAGTTCCGCAGGTTCTTTTCTGGACGCCAAGTGCTTGTGGCTTCTCCACTTTACTACACTTCTATCGCTTCGTCGAGTTGGGCTTATCTCCACTAAAAGGTTTATATTAGTATTTGTATTAACGTTTGAATCCATTTTTATATTAAAATATTTAACGTAGAATCTCTTAACAAACCACAAGATCATCAGTAAGTTTCTGTATAACAAATTATGACTAATGAAATGGTGTTGTGGACTTAGCAGATGAGAGTTGCTTGACCAAGGAATACCTAGACACAAGAATAGATTGGATACCAGCAATGAGGAACCTAAGAATAAAAGACATCCCTAGCTTCATCCAGACGACGGATCCTGACGACATAATGGTCAACTTTTTTATCCGCGAGACTGACCGGTCCAAACGTGCTACTGCTATCATTCTCAACACGTTCGATGACCTAGAGCATGACGTCATCCAATCATTTCAATCTATTTTACCTCCGGTATACTCTATTGGACCTCTCCATCTACTAGCAAATCAGAAGGTCGATAAAGATAGTGAGATCGGACAGATGGGAACAAATCTATGGAGAGAGGACACGGAGTGTTTGGATTGGCTCGATACCAAGTCTAGAAACAGCGTCGTTTATGTAAATTTTGGAAGCATAACAGTGATGAGCCGAACACATCTCGTGGAGTTTGCATGGGGTTTGGGGGCAACAGGGAAAGACTTTTTGTGGGTGATCAGACCGGATTTAGTAGCCGGAGATTTGGCCGTGGTTCCGCAAGATTTTCTAGTAGAGACGGAGGGTCGAAGGATGCTAACGAGTTGGTGTCCTCAGGAGAAAGTTCTTTCTCATCCGGCGATCGGAGGATTCTTAACGCACAGTGGATGGAACTCGACTTTGGAGAGTCTCTCAGCTGGAGTTCCGATGGTGTGTTGGCCGTTCTTTGCAGACCAGCAAATAAATTGTAAGTTTTGTTGCGATGAGTGGGAAGTGGGAATGGAGATTGGCGGGGATGTGAAGAGGGAGGATGTTGAGGCGGTGGTTAGAGAGCTGATGGATGGAGAGAAGGGCAAGAAAATGAGAGTGAAGGCGGAGGAGTGGCGGCTATTGGCAGAGAAAGCGACAAATCAAAGTGGTTCGTCGGAATTAAATTTTGAGATGGTTGTTAACAAGTTGCTCTCTTAATCTTAGCTCTTAGGGCAGCATGACAACAAGGTGGCTATAATCTATTTTTCAACCTAAAATGATTATCAAAATGTGATTCGTGAACTAGTATTTATTTTTGTTGTTGGGCCACTTAGCTTGACTTTATATTTCACCAAGACTACAGTAATAAACTCATCTTGTACTTATAAAACATTATCTTTTGTTGGCTCATAAATCAATTCACGAATTTGGCCTCGAGATCGCTAATGCCCGATATGGGGAATCTTCACATGTGCTGATGTGCGAGAATCATATGGTTTTGATCTTGTCACTTATATATTACTATAAAATTGAGTCCTTCAAAGCTTAACGTAAGCGCTCCCAAGTTAAGTCACAAACACATATCCATTTTTTAGAAATTCTCCTAGAAGAGAAAGAAAATGGTATCCGATGCCGTTTCCAGCGGACAAAGGCCACACGTAGTTTGCGTGCCTTACCCGGCTCAAGGCCACATCAATCCGATGATGAAAGTGGCCAAACTACTCCACGCTAAAGGCTTCCATGTTACCTTCGTCAACACCATTTACAATCACAACCGTCTCCTCCGATCCCGTGGACCTAACGCCCTCGACGGACTTCCTTCCTTCCAGTTCGAGTTCATTCCTGACGGTCTACCGGAGACTGACGTGGACGTTACTCAGGATATCCCTGCGCTTTGCGAATCCACCATGAAAACCGGTCTCGCTCCGTTCAAGGAGCTTCTTGGCAGGATAAACGCCGGAGATGATGTTCCTCCGGTGACCTGTATTGTATCCGACGGGTGTATGAGTTTTACTCTTGATGCTGCGGAGGAGCTTGGTGTCCCGGAGGTTATTTTCTGGACAACCAGTGCTTGTGGCTTTTTGGCTTATGTACACTACTATCGCTTCATCGAGAAGGGGTTATCTCCACTCAAAGGTAATTTTTATTAATAACCGAGATTAGTGGTAGACATGTTCTTAGTGGCCATTTCGACGACACCTGATAAAAACGATATCGGAAAAAATTAGTATGGTCTATGCTTAAGAATGATTCGCACAAATAGAAAAATGGTCTACTTTTTTTTTTTTTTTTTTTTTTAATGGTCTATGCTTAAGAATAATAACACAAGTAACATAACCGATATAATTTTTCTATATGGTGGTGCCTATTTTTTTAATTGTTTGTGCCGATATAACCACCCCCAATCATCCATTTTCTTGGTCAGAGCCGCCTATCTCTTTTTTTAAAAGGTTTATATACAGTTTTCTTTAGTTGACTTTAAGGAGTTGGTGGGAGACCAAGAACGATATTATGTTGAGAAGTGGGTAGATGAAAGTGGAAACTAGCTCTTAACTTAGACTTCACCGTAAATGGCTATTAATGAGTGACAAACTTGTTAGATGCAGTCTAAGTTAAGAACTAGTTTGTTGTGTAGTGAAGTCTAAGTTAAGAGCTAGTTTCCACTTATAAAGTCTAAGTTATTTGAAGATATATGTCTAAGTTAAGAGCTAGTTTCCACTTATAAGGAAGTCTAAGTTATGAGCTAGTTTGGTTTGTAATGAAGTCTAAGTTCAGAGTGACAACCAGCTCTTAACTTAGATTTTATTGCAAGTATTTTGTTATTTGTGTAACGTTTTCAATGTTTGGTTCAAAAAAGAATTTTTTTTGTGAAGACCTTTACAAACATTGGTACATAAAATGGAACCTTGATCTTGACAATTAAAATTGATAATAATAAAAAATAAAAATAAAAAGATTCCAAAGAGATTTTTAACGTTGGAGATTGCTTTGATTGATTTTTATTTTAAGAAATCTCGAGATATCAAATAATAATAACTAATAAAATGTTTGTGATTGTGGATTTGGCAGATGAGAGTTACTTGACCAAGGAGAATTTAGACACAAAAATAGATTGGATTCCATCAATGAGAAACTTAAGACTAAAAGACATCCCTAGCTTCATCCGTACGACTAATCCTGACGACATAATGCTCAACTTCCTTGTCCGTGAAGCCGACCGAGCTAAACGCGCTTCTGCTATCATTCTCAACACGTTCGATGATCTCGAGCATGACGTCATCCAATCCATGCAATCTATTTTACCTCCGGTTTACTCTATTGGCCCGCTCCATCTACTAGTGCAACAAGAGATCGATGAGAACAGTGAAATCGGACAAATGGGATCGAATCTGTGGAGAGAAGAAATGGAGTGTCTGACTTGGCTCGATACCAAATCTCAAAACAGCGTTGTTTACGTTAACTTCGGGAGCATAACTGTGATGACAGCGGAACAGCTTGTGGAGTTTGCATGGGGCTTGGCGGCAACGGGGAAAGAGTTTTTTTGGGTGATCCGACCGGATTTAGTAGTCGGAGATGTTGCAATAGTTCCGCCTGAGTTTTTAACGGAGACCGCGGACCGGAGAATGCTGGCGAGTTGGTGTCCTCAGGAGAAAGTTCTCTCTCATCCGGCGATCGGAGGGTTCTTAACGCACTGTGGATGGAACTCGACGCTGGAAAGTCTCTGCGGCGGAGTTCCAATGGTTTGTTGGCCATTTTTCGCAGAGCAGCAAACCAACTGTAAGTTTTGTTGTGACGAGTGGGAGATTGGGATTGAGATTGGCGGAGATGTGAAGAGAGATGAGGTTGAGGCGGTGGTTAGAGAGTTGATGGATGGAGAAAAGGGAAAGAAAATGAGAGAGAAGGCGGAGGAGTGGCGGCGTTTGGCGGAGAAAGCGACGGAGCATGAGCTTGGTTCCTCTGTTGTGAATTTAGAGAAGCTTGTTAGCAATGTTCTTTTAGGAGAGTAGAGACTTTTTTTTTTAAAAAATACTCTTAGTGCATTTTTTAAAGTTGTGTTAACCACCACTATTAAACATTAGTAGTGTTCTCTACTCTAATGGGAGAATCTTATTGGGGTGCTTAAAAAAAATTGTTTGTTTGTCTGTATGTTTGTATGTTTGTTTGTCTGTATGTTTGGAATTGGTTTGATCATGATTGTAGTTGCATTCTTAGCAGAGGAACTGAATTTAAACTTCATTTGCAGGAAATACATTGAATTCTGAATGTATCACCACGCAAAAACATTAAGGAATCGCTGAAACTTCACCATTGTCTAAAGGAACATCAAGAGCTGTCCCTCTGTCATCAAGTTAAAGCACATCATCAGATTTCACCACAATCTCATCATAGCTCACACCACAACGATCACTTCCCTCATCGAACTCACATTGGCTCTTCAATCCTTGACCACATTTCTCTTGTTCGTTGCTGTCTGATTGACTAGTGTTCTCCGAGAAACTCTCATCAGATCGATAAGAGTTTTCAAGTTGTTTTCACAGCAGCTCCTCCTCTTCCATGAGAGCTGCAACAACATCCTGCCAAAATAAAAAACCAATAAGAGAACATAGCTAAATGTTATCTTCTTTCTTGTACCAATCAAAGATTTCAGTTTTAACTCGAAATCTCGACTTATGTTTCGGATACAGCAACAATGAATATTCTTGACCATCATAAAGCCTAACAAGATTTTGGTGACCAAACCAAATGTCTTTGCCACTCGATATCATATGAAAGGAAAATAGGGAGCAGTAGTAGAGGGAGACAGCGGAGAGAACACACCCAATATACTACACTCATAGTCTCATAGTTACCTGTTTTGGTCATCCTGCTTTGGAGTCTCACTTAAAACTTGCTTCGGCTTGAGCAGTTTTTACAACTTTCGCATCACCAGAACAACATCCACCTCCATGTTGATGATGATGATTCCCGTGGTGATGGTTTTGCTTCCCCTTGCCTTGAGATTCATCCACATGTCGTAGGCGACCTCCCAATTAGCGTAATACTTTGCTTCTACATCGTTACTCTTATAGCCTAATGTCTCCGTGTACAGACAGATCACCCCTTTTGAAATACTCCAACACCAAATGTATTTTCCCCGGAGCCTATATCAAATTTCAGAAAACAGAAAACCATCCTCTCGCAATCAGACCCATATACACTCAGAGTCTTTACCATCATTTCCAGCATAGTCTATGAAGTTCAAAAGAATGCTAAGCATATATTTCATAAACATGATCCATATTTTTCGTAGTAGTTTCCAACGAAGCTAACACATTATAGAATCCTAAATGTAAGAAATTTAAGAAACAAAACAACGCTAAAAGATATTTAGATGGCTTATCCAGCAATGGCAGCTTATACGAGCTCCATCATTCCATATCCTGACTTGTTCTAATACTATTTTACTAAAAGCAACCAATGAGAACACGAGAGACTCAGAAACAGAGTGCTAAAACCCCCAAAATCCAACCTTAAACAAAGCTAATTAAGCTAACCTCCTTCCACATCCAAGACTAATTTAGAGAAACATGATTCAATAGAAATTCAGCACGAAATCGAGTGAACCTAGAACTCATACTTTTCAGATCGGATCAAATTGGAGATTAGAAGCTCAACGAGAGCTCAATCATCGGAAAAATAGAAGAAAGAAAAGAGATGGAGGATAAAGAAACGAAAGAGAAAAATGAGGAAGAAAAACTCGTTTTTTATTTCTCATTAACCAACACCCAATCATTTTCTGCCACGTGACAATGAGTACTGACGCTTGTCACGCCTATATAAACGTCGACGTCTCCATTTAAAATTGATTTTGATTTATTTTTGGGCTAACCGTCCCATGAAGTAACTCGCGTTAAATATGCTCTAATTAAAAAAAACTTTAAAGAGGTAAAGAGGTGGTGTCAAACTGAGGATGGACCCTTTTAACATACATCACTATGGTTTCGATCTTGTCACTTAATCCCTCCATTTCAAATTAGTTATGGTTTGGAAAAAAATGTATCATCAATTATTTGTAGCAATTATTTTGTATCTATTAAACTCAAAACGCATCCAAATATATACGAATAATTGCAGATTGCAGATACATTTTATCACCACAACTAATTTAAAAGGGAACTATAAAATTGAATCCTTCAAAGCTTTACGGAATCGCTCCCAAGTTCAGTCACACACATATCCATTTTAAAAACTTTCTAGTAAAAGAGAAAGAAAACGGTATCCCATGCCGTTTCCAGCGGACAAAGGCCACACGTAGTTTGCGTGCCTTACCCGGCTCAAGGCCACATCAATCCGATGATGAAAGTGGCCAAACTACTCCACGCGAAAGACTTTCATGTTACCTTCGTCAACACCATTTACAATCACAACCGTCTCCTCCGATACCGTGGACCCAACGCCCTCGACGGACTTCCTTCCTTCCAGTTCGAGTTCATTCCTGACGGGAGCATAATTGGAAGGAAGGAAGGAATGAACTCAAATGAAGAATCCAAAGAGAACACGTACTTGAAGAAAAAAGTAGCGTCAATCTCAATTAATAGGGCAAGCCTTTTTTTTCTGGCTCATCTATATACACTATATCAGTGTAAATGCATCAGTTCTTGCATGTTAATACGTTACGTTGATTTTTATTTTAAGAATTCTCGAGATATTAAATAATAATAACTACAAATATGGTTCTGGTTGTGAATTTGGCAGATGAGAGTTACTTGACCAAGGAGCATTTAGACACCAAAATAGATTGGATTCCATCGATGAGAAACCTAAGACTAAAAGACATCCCTAGCTTTATCCGTACGACTAATCCTGACGACATAATGCTCAACTTCCTTGTCCGTGAAACCGACCGAGCTAAACGGGCTTCTGCTATCATTCTCAACACGTTCGATGATCTAGAGCATGACGTCATCCAATCCATGCAATCAATTTTACCTCCAGTTTACTCCATTGGCCCGCTCCATCTACTAGTACAACAAGAGATCGATGAGGATAGTGAAATCGGTCGAATGGGATCGAATCTATGGAGAGAAGAGATGGAGTGGCTCGATACCAAATCTCAAAACAGCGTTGTTTACGTTAACTTTGGGAGCATAACTGTGATGACAGCGGAACAGCTCGTGGAGTTTGCATGGGGTTTGGCGGCAACGGGGAAAGAGTTTTTTTGGGTGATCCGACCGGATTTAGTAGTCGGAGACGTGGCAATAGTTCCGCCTGAGTTTTTAACGGAGACAGCGGACCGGAGGATGCTGGCGAGTTGGTGTCCTCAGGAGAAAGTACTTTCACATCCGGCGATCGGAGGGTTCTTAACGCACAACGGATGGAACTCGACGCTGGAGAGTCTCTGCGGCGGAGTTCCAATGGTTTGTTGGCCATTTTTCGCAGAGCAGCAAACGAACTGTAAGTTTTGTTGTGACGAGTGGGAGATTGGGATTGAGATTGGCGGAGATGTGAAGAGAGATGAGGTTGAGGCAGTGGTTAGAGAATTGATGGATGGAGAAAAGGGAAAGAAAATGAGAGAGAAGGCGAAGGAGTGGCGTCGCTTGGCGGAGAAAGCTACGGAGCATGAGCTTGGTTCCTCTGTTGTGAATTTAGAGAAGCTTGTTAGCAATGTTCTCATAGGAGAGCAGAGACTATAATTTGTTTTAAATACAGTAATATAGGCTATGCTTTTGGACAAAATATATCACTATCTACGGTGTAGCTAGTTTGTGTTTTTATGGCACAAAATTACACACTATACAAGTAAAACAGTATTGTGGCTTCTATCGATCCATTTATTAGTCTTATGATCTTATCTTATCTACTTCAATCATTATCATTTTCTAGGCAAAATATCAAAATCAAAGGAAAAATGGCATCTCCTGCCCTCTGTAGCGCACAAAAAAATGGATCGATAGAAGCCACAATGGAGGAGTTTAGCCACTTTTAGCATAGGGTTGATGTGGCCTTGAGCCGGGTGAGAATTATCGTGAACTAGCAAAAGGAAACCAAAAAAATCATTGTACCTTTTTTGTCTACATGCTACAGTGTAGACTAGTTTGTCTTTTTATGGCACGAAATTACACACTATACAAGTAATAGTACTGTGGCTTCTATCGATCCATTTATTAGTCTTATCTCTTCAATCATTATCATTTTTCTTGGCATAAGATCAAAATCGAAAAACAAAAATGGCATCTCCCGCCGTCTGTACCGCACAAAAACCACACGTAGTTTGCGTTCCTCACCCTGCTCAAGGCCACATCAACCCTATGCTGAAAGTGGCTAAACTCCTCCACGCCAGAGGCTTCCACGTCACCTTTGTCAACACCGTCTACAACCACAACCGTCTCCTCCGATCCCGTGGCCCCAACGCTCTAGACGGACTTCCTTCTTTCTGGTTCGAATCCATCCCTGACGGCTTACCGGAGACCACCGATGGGGATAAGACGCAAGATATCCCTTCCCTTTGCGTCTCCACCACGAAATACTGTCTTGCTCCGTTCAAGGAGCTTCTCCGACGGCTTAACACGGGAGATGATGTCCCTCCGGTGAGCTGTATTGTTTCTGACGGTGTGATGAGCTTTACTCTGGACGCAGCGGAGGAGCTCGGTGTCCCGGACGTTGTGTTCTGGACTACCAGTGCTAGTGGTTTCATGACTTTTCTACAATTTAATCGCTTTATCGAAAAAGGTTTATCTCCTTTTAAAGGTACTGAATTTAATTTTCACTATATTCTTGATTTTTTATTCATGTTCTTGATTTACATGTATTTTGTCGGCAATATTGTGTCGTATCTTATAGGTTACTTAAATAATAGTAATGATTTTTTGACAGATGAAAGTTACATGTCTGAGGAGCATTTAGACATGGTTATAGATTGGATACCGTCGATGAAGAATCTTAGGTTAAAAGACATCCCTAGCTTCATACGTACCACTAATCCTGACGACGTAATGCTTAATTTCGTCATTAGAGAAGTCGAGCAGTTAAAACGTGCCACTGCGATCATTCTCAATACGTTTGATGACCTCGAGCATGACGTTATCGAGTCCATGCAATCTATGGAGTTACCTCCGGTTTATTCGATTGGACCGGTTCATCTTCTAGCGAACCGGGAAACCGACGAGGTTAGTGAGATTGGATTAAATTTGTGGAGAGAGGAGACCGAGTGTTTGGATTGGCTCGACGGTAAGGCTCGAAACAGCATCGTTTTTGTTAACTTTGGATGCATAACGGTGATGAGTGCGAAGCAGCTTGTTGAGTTTGCTTGGGGTTTGGCGGCGAGTGGGAAAGAGTTTCTGTGGGTGATCCGGCCGGATTTGGTTGCTGGAGAGGAGGCGGTGGTTCCGCCGGAGTTTTTAGCGGAGACGGCGGACCGGAGAATGATGGCGAGTTGGTGTCCTCAAGAGAAAGTTCTTTCTCATCCGGCGATCGGAGGATTCTTGACGCATTGCGGATGGAATTCGACGCTGGAGAGTCTGTGCGGCGGTGTTCCGATGATATGTTGGCCGTTTTTTGCGGAGCAGCCGACGAATTGTAAGTTTTGCTGTGATGAGTGGGGAGTAGGGATGGAGATCGGAGGGGATGTGATGAGAGATGAGGTTGAAGCGGTGGTTAGAGAGCTGATGGATGGAGAGAAGGGGAAGAAATTGAGAGAGAAGGCGGAGGAGTGGCGGCGATTGGCGGAGGAAGCGACGGAGGTTAAACGTGGTTCTTCGGTTGTGAATTTTGAGAAGCTTGTTAATATCCTTTTGGGTCAGAACCAACGCAGTGAACAAATGTAATTATACATATACGGCCCATTTTATTTTGTATAATATATAAAGGTGCGGCCCATTTTATTTTGTATAATTTTGAAGACTAATAAAACCTTGTAAGGTAGTATCATTTTAATTTTAGAGTATTAACAAAATAATTATATATAAATCATGTAAATCACATATGAATATGAATATAGAATTATGTAACTTGTAAGAACCGTGCAAGTTACATAATCATTTCGTCATTCTGGAAATCATATGCTCAAACATACTTTCAGGCTTATAAGAGCTGAATAGTGACATTATTTATGAAATCTGTCTTAGACAAGTAGCGACACATTTCTCAAACGTTCTTTTATGTTTTTAGCTAAACTTGTAATCGGAAAAGATTTCAGATGTTTTCTAACAACAACTAAAAAACTTTAAGTTGAAAAATTTAGCTACACTTGCCTGGCAAATTAGTTTCTAAAATTGACTTGATTTATTTAACATGCTAACAGTTATGCACAGACTAATTAAGAGTAAAGTCGATTTCTTCTAAAGTAATAGAAATGAATATCAAAGTCGATTTATTATCATTATTCAGTTAGAAAGAAAAAGAAAGAAAATAACACGACAGGAGACAGAGCCATCTTTATTTTGGCAGTCATGTTTGTTAAGTCATGGATTTGGTTGAGAAAATGAAACGAAATTAGCTTCTTCTTTTTCTCTTTGTTGGATGAAGAAAAAGAGAGAGTAAAAAATGTCAAAGATTGTACAAGTTGGAGATGCAGCTGATCATGAAGATGACGTCTACTCTCTGTTGTTCGTGGTTGTACTTTCAGGTGCAGCCGTTTCATCGAACTCTTCTCCTTCTCCTGAGACTTGATGTGGTGCTTGTGATTCTGAATCAAGCAAATAAAACAACAACATTATACATTTTTTTAACTATCAAATAATAGTCAGTCTACAATTCCACATACAGAGTTTATTTGTTTGGTTGCCACTCTGCAAAAAAAGTTTGGATAATTGCTTAGATATAGAGTGGTCCCTTGTGAGTTGTGACTAGATCTTGGGTATCAATAATATAAAAAGGTGACAGAAACCCACATGCAAACACTATTGGCTTATGAAATTAATTACATACACATATTCATATATATAAACATGCATGCCCCATGATGGAGGATAGACAGATGTGAGGGAACAAAAATTAGACAGCTCAGTTCACATGGACATGACGTAATTATATATATACCATGTGACCAATCATTCACTCTCTTTTGGGCATTCCATTTAATCTTCCGTACTCTTATATATACATCATCACTAGCTTAGTGGACTTTGAATCTTGTTGTGATGATGAATGCAATTGCATATTGGAGATGCATGGTGATTAACAATGTCGTTTGATAATACAAAACGATGAAAATGTAAAAATTACAATCTAATCACGTTGGAACGTACCGGTGGAAGAAGATATTAGCCCTTGGGAAGGAGGGGCGTTAGAGGAAGTATGAGCCTCGAAAGTGGATGGGTGAATTAGGTAAGAAGAAGCAGAAGGTAAGCGTTGTTGTTGTTGTTGCTGCTGCTGATGATGAACATGTTGAGCATAATATTGCTGATGATGTTGTTGAGGATATGGTCTAGGGCTTGGAGCTTGGAAGTAGTAGTAAGGGGAAGGCATGATGTTGGATGATGATGGTGATGTTGCTCCTCCTCCGTACATTTGCTGTTGATAGTATTGTGCTTGTTGGAGTTGTGTGTTGTATAACGCCTGCATGTAAATAATTCAGTATTTATTTGTATCACCAACTTTATCACATTAATGTTAGTAGTGAGTTAATGATTTTATGATTTACTCTATATTTCTACGTCAGTGATCTACGATTTTCTTCCATATTATACCAATCTTTACTAAGAAAGTTTTGCTAGGTACTAAGTTCTCGGAAATAAAAGGCTAAACTAATCCATGTACTAGCCCGCTAAATGGATACAATCATATAACATTTTCCTGGTATAGATCATTGCATGTTTGTAAATGTATATGTTTGTCATAAGGAGAGAAAGAGAGAGAAAGAGACTGACTTGGTGGTACCCATAGTCAGAATTGTAGGTGTACCTGAAAACAAGAGAATTAAATGATGCTAAACCAATTAGTCTAAATATTCACCAAAATACCATGCAAATTTCATCGAGATATCTACACTATTTTTATATATATAAACATGACATGCATAAAGTATTTCACTATACATTGCAATGTGTTGGTCCGGCTAATCTTCAATACATGTAAGATACTTTTTATATGACAAGTAGCTAGCCTGATATAAGTATGTATATATATATATATATATACACTATATATTTTGGTATATGATATTTACAGGCTGACTGACTCCAACTTGCACAAATTGAAGCATTAAATACCATCTTCTGTCTCTTACCAGTTCTATCGCATTGGACCATTTCTTGCCTGAGCAAAACTTATAAATTTCTTTACACTCTTTGGGTTTAAAATAAATTAAACCTTTAATTTCTTTTTAATCATAAAAAGTCACATACCCGTACTGCGGATACATGAGCTGGCCGGTCGGAGCCTGCTGAAGCGGAGCAGCCATTCCGGTATAGCCTAATTGTCCTCCTCCTTGATATTGACTAGGGCTTCCTCCTTGTCCCCGCCCTTTTTCCATCAAAAGAGTAACCACAATTGTTTAAGAAAAATATAACTACACAAACATTTTGTTGCTAAGAAAATAAATAATTTCATAAACTTTCAAAGTAGTACATTGCTGATAAGATATTGAGAGCAATGTAGCATAATAAATTCATTTTAAATGTAATATGATAGCCTGATTAATGCCGTAAACAATATAGAAAATGATGAAATTACGTTTTGAAAACAGAAAATAGTATATTTTCATAAACCAACCATTTATAGATTAAATCATTAAACCCATCGAATAATCCAGCCAAATGGAAGAGCATTTGAAGGAAAAATACATAGACCGATGAGACGATCATAAAAGTTTTTTTTTTTGTTGCTAAAATACGATCATACGAGTAATAATTGAGTTTACGAACCTCGAGGCGTCAATGGTCGGGGACGTCCAAAAGAAGCAATATTGCAGTTCGCCTTTCTTCCGTCGATCACAGGATTCGGATCGGCGACTGCTCTCGTTGCTGAGTCCGCCTCGCGAAACGTGACCTGGACCACACGTACGAGATGATGATGACGTGCTAGGCCTCGAGAAACATAAAATGGAAAGAAAAGATAAAAAAAAAGATCAACTTACGAAACCGTAGCCTTTAGACTTTCCGGTGGTCTTATCGGTGATGATGACTGCTTCGAGAATATCTCCGAACTGATCGAAGTAACGACGCATTTCCTCGGTCGGAGTCTCCCATGCTAAACCTCCGACGAAAACTTTGGTGTGGGTCGTGTCTCCGAACGGCGATCGGTAATAGCTCGTTTGAGACATATATATATTGCAACTGTTTTTGGTTGTTGATGATGATGGTTTTGTGATGATATATACCGATAACAAAAAACGAATAAATATGTAAATGTAAATGAATGAATTTTAAGAAAAAAATGGGGTCTGTCTAATTAAAACATCACCCAAGAAAGAAAAGATTGTAAATGAGGGAAAGTTGGCTTCTTTTTATCGTCAAATGCCTCAGAAACGACTTTTTCATTTTTCTCTCTTTATATATTGTTCTTGTTGTTGCAATTTGCAGCTCTTAAACGTTGCCGTATTGTAAGGAAAGAGAAGAATGGTGGTGACTTGGTGAGTTAATGTAAGAAGGAATTAGTTTTCTTTGGGGTTTTGTAAGAAGAGTGACAAGGCAAGCACTGAGTATGTCTTCGCTGTCTGTAATCTTTGCCAGGTTTTAACATTATAGCTCTTCCACAACTTTTATTTCCTCATCCATTAAAATATCTTCTTTCATTTGTTTTTAATTATAGTATAAGTCTAATGATTCTGGTATGCCGTAAAATGACGGTATTATTCCGAGACGATACAAAGTTTTTACCAATCACGCAAGCTTTTTATTTCAGAATGTTATAGTCAACAAATAAAGAAATACTCAGCTATTCCACAATTTTCAAATAGGCATATTCTCTTTCAATGTTACCGATCAAAACAGTTGTACTACAATAATACAAGTTTGCAAGTCAAAATCAATTATATATATATATATATATATATATTATGTATATATAATTTGATGACCGATAGAAAATAATGTGAGATTCAAACTAAGCACCACCAGCTTTGAGATAGCCAAAAATACGTAAAGTAAGTACTGTGTATCAAATATTATGATTATGCTGATCGTAATTGTTATGACTTTTTGATGATTAGTGGAAGACCATTGTTATATCCACCAATCCATAAGGTAAGGAGAAAAAGTAAACTTGGTGAGGAGAGAGTTTTGAAGTGTGTCTACATATATACCTGCAGAATTTCACATCCACACCATTTTCAAAATTGATTACTATAAAAGACGGCACTATATAAGTATACATGTATACATATGGGTAGACTTCATATATATAAAAAACATAAAATTCCATAACCAATTATGATAAACTTATATATGCATATGGACTTTTTGGGAGTTAAAAACTGAAGTAATGTTTTCCGTTGGTAACTTGGTACGGTGCTTATATAACATACGTGCACAAAACTTTCGTGTAAACATACAGTAAAAAGAGTTTTTAAAAAGGGCTATATATACGTGAAAGTGGAGGGAAAAAGAATTGAGAAGATCACATGATCATGAGCAGAGAAGCAGCTTTTACATAGTCTCCCGCACGCATGCACGCACCCAATAACGACCATCCCTCTTTTTAACCCCTTTTTCTCTTCTTCTTCTTTTTTAAGTAAAATATTATTAAACCCCACTATCGATTATCTATGTCAGTCCTGTATGCATTTTAAAATATTATCACATTGAGCAAAATATCAGATAAAATAACTGTGTAGTTGACCCCGAAAAAAAAAAAAAAAGTATGTCATTAATTTGTCAGCTCAAACTTGCGTTTTCATTGGTCTAAGCTGGTTTTGATCAACTTATTGTAAAATCGTTGACAAGAGAAAATATTGAATATTTAAGAGAAACTTACATTAAAATGTTGGTTGATGACAACATTTTTTCAGTCAGCCAATACAGATAATATTATTAGATTGCTTAGTAATTAACAAAAACAGGAAAAGAAAAACAAAAACAAAAAGTGGGACCAGTTTGCCAGCATGGCAAAAGAGGAGATAGCTGGAGTGGGAGTTTAAAGAAGAAACAGAGGAGAATCCGTGAACTGGCAGATCCCTCCACGTGGATCTCTTCCTGTCATTCTTCTCTCTCCCTCCATTATCTATCTACTGTATTTAGCTGTCTCTCTTTATTTTTCTTTGCTCACAAGAAAATGTAAGAGAATATGATTTTATGAAAATACATTTGAAGTTAGAGTCTCTAGCTATGAGATCATGACAGATTTTCTTGTTTGTTTATTTGTTAATTAACGAAGTTTGATAGTAGAGGCTTGTATTGAATGTTTTAGCAAACTTTAAACATATTAGAAAATTCTAATGTTCATCATTTTAGAAGTCGTCTTAGGGAGACTTCGAAGCTATAAATACTAGTGTCGGGATACGATTTAGGGTTAGGGAACATGTTCAAGGAAGAGATCATTGACGTCGAGAAGACAAAGGTACAATCACACGACATCAATTATACTGTGGTTTTTTATTATTGAAATGAGACAATATGTGTGAAAGATTGGAGTAATTATGTTTGAGGTTTTGTCACTAAAAAAAAAGTTACAAAATGACAAATATATTAATGTTGTTTCAGAATTCTTCAACAAAGCAAATCCGTAATTAGAAAATGTAGTGATCTAGATATGAAAATGTAAAGGGCCTGTATTTGAGTGATATTTGATTTAGGTTAGTTATTAACACAAGCGAAGAGCCTCATTACCAAATAATGGGCCTCCTCCTGGCCCATTCACTATTTCAATTTCGCGAGTAAATTGGCATAAACCACCGGTCTCGTTGAAAATTGGATAAACCGAAACCGAAAGCGAAGAGCTAGTCTGAGCGATAGCATTAAAAAGCAAGAGCAGGCACTGCGGTCATCGGAATTTGCATCTTTTTGAAAAACCGATTGTTGATCCGTCGTCTGCGTCTGACGTGTTAGCGGCGGTGAACTTCCATGGACGGCGGTAACCCCGGGAACAGTAACAACAACTTAGAAGGTGGTTCCGGAGACCGTTTATCGGCCGAGTCCTTGCCGTTAATCGACTTGCGCCTCTTGTCCCAGTCTGATTTGCGCGCGCTCTCTAACTGCTCTTCGCTCTCTCCCTCTTCTTCGGCGTCTCTCGCTGCTTCCGCAGGTGGAGACGACGATTTGACGCCAAAGATCGATCGCTCCGTCTTCAATGAGTCCGCCGGCAGCCGGAAACAGACATTTCAACGTCTCCGCCTCGCGCGCCACCCTCCACCTCCCGGACCTCCGTCGCCGCAACGCCGAAGAGACGATTCCTCAAGCGAGGAAAAATCGCAAGTCGCGTCGGTTCTTAGATCTCTGTTCTCCGTCGATTCGATCGAAACGAAAGCGGAAGAAGACGAAGGAGCCGAAGAAAACGAAGGCCAGCGGCTGTTTCCCGCTCCGATCCATAACAACGGAAATGTGTATCGGAATCCGTATTTTGATTCGATTAAGAACCTTCTGGCTCAGGGAATCTCCGATAACGAAACGAAGAGGAAGCGAGGGAGGCCGAGGAAGATTCAGAACCCTAGCGACGAGTTGATTAACGAAGAGACGGATGTTTTTGATGATTCTTTAACGGAGAGTAGATATGATGATTCAGGAATCTCCATGGACTCGAATTCAGGCAAGAGAAAGAGAGGCCGTCCTCCAAGGATTAGAGATGGCTTCAATAGGGAGGAGCCAGTGAGCTTGGAGAACAGAGAAGGTACAATGGTGGATCTCACTGCATTGGCTCATAGTGCGGAGGATCCATACGGAGAGGAGCTGAGGAGGGTCACGGTGGGGTTGGAGACAAAGGAAGGGTTGTTAGGTTTCTTGGAACAAATGAATGGTGAATGGGTGAATACTGGGAAGAAGAAGAAAGTTGTGAAAGCTTGTGATTTTGGGGGATACTTGCCTAGAGGATGGAGACTCATGCTATGTATCAAAAGGAAAGGGAACAATCAGTGGCTTGCTTGTCACAGATACATAAGGTATAACTAATGTTCTCTTTATCGACCTGGAAATTGGCTTGTGGAATCTTCTTGGTTATAGTAAAGAATATGAACTAGCACTGGAATCGTATATGGTATATGATAGTGCTTCAGTTTCTGCTGTTGTAGATAGACTTATGATTGTCCCTCTGCTCTTGTTTGCTACTATCTTCTTGAACATGTGAACAAGACTTGAGGAATGCTACTGGAAATGTTTATCATGACTCTCTCTTTGTGACTTCTTTGCCGTTCTAGGATTCTAGCTGTATGTTATCTCTCTCTCTCTTTGCTTATTTCTTGAACTTTCTACACAGTCCTGGTGGGATGGAGTTTGCAACCTGCAAGGAAGTCTCCACATATCTGCAATCTCTTGTTGAATCCCAAAGCAAGAACCAGCTCAATCCTATGCTATCTGACAACAAGACTGTAGAACAACCAGTGATAGCTAATGAATCTCTACCACTAAGGAACCTTGAGAGTAACAAGAGCAGCAGTGACGTGTTTGAGGAAGCGAAAGGCAAAGATGATAAAGGGATCCCTACAGCAGAATTTATGAATGGAGACGACGAAGCAGACGATGTGAAGAAAAAAGATGATAACATGGAACAAAATTGTTTTCCTCATTTCTAGGTTGAGACTATATGTTTCATGCAAAACCAAAGCATGTTTTAGCTGACAACAGGATATAGAAAATGAAAAGGTGACAAAGGTCCAATGTACAAAACAATTGACAGAAACCAAAATTTTTTGGAAGTTGAAACAAAAGTTCAGCGATGTAGAGTTTTTTTTAGTAGTTCAGTTCAAAAAAAAACTAAATTTCTTGAACTTAATGATGATCGACAGGAATCCAATCTTACCTATTAAATTTCTCCGTTTGTCACGTTAGCGTTTTGCGTTTGTTTTACTAAATCCAATCTTTCGAATTTGATGGGTTAAATAGGTAACATCATTACTTTTGGTTTTTAATGAGTAATAGTGAAGACTTTAAGGTATCTTTTTAATTTTCAGAACTTTAGTTTCATTGTTTGTTTGACTAAAGAAAAGTAGATCCAACGGCCTGTATATTAGCAAGCAGCAGAGCATCCTAGGGTTACTACTAATCTCGAAATCAAATCAGAGCATCCATTGTTTCAGACTCAGAGAGAGAGAAAGAGAAAGCGAAAGCGAAAAGAGAAGAAGAGCCATGGCGGATGAGAGGGAAAAGCAGGTTTACTTGGCCAAGCTCTCCGAGCAAACCGAACGATACGATGGTATTTGTTTTCCCCAACTGTTTATGCACGTTTTCGATCTCTGGATCTTTGTTTACATTTTCAACGCCGGATTATGATCTGTCAATGTTTCTCAAACTCAGATCTTCTGTTGCTCCGATGAATCGATGAATATTTTTGTTCTACTAGATTTGGTTTTACCATTTCCGTCAATCTTCTCATTCTGTCCCTTACGGATTTGTGTTTTCTGAGATGTTACTTGATCTAGGTTGATCCTGTGTTGATAGAATCACAAATTTACTAAATCGTATCTCTTAGTATGTGTTCATGCTTATACAAAGGTGGCGACTATGAAATAGATCTATGCTTTTCACTCGCAACCTTTAAGCATTTTTACAGTGATAATGATGCTTTGAATAATGGATTTGGTTAGTTTATTGCAAACTCTGGAAGCAAAATCGTAGATCGTATTTAATTTATTCCGTGATTTGAGTTGTTTAGTTCTTATTGATGCCTTGAATGCTAATTACTTTGAAAAATTGTTGTTGTTGCAGAAATGGTTGAGGCGATGAAGAAAGTTGCTCAGCTTGATGTGGAGCTCACCGTAGAGGAGAGGAATCTTGTATCTGTAGGGTACAAGAACGTGATTGGAGCTAGGAGAGCTTCATGGAGAATACTATCCTCCATTGAGCAGAAGGAAGAGTCCAAGGGAAATGACGAAAATGTCAAGAGGCTCAAGAATTACCGAAAGAGGGTCGAAGATGAGCTTGCCAAAGTTTGCAATGACATCTTGTCTGTCATCGATAAGCATCTCATCCCGTCGTCTAACGCTGTGGAGTCAACTGTCTTTTTCTACAAAATGTGAGTCATCCTCTGCTTCTTTATTCTTTTCTCCATTAGTTGTGGTGGTTGAAGGTGAAAAATGTGACTAACAATGAGACTTTGTGATTTATCATATTCATTTGACTAAAGTTATATGTTTCAGCTCTTGCATAGCTTCCACTCATTTTAAGAATCATGAAGATTGCGCTATTTTTTACTCTTTCTCGATTTCACCATTTTTGCTTTGCTTCTATGTAGGAAAGGAGACTATTACCGTTATCTGGCAGAGTTCAGTTCTGGTACTGAACGCAAGGAGGCTGCAGATCAGTCTCTTGAGGCATATAAGGTCATTGGATTATGATTCTGTCTTTGTTTTTATTGATTTGTGTCTGCCTTCCGTTTGATATGTGAGCTCGGAAAAAAAACTGATTGATATGTTTGTATTGTGGCACTGGCAATGTAGGCTGCTGTTGCTGCTGCAGAGACTGGTTTGGCACCAACACATCCAGTTAGACTTGGCTTGGCGTTGAACTTCTCTGTTTTCTACTATGAGATCTTAAACTCTCCTGAAAGGTTTTTGTTTTGTTTTTGTTATTGGGAAAGAACATACATATTATAAATCGGTGGTGGTGTCACTTTGTAACGTTCTGAAACCATGTGCTGTTCTTGTACAGTGCATGCCAATTGGCTAAACAAGCATTCGACGATGCAATTGCTGAACTCGACAGCCTCAACGAGGAATCGTACAAGGACAGCACTCTTATTATGCAGCTACTTAGAGACAATCTCACCTTGTGGACTTCTGACCTCCCTGATGAAGTTGGTAAGTTCTTTGAATCTGATGATAGATAGTTGTTTCTTTGGAAATCAAATGAGCCTTTTGAATCTTATTCGTTCTTGAACTGTTACGATGCCTAACTTCGATTGAAATGCTGATATGATAAGTTGAGTTGTAGCTAATTTTGTAGGAGTTATAAGTTTGTAGCGTACTTCAAACCATTAGCAGCATACTAGTGTCTTGAGTCTCATACAAAAGGTTTTTAGCGTTTGAATATCTTTGAGTCTGCTGCTTACACAATCAATTTTTTTTTGTTTTCTTTTGTTCTATTAGAGGAGCGATCCAAAGGTGATGAGCCTCAAGAAGAGGTATGAAAACTAAACAAGTGTTATTTTTTTTTGTTTTCTTCCTTTGCTTCGACAATTAGACACTCATGGCACTACTGGTTTCATTGCAGAATTGATACTCTCTTGTGAGAAGAGAAACGACTCTTGATGCATCCTGATTCTTAAAAACTGAAAACAGCAGGTGTCGTTGCTCTCAAAACGCTGAAAGATGTTTAATTTTTAAACTTATGTCTTTTTTCGTAATCATGTTTCTAGATCTCGACTTTTCCTCAAAACTCTCTTGTGATGATGGTTTGGATTATATTTTGCGCTTTGGTTTTTGCTTCTTCGTTGTTGAATCTTGAAGAGACACCATGCATTTGCCTTTTTTGAATACTTATAATGGAATTATTATGAATCTTGAGAATTCAAAATTTAATGAGTTCAGGCTAATAAATCATTCTTTTGAGATTAACCAACCTTCTCTGTCCATTAAAAACTTAAGAGAACACTACAAGAACATAAACACCAAAAGACAACCAAATTATAAACTGATCCATTAATCCTTTGACTTTGATGTATGATAGTGACAGTTACCTACAACGGTGATAAGGATAAAATTTTGCTTATTTATTTGACAATGTAAATCTCATACAAATAACCAATATATCTGTTTTAACATAGTATGAAAAAAACTAATCCAAAAGTACTTTCAAATAATAAAAATATCCTATTACTTTATATCCCGATGATTAAAATAACAAATCAACCAATAACAATAACACAAATCCCCACCAGTCATCACCACCACCACCAACTCTTTCCCTCTCTTTTTTTTGTTTGCAGTTTCATTTTCTTGTCGTCTTCAGCAACACACAATTTACACAACGAACGCACATAAAGCTATAACAAGAAAAAAGCTGTCAGAAATCGAAACTTTAGACCGATCCAAACCGGACCAAAATCACCAGCGTCGAATCCAAATGGGAAACAAGCTTTGTATATCCTCATGAATCTTGATTGAAAATGCCGGTTTATTATATCAGGAACGAACACGAACACAATTCATAGCTCGTCATCTGAACCTGACCACGACACAAGATATGTCGTCTTTGCTCTCTCTTCTCAACGCTTCAGCTGTTAACTCCTTGGCAGCTTTCTGTGGATCTTTCACCCTTTTAGCTATCTCCATCGCCTCTTCATTTGTCATCACCTGTTCCACATCACTCCAACAATCAGCACAAACTGTCTTTACAAGAGATGATTCAAAAGCAAAATTAGTCATCAAGTCATTACCTTCCAAATGCCATCACTAGCCAGGAGAAGAACATCTGTCTGGCTATCCACAACAGCATCTCTGATATCAGGCTCTGAACTCAGATGTGTCTTAAGCCCCTTGTCTCCAAAGGCACGAGACACTGCTAATTGACCATTCACCCTAGGAACATCACCTGCAAGCATCATCACCACACAATCATCAGACACGATCCAAGAACAAACGATGAAGCTATGCCTATTAGTACAAAGATTAGTTTCTTTCACCTGGTAGGTTGGAGACAAATCCACCTCTATCCTCAATACTCGACCTCTCAGCACGAGGCTCATGATCAGTACTCATCTGTATCGCTTCACCACCTCGAGAAAGCACGGCTCGTGAGTCACCAACATTAGCCACCCAAAGCTTCCTCCCATTAATCAGTATCGCAGTCACGGCTGTAGAACCTCCACGTCCCAAGTCAGAGCTGTTCGACAGAATCGCCTGGTCTGTCTTCTCGTAAGCTTTCGCAATAGACCTTCGAGGATCCACCCAAAACTCTCCCTGAATAATAATAAAACCACAATCAATGCCTTAAGGCTTAAGTTTGTTTTCCATAGTAAAGAGTAAATCTTTTTTATACCTCCTTTATGATGTTGGAGAAGAGGTGCTTCTGCAAGTAGGCAGGGACGTTATCACCCATGTGGCCATCGTAGATTGCGAAGATCCCTAACTCATGGTCTTGGATGTTGATGAAGTTAGCGACGTGATAGTCTTCCATTGGATGGTTTGCTTTTCCTTTCACTAGGCTAAATCCGTATTTGATCATTCCTTCATCGTTTCTTCCTTTACCTGATCGTGATGACGATTGTCCTCCCACAACCTAAACCACACACCAAAGCTCAGATCTTTAACAGAACTCATAGCAAACTCAAAAGAAGCACTAAATAGCAAATATTGCAGAAACGCTGTGAACACATGAATCGAAAGCAAGAAGCCTTTTTGTGATAACAATTCGTTTCTGGAAAATCATTTCTTAACAAAGCTATTATGGTATTACATCGAATCTGCAATTTTTTTTCACTATCTCCACAAAAAAAGGGGGAAAACAGAGAAATTCTTCGATCCAAGAGCAAACAAATTTACAAAATTTCATCATTGAGTTATTCATGAAATCAGCTTCACTCGAACAGAATTAGACGACTCTAAAAAAAATTTCAGAGAACACTAAAAAAAAAAGTGAAAATGTTTACCTCGGAAGCGGAAGTGAAGCAACAAAATTTTCCCATTTGAATCGAAGAAATTCTTCGATTTTTCAACCTATTTCAGCTTCGCAGATTCAATCTGATAAACAAACAATCTGCAGAATTCACGAAGCAAAATCAAAACCTCGAAAAAGGGGGAAAATCATCGTTACACAGTTCGGAGAATGAAAAGGAAGAAGCACACAGAGAAAGGGGATTGTTACCTGGAAATAAACCCTAATTTTGATTCAATCGGAGGAAGCAGCAAACGATAAATCCACAAAAGTCCTCTGCGACGAAGTCTTCGCTCTCTTTCGTTAATGTCTTTTTCCTACGCTGAAAATTTTATATATTCGGTGAAGAAACAAAACTTTTTTTTGAGATATCTGTTTTTTTTCTTCTTTGACATTTCATTGACGTGCCTCGTAAATACTAAATCTTTGCTTTAAGCCCCATATTATGTAAATCTCAAAATGTGACCCACTAACTCAATTCTGTGTAGACACACAAGATGAATTTGAGGACAAAAGCAAGAGAAAACGGAATGTATGGGTAAAAGTTTAAGATAAAATGTAAATGAAATTAGAGAAACAAAACAAAAAGGGATGGAGCAAAAGAGTGGTCTGGTCAAAGAAAATTAAAAGCTGCCCATTTTTAATTAGTTGTCTTGGCTATTTAGCATGTTGACTTCCTCTCCCTTCTCATTTATAATCTCATCATCTCCTTAACATATCTTTTTTTCTTTATGCGTTTTCACTATTCAGACATCCAAAATGTTCGAAAATTATTAATATTTCGAAGACATACAAATATCCACACAAAAATAGTACTAATACTCGTTAATAACTCCTTCGAGATTTACCTAATTCTTTTTAATATCTCTATGCAAAAAATGTATGAATTGATACTACATATTACGTCTCGTTAGTCATCAGTTTCAGTTCAGCTACATATTTTATAATATTAGATGACACTCTTGACCCGTGTGATTTTGTATGCGGAATACATCAACAAATATCCAAAACACAAGTTTTCGTTTGGAGAAAAACATTTGTAAAATAAATACTAATGTTTTCGTTTTCACGTGATTTAATGCATGACATTAGCCGTTTTCTGATTCCGAGAAAAACACATGATATTATTAACTAGTTTATCCGATTTGGACTGATGAGTGATGGCTCATACGATTGCGTTAAAGTTACCTTTTTCGCTTTTACCTTGTGATATGGACCGTAATGCAAGTTTACAAGTTTGTGGTATTTAAAACGATAAAGTATATAATCTGAGGTCTCTTCCCATTACCAGAAAATGAATCTCAAAGTATCAACGAAAGCGACAAGAATCTGGAAAGAGTCAAAGGCTTCGACGCGTTTACTAGCCATCTTTTCTATTTTGTTGGTTCATTTAATGTGATTCGCACACATTTCACGACTTTTGACTCTTAATCAAGATTTTTTAATCAAACACATCACTACCTTAGCTTCCTCTCTAAACCCCCTGATTTATACATTAACAATATTTGGTTGGCAAAACAAGAGATTTGTTGCCGAAAATAATAAACTTTGTTCCTCCGTGATGTGTTCCTCCTCTAAACTAGTGATGTACTATTTCCAATTATGGGCCCAACCCATCATTTCCAAAAAGCTAGGCCAAGATCTTTTGTTTTTCAAATCACTAAACTACATATTCTGAAGACCAATTTAAAAATGTTCACATTTAAGGTTTCTTTGGACAGATGTGATTGATAATGATAAATTCCTGATTCCCTTTTGTCTTCTTCAGTTTTTGTAGAAGAAAAAACGGTTAACTGCAAACCGATCCAGAGATCTCGTTTTACTGGCCAAAACGGATTTTTGATGGACCGCTCGATCTTTTGGGCCGAGTGAATATAAAAGCTAACTAATGGTAGGGGTGTTTTCGACCTTTCATAAAAAACCCTCGGCCGCATAGTTCGTCTTCGTCTTCACTTTGTTTAAGTTGTTCCTCTTTGCATCTTCTAGGTTTTGGCCAGAGAGACGAAGATCAGAGAGAGATGAGGCTCATAACGCACAACATGCTTTCCTGCAACATCAAAGGAGTCACAAACGGATTCCCTCTGAAGATCGAATCGGTGACAGTGGTTGAGAAGGAAGTCGATTTCAATCCCGATTTCCTCAGGCACATGTTCGCCAAAATCGAGTGGAAGGCTCTCGTCGAAGGCGCACGCTCCATGGGATACGAAGAGTTACCGGAGGATTCGCCGGATGCTTCGGAGCTGGAATCCGACGACGAGACCTTCCTCAGGAAACTCCACCACGCGCTGCTCGAGCTCCACCTTGAGGAAGGCGCGCTTGTTTGCCCCGAGACTGGTCGGAAGTTTCCGGTTAACAAAGGAATCCCAAATATGCTTCTCCATGAAGACGAGGTTTAAATTGATTTTGGATATTTCGATTCCCTTTGTAAGTTTCTCGTCTATGGTGTTGTGGTTTTGTTAGGGCTTCTGGGTTTTGCTGGCTGATTGTTTGTGATGTGAACCGGTTTAGTGAGATATAATCCATTTGCGCCGTCTCTGGATCTTGAAATTGCATCTTTAGGGTTTGATCTTAGCAAATTGTGTTGGAGAAATTGATGATTGCTTTGGTATTACTTTTGCGTCTCGTGAATTTGAATTGTCCTTATGGTTGATCTGATCATAAACCACCTTTGATGTTCATAAAGCACTAAGCTGTAGTTTGATTTTGGAGAATTTGATCCTCACTAGAGCAAAATCTATTGCTTTCAGAATTTACTCATTAGCAGGGAACCTTAAATCCAATACTCTGTTTATTCAAGTTCTGATTTTCTTGATTACAATCTTAGTACAAAAAAATGGCAGATTTACAAAAACCAGAAAGTTGTCTCAAAAACCAATTTTAAAACCGATACAGAACGTGATTAAAAACCGTCAAAGAGGTCTAAATCTAAAGCCGAGAATTGAGGTCTGTCTTTTTAGTGAAGCTACGAGAAGTGCTCCTTAAGGGAAGAAGAAGATGTTGGCAGCACAAAGATGTCATCTGAAAATGTTCAGTCAGCAACAATAAGTCAAGTCACTTGCGGCTTTAAACAGTACAATGCATCAGCTATGAAGTTGATTAGAGGATGGAAGAATGTGAGGAGAAAAAGGAGATGAGAATCACATCTTAAATTGAAACAAAGCATTAGAGTAAAAAGCACGATATGCAAGTACCTAACCGAAATGATTGTGTACCGATCGCTGGATTGGTATCGGTGAAAATCTCTTGTTTTACTGAATTAATACTTGCCTTTCTGAAGGCAAGTATGTTCGTTCACTGCTAGTTCGTGGTTCAAAAACCAATTTGACATTTTTGAAGGATTCGTAAAGGTCCTCAAACTCATTACCACTTGTGGGATCATCTTCACTCCAAGTCCAGGATCCATCTACCCTACAAAACAAGTTAAATAAACTCTAACTAGAGTTTGATAGCACGGGGAGATGGTTTCTGAATTTGTATTTTTTAATTAAAAATGTATATTTAACTATTTCAAAATTTTATGTGACAGATTTTTTTACCTTGTTAAGGTTTTTATCTTCGTTTATAATGTGGAAATTAAACATTTTAAAAATTATAAACAAATTAAAACATTGATCATAGACTATAGATTAAATATGCTAGACTTCAGCAAGATACATAAAATCAAATGATGTATATTTTATAAGATAAGAAGATAAGAAGTTTTAGGTGTTTACACGGATTAGAACTAACTTTTTTTATTTCTTTTAAAACTAAAACATGTTTTATTATAATTCCAAAACAATCCAACCAATAAAAGATCAATCTTGCAAAATCCAAATTGTCAAAATAACAAAAGTATAAGTAATTTTGTACTGAAAAATTGAAACAAATGGAGCAATATTCAAATTTTTGATCAAAATTAAATACATTTATAAAAAATATTATTTTATTTGATTTCATTATACAGTTTAACTAAAAAATCATATAAAATATTTTAAAAAAAATTACATTTAGATACCTACTCTCCTACTTACATGGTTGCATATCATCTATTTTTTATAATATATTTTTACACCTACACACAACAACATATTGGGAATTTTAATAGTTTTAGTGATTATTTTGTTTTTAAAAATTCAAATCATAGCATATATAGAAAAAGTTTTAGATTTTATTTATTAGATTTTTTGTATTGTGTCAATTTTTTATTTTATAAAATAAAGTTAAACAAAGATGAAAGGAGATATAGAATGATTTAAAAAAAATATAATGATAGCATTAAATTGAATCTCATATTTTCCTTATTTACTAATTTTCGTAATTGCCAATTAAGGAAAGAGAATGATGATTCTTTTATTAATAATTTCATATATGATTAATCTAACTATACATATTTGATTCTCTAACCAAAAATATGAATGACAATGTTTGTAATTAGTCTAGTAAACTAATCCTTATTTTATAAATAACATGAGAAGCTCTAATGATGACACATCAGCATGACATTCTTGTTAATAACACATCAACTAAAGGTTATTTTTAAAGTGTTTTCTCTTTTAATCGCTTCTTTTATTTGTTCTTAGATGAAAAAAAAATAAAGTGTTTTCTCTTTTAATATATTAGGGATTAGAAATTAGACTTTTTGAAAGGATTTAGAAATTTAACACGAACACATACAGGATAGCCGAATTATTGATCTCACATTAATTGCTTGCGGAAATATCCTCCTCATTGTACCCACCAAATTTCTCAGACAAAGAACAATATCGGCTCCCTAATAAAACCCATACCCGAGTGGCCGAGTACCCGACCCGAAAACACCTTATAAATAAGCCCATGCATGCAAACACACAAATCACTCAAAATTCAAAACCATTTCTTTCTTCGAAAGAATAGCGATCATTGGTGCTGGTGTCAGCGGTTTTGCAGCCGAAAAACAATTAGCTCGTCACAACCCGACCGTATATATAATATATAGATCGAGGCCTCAGATTCAGTCGGAGGTGTTTCATGTTTGGAGGAGCTGCACTTACGAAACGACTAAGTTAGAATCGGCTCGAGTCGATTATGAGTTCTCTTACATTCCATGGCCCAATAGAGATGAACCACCTTCCCATCTTACCCTGAGATATTAGATTACTTGGAGTCATATATACGCTAAGCGTTTTGATCTCCTCAAGTTCATGAAGTTTGGCTCTAAGGTCATCGAAGTTAGGTTCATAGGTGACGGCGAAACTCCTCAGATGGTTGACCTTGGTTCTAACGGAAACTCATTGCCCGGAAAACCTGTCTGGGAAGTTGCCGTTCAGACCGGAGATTCTGGAGATATTCAGGTTTGGTTTCAATTCTTTGTTTCAGTCTCATCCCATGTTTGGCTTGGCTGCATGTCTATCGATCCTTCATATTTACACGTGCATGCATGTGGTACATTGGACATATATAGATGAAAAAAACAAAATTTGAACGGTTTTGTTACTTGTCAATATGTACGTGAATTATAATTTTTATTATTATAGATAACATTTATTTAATTCAAATCCAAAAATTGAAAGAATAAAAACACCTAAAAATTGCGTAGAATTTCTAATACTATAGTATAAAATAATGAAAATACAAACTTATAATTTTCATGTAGCTTGAAAATTAAACGTATTTAGAGATTATTAGAAATAAGGAAATAATTAACACGTTTTAAAACTCCCTTTGTTTGAAACAGACAAGTGCATCACATGTATCATGTATGTATGGAATACAATTTTGATCAAAGCTTCTCTAAGAGCCTCTTCAGTTTTAAAACTCCCTTTGTCTTTGGCATGTATGTATGAAATACAATTTTGATCAAAGTAGTGAGAAAAGCATGTCCAGTTCAATAAACTTGTACCATAAGTTAACTCAGACAACCTAAGCGATCTAAAGGTAGAAGTATTGATTCAGTAAAACAAGAGATTTTTACCGATACCGATCCAGCGATCGGTACACAATCATTTCGGTTTTATCTCCTTCTGTTTCGGTTTGAAAATTGGTTTTTGAGACAACTTTCTGGTTTTGTATATCTGCCATTTTCTTGGACTAAGATTGTAATCAAGAAAGTCAGAGCTTGAATAAACAGAGTATTGGATTAAGGCTCCCTGCTTTAGTAAATTCTTGAAGAAAACGTCATCGTGAAAACAACTCAAACCAAGTAACTCTGAAATGTCGTTGAACTTCATTTCGCATGCCAATCAAATACGTCAGTATCATTAACATTAATATTAATGGTCAAGAGAGATGCTAGAAGCTAAAAAAGCATACAGTGACCAGAGTTGAGAGGTAACATACAAATAACAGCTTCGGCTGCAAAGAACATCCGATTACGTGGTACACAAACTAACCAAAAAATTGTCCTCCTACTACTATAACTATACAACACCTTTTGTATCTTTCTCGATCTCAAAAAGGAAAAGAAAGAAAGACTTGCCAGCGGAATAGATCTTGGAATGACCACATAATGTCTTGCAAATACATCAGACTCCAAGAACTCGATATGAGGTTCATGAAGGATTTATAGACGAGAATGAAGGAGAGAGAACACAGAGGAAGTAGTAGTAGTAGTGTGATCACAACAAGTTTGTCTGTTTTTGTTGATGTTGATGAAGAAGCTAAAGAGGAGATGGTGAGTTTGCATTGTGAGAGATTGGCTTTAGCCTTTGGACTGATTCGTTTGCCTGAAGGATCGACGATTCGGATTATGAACAACTTGAGGATGTGGAGATTGTCACGAAGCTTTCAAGCTGATGAGTGAGATTGTGGAGAGAGAGATTGTTGTTTCAAGGATGGATCTTGCACTTGTCGTGATTTCTGGTGAATCAATCATCTTTTACCATTCAAAATTGGCTTTTCTTTTTCCTGATGTATACCACCGATTATAGGTTCATATTCAAGAGTAAAACATTGATGCAAAAAGTGGTTTCAAGAAGATCACTTACATATTCAAAGGAAGTATAAGATTTATAATTATGGAATTGAGGTAGTTACGGTTTGAATACCTCAATAGACTAAAAAAATTAGAAACAAATAGACTTGAGTGATTAACCATTTACATTTCTTTCTTTCTTGCATGTGTTGCTGTAATTAAGAGTTTGGTCGTTGTTTGCTTCATATCATGATCAGATTTTTGAAGTGACAACTACTGAATGATCAAAAACAAACTGAGAACAATATATATTAAATATCAAACATACATAAAACATACACAAGGTTCAAATAGAAAACAGAGGAGAACTACAAATGGAAAAACAGAGGAGAACTACAATTGGACTTCTTCACTTCTTCTTTGTGGTGCAGCTACAAGCAAGGAGGACTCCATTTGGAGGACTTGCCATCTCCATCAGACAATTCCTACCAAAGTAGATGAGAAGTGAAGGAACCCAAAGTAAGATTTCACTTTGAAAGTTCCTTCAACCTCATATACAATGTGGTTGTTCACAACTTGTCTCTGAAGGTCCATCTCATCTTTCAGAGGAAGAACATTTGGAAGAAGAGAGATAAGATGGATGGGCTCTAACCTTGTCTCGCTTTTGGTCAGTGAGAATGGTTGGATGTCTTGAGCAGCAATCACATAATTGTTGAACTTTAGTTGAAGCCCACCACTCTCCAGCTTCACTTCCATCTTCTTGTTGCGGTTGAGGAACCTTGCAACAATCTCCAAGTCCAGGTTGGAGCTGTGTAGGCTTGCATCTTGGATGTCAAACCTTGGAGTTCGTGGCCTGATCGCTACAATGGCGATCATGGAGATGATGAGCAGAATGCTCATGACCATCATCACACCAGCAATACACCAACACCAAGGCTTTGTCTTCTTGATCATCGTCTGCTGAATCACTCTATCTCTGGATGGTATTTCTTCTGTTGCTCTCTCTCCTAGTGGTGCTTCTTCGATCTCTGCTAGAGTGTTGGTCGGAGTGAACCACTCCGATGGAGTTTCAGGAGGAGAATGTTCAAGACTTGACATGGCAATGCTTTGGAAAGAAAAAATGATGCTGATCTCTCTCTCTCTCTATTTCTCTATCTCTCTCTCTCTTTCTGTTCTTCTTCTTAGTTTCTTAGTTTGTTGTATACATATAGGAGAGCATTCAAACACTATAACTTCATGGATTACTATCAATAATCTCCCACCAAGTAAGATTCCTTTTTATCAAAATAGATATAATCTCCACTCACCTTAGTGCCTTAGGAGTTAGGATTGAGCTGTCACAAAATTATTAATCCTTTGGATACCACAAACTCTCTTTCAAAATTGAATTCTTTCACTTGTTGTTTCACACATTCGCTTAATGGAGAGAAAGGAATCAAATCCACCACTATTAACATTTGAAGAAACCGATAATGGTGTGTTTGCTTTCACAATAGCTTACTAATAATGTTTGAAGTGAAAACTATTGGTTTCTTTTGTTTTCATTGTGACTCTGTTTATGTCATTGCATGTGAGATAAGTGGTTGGAAACTTTGCTTGTTGTTTCACACATTATCTTAATGGAGAGAAAGGAATCAAATCCACCACTATTAACATTTTGAGAAACCGATAATGGTGTGCTTGCTTTCTTACTAATAATGTTTGAAATGAAAACTATTGGTTTCTTTTGTTTTCATTGTGACTCTGTTTATGTCATTGCATGTGAGATAAGTGGTTGGTAAGTTTGCTTGTTGTTTCACACATTCTCTTTATGTAGAGAAAGGAATCAAATCCACCACTATTAACATTTTAAGAAACTAGTAATGGTGTGTTTGCTTTCACAATAGCTTAATTATCAATAATGTTTGAAATATAAACTTTAGTTTCTTTTCTTTTGTTTCATTGTGACTCTGTTTCTGTCACTGTGGACTATAAGTGATTGTATTTTGTTTCAACTATAAGTTTGTAAAAACAAATATGCAAAGCTTTGAATTAACAGAAGATGAATCCATGTTACGATGCATAATTTGGATTTCTATAGCATGGTGAGTTATATCTAGATATATCAAAAAACTTGTGGAATATATTTAAGTTTCACAATGTTTTTAAAGTAGCATATGTAATCATGCTGATAGTTGACCATCAATGCAATGTCTTAGGCTTTGTGTTATGTTTCGAAGTTTCAGCAACCATTTGTTACAATCCAAAACCACTATATGTCAAAATCTAGAAAATATGGTTATAGATATTCATAATATATACTATGACAATGGTAAGAAAAAACATATGGACAGTACGTTATACGTATATACGCTGCTGATAGTAATTAGACAACAAAATTAATATTAAAATAAGAAGAACAAATTGAAATTTTGAACTAGGATTTTTAGTTGAGTGTGGTGGAGAAATCATTATGTGACATTTCTTATTAGTTTTTAGAGAATATGATATTATTTTGGAAGAATGTTACTACATCTTTTGATCTTATGGACACTTTTGCTGGCAACAAAGTTATCTAATTTTGTCAAACATAACTAAAGAACTTAATATATTTAGATATTGTTATTTCGGTCTAATTTTTTTTATTAAAATTATTTGTTTATATTCAGAATTGAAGAAAAGCGGTATGAGAAATGTTCGTGCTAGACCGTCTAACTAAAACAATAAACATTGTTATTTCAAAGAATTTTCCCCTAGAAATATATCGTAAATGATTTTAATGGATTATACTATAACGTCTAATAGATCGTTAAAATGTAAGTTAATTCGATGTGCTTGTTTAAATACAAAAATATTTGAAGACCATCATCTATATCTTATACCATGAAAAAAACAAGGTTGTCGTTTTACATCAAATAACATTATATTTGCTGTTGGACCTTTAATTAAAAAATGGTCACAAAATAAATAAATAAAGAAAAGAAAAACAGAGATCAGGTGGAAAAGAACAGAACAGACCCTTCATCGGACCATCATCCTAAAATCTTCATCGGGAACAGAGCAGAACAAAAGATATTTGAAGACCATCATCTTAAAGTCTTCATCGGGATGCTCTCTTTCTAATCTTAGGTGTACTTTACATTTTTCTTCTTATCTTTTGGTCTCCCCATATTAGCTTCTTTTTTTTCTTTCGAAATATAAAATGTTTTTTTTTTCTTTCTTTTTACCACTAACTAAAATAAGTATTATTATTTATTTACTTTTACACATATACTGATCAAAGTGACGTCGTTTCCCTTACATGGACTAATGTAATTTATACAGGAAATCAAAATCAATATTTTTTTACTTTTTAGAAAATCTAGTATAGTTAAATTTTGAAAAGCATATTTATCTTATTTCTAGGTAATTTTTACCTTTAATGAATATTGTTTGACCAGTTAAATTTTGCAGTTTTTATGTTGTTTTATTATGATTGGTTGATTTGTATTTAATTTATATATATATATATATATATTAAATCATCTTTTAAAAAGAAAAATAATTTTCTAAATCTTTGTGTTTATTCTAAAATTGCTTATATAATGGGACAGAGAAAGTATTACACTATGTTGAACCTTTTCGAATGCACAATTGTAGCCTTTAATTATCAGTTTATTACAAATATAAAGCTATTGATTATTGAATCAAGGTACTATATATATCATTTAAAGAAAATTTGCTTTATGCATATAATCAACGCTAATGTTTAACGTACGTTGCCTAGTTGTTTTCAACTTTTACCCCAAAAAGAAGATTTGTTTTAAAAACATTACCCCATAATAAGATATGCAAATCATGAGCACAATTGAATGCATGAATATGACCTTGTAAAACATATTCTATAAATTGGAATAAGTTTATGTTATGCAATCAATTTAAAGCGAAACAAAACACATACACAAAGATGAAATTTCTCTCTTGCTTTCTTATCATTTTGTTGTGCATCAGGTGGAGTAACGCGATTTGGGAGAAAGACTCAGTACATTTTAAGAATTCTCTTCGTCCGAACAACATTCTCAAGATGACTTAGGCTTTCATCAATTAAGTCCTGGGCAAACGTTAGACTTTAGTTTTAGGGAAAGTGTTTTGAAGACCAAAGTCGATTGTAAATTATGGCAGGGAGGATTTATCGCAAGTTTTAGAGCATATGAAGGCGGTGGTGTCATTGTTCACTATGGTAAAGAGAATTTTTGGGATGCTAGAGAAGATGGAATTTATTTCACACATGGAAAAGAAACGCCTAAATTAGAGTATAAGTGGTTATAGTAACAATATTTAATCCTTCAAATAAAGTAAAAGTTAAGTCATTCTTGTTTTAACAATATTTAATCCTTCATAACAGTTTTCTCTCTTAAGTTTTTGAAGGATCACCTATTGAATAAAATATATATTATCATTGCATTTGTTGTGTATGCCACTATTACCAGATATAAAATTGTGTTTCTTAAAAATAAAAACATAAACAAAAGACATAAAATAATCTTATATATAATATTCAAGTTTGAGTGTTTACACCATAAAAAATGACCAACATTTTTTATTTTTTGATAACAAAAAATAAAAAATTACCAATATTTAAACTAAAATTAATGAACAATTAGTTTACACACTTTAGTATTATTAATTTCACTAAGATTAAATCTATTATTTATCAAAAATTATAATATTTATTTAAAAATCTTATTATATAAAGCTGGATATACACACGTGAGGATCATGACATATCTTTTTGAAATTATTTAACGTATTAAGCTCGTAACATGTGCCATGGAATAAGAAAAAATTAAACAAAATTAATATATTTAAGACAAACAAAAAATCAGAAAAAAGGAAAAAAACAATTAAAAAATAATAAGATTTAGTTACATCCATTAAGAAAAGGAAAACAAATATTCCCAATAAGAAATGAACAAAAATTAAAATCAGAAAAAGGAAGCAAATAACGGAAAAAATGTTAAATTCATTAAAAAAAGGAAATTTTATTATATATTCCCAATATAAAAAAGAAAATAAAAACAACATATAACAAGTTATAACTTTCGTGATTCAATTGGATGATTCTATCTATTATTTAAATTTCTCTCTCATTAAGAAATAAAAAATCATATCTTAAAAAATTCAAGATATCAATGAAGAATATTTGACTATTGATTATTTGGACCGAATTTTGATTTATTGTCATAACATGCGTCTAATATTTCATCAGGTGAGGACATGTGTTAACACATGAAAATTGGAAAAATATAATAACAGAAATTGAAAATTAAGAAAATAAAATGTATAAAACTAATTAATAATGAAAAGGAAAATTTATAATGCTCTCACTCAAAAATGAAATTGAAAAAGAAACAATATAAATAGAAAATTGACAAAATAATTATCAACCAACTAACTAATATTAAAAAGAAAAAAATATAATGGATCAATATTCTAATTTTAAATAGATTAATTTTCAATTTTTGGTTAGGTAAAACAAAATTAAAAAGATTTCATCAACACAAATCTCTTGAATGAAATAATCAAAGTTTACGAATTAATTAGTTGAATAGATTTAGACAGATGTAAGTATTTTTTATATTGGATAAAATAAAAAGAAAAAAAATCATTTTTCAGATAATGAATTCAAAATTTGTAATTATAATTAAAATGTAGAAATATTACCAATCTTATTATATTTATATAATTTCTATCTTGTTTTTAATATTATCTTACTTTTAAACGTAATCCCTGATTTTCTTTAATATCTTTCCGGCATTTGTTTCAAAATTCTTTAAATAAATCTGCTCTAAAATAATAAAAATGCAAATTATTTTTCATGTAACTTGGAAATTGAACGTATTTAGAGATGATTAGAAATAAGGAAATAATTAACATGTTTTAAATACTTAATCTGTTTCACAATACATATCATTTTAGTTTTGTTTTTTTTGTTTCATCATAAGTATTGTTTTACATTTCCAATGCGTAATTTAAAATAAATTTTCATGTAACATGAAAATTTAAAATATATAGAAATGACTATAAATAAGGAAATAATTAGCACATTTTAAAAAAGTAAATAAAACAAAATTTATTTTCTAAGAGTTATGTTATGTTTATACATATGTGTATTTTGTTTTTTGAAAATTAAAATAATTATATTTCTACTCAATTATCTTTGTTGCTAATGGTTTTATGTTAAAATATGCATTCGAGTTTGGGTGTATAAATCTAGTTTATATAACTGGAGAGTTTTTGCTCTATTTAAACTATCCATATGAGCAGTTTCCTATATATCCTCTAGTGAACTCCACTATCTATATATATATACAGTTTAAAGGATTCTTTTATGGTGGTGATCTTCACAAAAAAAATTGTCTCTAAATTCACCAATTCGCCACATCAGTATTCTATTTACTAATTTTAATTCATTATATTTTTTCTTCTTATATTTTAATTCTTTATGATCATTCATTAATATAATCATTAAATAATACAATAGTTTTTGCAAGAATTTGAAAAGTCATTTTTATAAAAAAAGAAATATTATGTATAAATCTTAAAAAACTATTATATTTAATAATAATAATAATAAAAATCTATTATACAAAGAATACTGTTTTTATAGTATTTTTGAATAAAAAGAGACAAGATTGAATATGACGACACGAAAAAAATAGAATTGGAGAAAAGGGGAATTTTGTTTACTTCTTATAATATTAAGAGACGAGACGAGATCTAAAGGAATAGAAAAGAACGGAATAGGACAAGACGGAAATTTTGCCTACCTCTAATTATATTTAGGGGTGGAACAGAAAAAAACGAAAAAAAAAACATGATGAGAGAGGACAAGACAGAAATGTTGGATGGGACAAAATAAAAATAATTGGAATGTGACGGGATTGGATGGGACAAGATGAAAAAGAACATAATGGGATGGGAAGGGACAAGACGGGAATTTTGCATACCCCTAATTATATTTAGAGACGAGATAGATATAAGTCAAAATAGAAATGAACATAATAAGATATGATAAGACTAGATGGGGCAGACAAAACGAACGGGATGGGAAAGAACGTGACAAGATGAAAAAGAACAAAATGGGATAGAACTATGTCTATCCCTATTTATATTTAGGGAACGAGACAATATTAAAAAAAAAATGGAAAGAATCATAATGGGATAAGATAGGACCGGGACAGGATATACAGGACGAACAGGACGGGAAAGAACGTACATAGTGAAAATGAACGAAATGGGACGAGATGGAACAAGATATGTATAATATTTTTGAAACAATATTAAATTTGCGGAAAAAAAAATAAAACTAACACAACCGTCACCCCCTACTTTATAAATAAATCTTGTAGTTTTCATAATGTGTTCAAAAACTTATCAACTTCTTAAGTCTATAATACCCTTTAACTACGTCACGTCAACTTGACAATATTAAAATGATCCAAAATGGTCTCTGCCCAAACCAAGTATTTGAAAGCCTTATTATTCACCCAAAGAACCGCCAAAATTATGTGGAAAAAAAAATTGATCCCACTATTCATAATTAACAAAAACAAAAAACAAATGTTATATTACTTCGCTAACTCGAAAAATGATCTTTAACAAAAAAAAAAAACTCGAAAAATGATTCCTATTACGACCCATTTCAAAACCTAGAGCCATTGCAATATCATCATCTCTATTCTCCACTTTCTCCTTCCAGTTCCATGATTTTAATGGCCTACTCCTTCTATCGATGGCCTATCTATCTTATACAACCTACCTCCTTGTTTTATCTTACCCATGTCTCTTCAAATGACCTGAACCAACCTTTCCATGAAAAATATAATATTTTTTGGGACATTTTTGCATTGGGTTTTCCTAGTTTCAAATCAGATTCCCAATCTTCATCTCTATTTTTGCAATTAGACGTTACTTGTTGAAATTTGTTCTTAAAATGAAACCCAAAACTTCTAACCAAATTCTACAGCTCAGTACGCAAAGGGAGAGACAGAGAGAGTCTGTACCAAAACCCTAAAATCACAGAGAACGGAAGTTGGTAAAGTAAACGATCCTAATAAGAAGGAAACAGTTACGTATTTCCTTATATAAACGTGTTTAAGGTGTTGTTTTTTTTGTTTGATTTCACATGTTAATGGAACCTTTACATGAGCTTAAATTATCCAACATGAATCATAACGGACCAACAAGAGTTTCTACTGAGATATAAACGTTTCACAATCTTTTAAAAAAGCAGGGAAAGTTTCTTCTTCTTTACATTGCCAAACATAACTCATTTGGGTGTAATTTCTATGATATGCATCAATGCTCAACCCGGAAAGCCACCACCCCCACCGGATATGTTGTGAGGATTTTCACACGATTCTCTCGAGTATCTCAAACAGTTGACGTCGTCTTCCGTTCTCTCTCTATCTTCTCCACATTTACAGAACCAAGTTATTTGGAATCAACGAACTGTGAACACAACTGAGTTTCCCGCTCACACCACAACATTTCCCAAATGTAGCTCATCGATAAACAAAACACGGTCTCCGAAATGGCTGACCACGACCCATTTACCAGCCTACTCGCTCTATATGTTGGGAGGCTAGGGATTCTCTGAACCAGGAAAAGTTCATCATTGCCATATGGAGACCAGATATTGGCATAACCGGTCTGGATGCGGCGAGGGTGGCATCAAGAGAGTCACGTTCAGGGAATAAGGATCGATGACCCACAGTGCTTCTGTTAAGAAAAACCATGGGAACAAAGGGATCTTCTTGAGGCTGCAAAAGCCTTCGTTTTCAAGAGTGTCCTCATTAAACCTGGGAAGAGAGTAACGTGGGCGCACCAGGCTACAAGGCAAAGGAAATGCGGATCGCCACGAGCTGCAAACAGAGCGAGCATGAACTACATCGAAACAGTTGTCAAGTTAAAATCATAAGTATAATTCTGAAATTGATTTAATGAAAACAACAAAACCAACAGATGTCGTCATGCATCAAAAATGAGATTTATGGCTCAACGCGGAGATGACCCGTGACACACGGTTCTCTCTTGAGTATCTCCAAAAATTGAGGTCATCTTCGGCTCTTCCTGTATCTACTCCATACTTATAGGAGTAAGTTGCATTGCCTGGCTCATCAGTAAACACAACCGAGTCCCCACTCACACCACAACCATCAGGTAGCTCCTTTAGCCGAGCAGCAGACGTTGCCCAAGTGTCTATGATGAATAAACAACACACGGTCTCCTAATTCAGTGACCACAACCCATTTACGAGCCTCCTCACTCTTAACGTTAACCGGCCAAAATGTAATACACCGGTACGAGGGATGATTTTCTCAACCAGGAAAAGCTCATCATTCCCTGATGGAACAAGAAACACGCTTGAACCAGGGGAGTCGCTTTCCGTGAATAAGGATCGATACCGATTATGTCCCCGTCAAGAAAGACTGCATAAAATCTGCCTCTAAAGGTGACTAATCCCGAGCATGAAGCATCTGACATGTTTTTAAGCCACATCCACCTCATTTCTGCACTTCTTAACACCAACAGAACTCTATCGTAGTTGAGGAGCACAACAAATTCTCCACAGTGCTTCTGTTACGAAAGGATGCATAGAATCTGCCACTAAAAGTAACTAAATCCCAGCATGAAGCATCTGGAACGTTCTCAAGCCGCTTCCACTCCCTTTTGGCACCACTTGTTAATAATGAATGCGCTAACTATAGATATGATGTCGGAAATAGACCGATTTTATATCACCCTTCAATTCGAACTGCAAACAGAGCGAGCATGAACTACATCGAAACAGTTGTCCAGATTCTCGGAGATAACTTGAAGCAGCTCTTCAGGGAGCTGAGTCCAGTCTAGAATCATCCACGACGACGGCGACGTCATCTTATTAGTTGCACGTGCTGCCATTTCTGCTGCTGAAGCCGGAAACAGCTGCAAGAAAATTCAAAGTGGTTATCCCATATCCAAGACCAACCACACTCTCAGGTAGAAACCAAGAACATAGATCACTTTCAGAAACTCGTAATGCACAACATCCAGACCAGTCTTAAAAGTGAAGAAAACACTTGCTTGCTTGAAAAAGAACACACACAAAAAAAAATGAAGCATAGCTAAAATTATAAAGGTGACATTTTTTGCAGAATTAATCTAGAAGCCACAAGATTTCTCTATGAACCCAAAAACGCAATATAGAAACATACCTGTCGTAATCCAAAGACAATGACTACAAAACCAACGATGGACAAGTAGTCGGAAAAGAAATTACTCAGGCTAGTCGACAATCGATTTAGGGTTCAGTAGATTTTGATTTGGGGAAGATGAGGATAAACCAAACGGCAACGTTTCCACGAAAGTAAGAAACGCTGCGCTTTGGTAGAAACGATGTCGTTTGGTCTTGTAGAAACGATGTCGTTTGGTCTTTCCTCATCTCCTCCCCCTCGACTAGCCTGAGTAATTTCTTCTCCGACTAGCTGCTTGTCCATCGTAAGTTTCTTCGTCATCGTCTTTCAACCACGATAGGTGTGTTTCTGTATTGAGCTCCTCCCATCATTGTTGTATTGAATAAACTCAGAACTTAAGTTATCTCCTTGGTTGAAACTTGAAAGTAACCATCGTTTAGCCTTGTAAATTTGTCACCTCACATCTTAAGATTTACGAACTGTCGCATTTGTCATTTGTGTTTGATCTGACATTTGTTGATTCCCGTATGCATCTCAGCTGAGTGTAGATGAGTTGCTTGTGTTCGATGCTTTGAAACATGACTACGAGGTTGATTGGCACTTGAAAAACCTTGGAAAGAAGTTAAATCCGAATTCAAGGTGTGTAGCTGTGAGGAATAGGAGACAGGCTTACTTGAAAAAAGCTTGTATCACAAGGAGACTACTTTTCAGAAGATGCTATTTGAGATAGAGAGCCGTATCTACACCACGAGTATGTGGGGAAATTTCAGGATTTGATGGGTAGGAATATGGCTAGACCTGGAGAAAGTTGGTCAGAGACGTGACGTGCAGAGGAAGCTACTTTGGTTGATCGGACTAGAGAGGAGCAGCAGAGATTAGGTGTTGCAGAGAGTGATTGGATTGGTAATGAGAAGATGGAGGAATCAGAAGATGATGGATCAGTTCACATCAATCATGAAGCACAAGTTCTTGTCGGGGGAAGATGAGCAGCATTTGGATTACTCAAAGATAGACAATGACGAGTCTCTTGATGATCATTGGCTTCCAGAGATGGATGGGCGTTGAAGCTCAAGAAAAGTACTTTGATCAAGACTAATAATCACATACCCTTTCTGGTTTTTATGTAATGATATGACAAAAACATTTTTTTTCCTAGGATTACAAGTCCAAATACCAACACAATCTCATGTTAAGATTATGGAAGCGTTTTTGGTTAAGAGATGATCTTGATGAAATCTCAAATAGATTCATATGATCCTCATAAGTAAATTTTTATATATAAAAAGCTACTTCTGCATTGATTCAAATCTTACAACATACTGTACATCTAAAACAGAGAAATCAAATTAAACTTTCAAATTCAAATTCTTATGATAAGAGCTGTGCTCATATCAACAACCTTTAATCTGAAACTGACGTTGTGAGATTTCTTGTGGCCTTTATTTCAATACCTTAAGTGTTTCTTTATCCTTCTCTCTATGGTGGTTTTTGCGAGATTTTATGATTTCTTGAAACTAGAGTATTCTCAAACGAAAGTTAATCTCTCACATACTTAGAATAACATACTACAATAATACAATCCAACAATTGTCAAATCTTTTCATTTGTTTTTACATAGAACTAAAAATTAAAAGAGAATACCAGTGGTCAAGTTTTCACGCGTATCATCAGAGATCATAGCAAAGTTGTGTTTCTTAATCTGATAGTAAAAAAAAAAGCCAACAAATGTCTCCAAAGTAAGATTTATGGCGAGTCGTGCTCAACACGGAATGCCATAACCGGATATCTGCCGAGGAATGTCACACTTTGATCTCTAAATAATCTCCAACAACACTTGAGGCCGTCTTCCTCTCTTACTCCATACTTATAGAAGTATGTTACATTGCTTAACAAATTGGTGAACAAAATCGAGTTCCCGCTCACACCACAACCGTCAGGAAGTTCTTATGCTGAGCAGCAGACATTTCCCAAGTCTCTAATAAACAACACCCGGTCCAATACTCTGTTTATTCAACTTCTGGCCTTGTTGATTACAATCTTAGTACAAAAGATAAGACATAACAGTTTCTGATGCAATGAAAAGTAAATTCCAGTGTGCTACTTTACAGCTTAGGCTCCTTAAACTCTTTTACTCTTTTTCTTTCTTTCTTGCATGTCTTACTGTAATTAAGAGTTTGGTCGTTGTTTGCTTCATATCATGATCAGCTTACTAATATTTTTTTGAAGTGACAACTATTGAATGATCAAAACAAACTTAGAACATTATATATTAAATATCAAACAAACATACATAAAACCATTTGGAAAACAGAGAAGAACTAGAGGAGAACTACAATTGGATTTCTTCACTTCTTCTGTGTGGTGCAGCTTACCACACAGAGCACTCCAGTTGGAGGACTTGCCATCTCAATGAGACAACTCCCCACCAAAGTAGATGAGAAGTGAAGGAACCCAAAGTAAGCTTTTACTTTGAAAGTTCCTTACACCTCATATGCAATCCGGTTGTTCACCACTTGTCTCTGAAGCTCCATCTCATCATTTGATGGAAGAACATTGGGAAGAAGAGAGATAAGATGGATGGGCTCTAACCTTGTCTCGTTTTTTGTCAATGAGAATGGTTGGATGTCTTGAGCCGCAAGCAAATTTTTGTTGAACAACAGTTGAACCCTACCACTCTTCAAATTCAGTATCTCCATCCCAATCTGATTACTTATCATATATTTTCAGTTTTATATAACTACATATATAAAAAAAATAAACCTACAAACTGATGAGTTTCATTCTATTTTTTCTTAATGAAAAGATTATTATATATTATTGCTATTAAAGAAAGTATAAAAAAAATAAAAACATAATTTAACAAAAAATAAGCATAATATAAGCAAAATATAAACAAATCATAAGCAAAACATAAGCAAAACATCAAAAATGACAAACTAGCTAGCTAGATATTATGGTTTGCTAATACATACTGTTTCAAAATAATCTCCATAATTTTGGGGTCTTAAATGATATCTTCCAGTTAACCACACATATATTTGGTTAAAGTGAGCGTGTATTTATAAGAGTTGGCGTTCATAAAGCTAAGTTAATGTTATTTACACTTAAAAAAAAACCTTATTATTATTATTTTAACTCGATTTGCTTGTTCAAATACAAAAAACAAATATTTGAAAAACTTGTTTTTTTAGACACAAATATATTGAAAAAACTAGTCAAAAAACTTTATCAGCTATTTTGTACTACAGATGACCAGTCTAAAATGCGCTGAACATTTTGTTGATTTTATGTTTACAGAACAGAGAGAGAAAGAATGAGACAAAAACAGATTAAGAGATAAATGATTATTCAGGCCGTGTTCTTTCACCAGTCGCAGCGGCTGCGATTGCGACAGAGCAAAACGACAGCAGTGACGTGCAGGAATAAAGGAAAACGACAATGCAGAGCCTGAAAATAACAACCTCGCGTTAGTTACGGATAGCAGCGATGAGTGGCGACGGCATCAGATGATCGCTGAGAAGTAGTAGCGACTCCCAATCTTCCTTGCGTTCATTATCTGCGACTGTTTTACTATCGTTTTCCTCTCATTAATGTGTTTTCTTCTCTTCGCTAAAGCTATTTGTCTCCGTCGCAGACGCAGCCGCAGCTGCTAATCAACGGCCGATTGTGTTCTTCTTCTCTTTGTGAAGAAGAACATACGAGGAAATGATTTTATTTTTCTGAAACTTGATATGATTGTATCACACTACAATACATTACAAGAGTTTGACTCGACATACTTATACAACACGAAACATTGTGTTTAAAGTGTTTAAACGACACAAACAAACAAACGTAACTCTTGTGTTTAGTAACTAACTTACAAATGTTGGAACTAACTTATGTAAATAAGACTTTAACTTATACGAATGTGACTATCGTTCAACACATTTTAGCTATTAAGACTTTGTAGAAGGTTTGCTCACTGATCTTCACAATATATAACGTTTTTTGTACTTGCATCAGCTTTCTCATATTTGTTACATCGAGTAACAATGCTTTGTGTTTCAAAAACTTCTATATTTTGTAAAATATTTAATCCAGCATCTTTGTTTCTATTATTGTGAAGATCTAATGACAAAAGTTACACAAGTGCATAGAGAAGATGATTTACCATTTTCCCTAAATTTAAAATACCATATTCCGTTTGTATTAGTGGTTCAATTACTATTGGTGTCGAATGTCAATGGTAACAAATTAATTTGATTTGAATTTGATCAATAAGTTCTGAGAAGAATCACCATGAAGAAAGTGGAAAGCAATACAATTATTCTAAAGCTAATTTTATATAAACATATAATAAAACTACTAACAGAGCATTTTCAATATATACATAACTCATACATATATATATATATATATATAATTTCACATTCTTGGACATATTAACTCGAACCAACACACCCTGAAAAAGGCAAACACTAGCATAAAAGCTTAAACAGACCCAAAGGCTTAAACTGTTTTGTGAAGCTTTCATCATCAGGGTGCATGAACTTGCAATTAGGACACACAAGAGCTGATTTGCAGAGCATAACCAGCATGTGACATTTCATGCAAACTGTTGTTACCATCTCTTGCTTCTTCTGATCATCATCATCATCATCACCTTCAAACGCTAGCCAAGACGGAGATCGTTTTAGCCCTATATCACCTGATTTCCCTTTCTTGCTCGATGTCATGATCATATTTTCTTCTTTCGAACATTCATCTTTCTTCTTGACTATATTCACACTGGAACTTGATGAAGAAGAAAGGTTCAGATCAAGGTCCAAGTATGGCCTATGATCTTCAAATGTCTCTGACTGGACCTGCAGATAAGAAATTGAAACATGTTTTATTTAATGTTTTTATGCATATATATCCTTCAAATATATTTCGCTTTTTTTTATATTACCTTAGTGTCTAGGTTATGTTGAACATCAGGCTTTATGATCAACCGTGCACTCTCTGACTTTGATCTTTGATAGAACAGAGCATTGTTGTTCTTCTCAAGTTTGGATTGAGTTTGATCTTCTTGTTTCCTCCTTTTGAAGGAACCATCAAAAGATTCTCCATTGACTTTCATCTGATCCCTCTTTGTGGAACAGAGGGTTCCATCAAGTAAAGAAAACATTAGAGACCTTTCACTCTACTATGCTTAAGAAATCTCTCACTTTGCTTTCGTCTTAGAGAGAATGAATGATCAGATAGACGAAGAGTTTGTGAAAGTCGTATATATAAATAAGATGAGACACCCAGGGAGTTATTATCTCTACCGGTTCATGTAGAAGTAGTAGACAAGAGTAAATGAGTTAGATATACCAAAATAAAAATTCGTTGATAATCAAATAAACTAGGAATCAATTTAGATATATACCAAAATGATGTGTGAGTTCCAAGTTGGTTGTGTTCAATAAGTGAGGGTATTGCTCCAAGGAGTCACACATTGAAATGTGTAGATATGTAGTTCTATTGAATTCCTCTTTCTGATTTTAAAAAAAAAAAAAAAAAAAAAAATTATTGCTTTTCTCTTCCACCATCATTGTCATGATCATGAATGATATCGTCAACCATATATTATATGGGGGTATGCTGATGCATGTGTATGATATCATGAATTTTTCTACATGACTACATGTATGTATAATATAAGTCTATGTGTGTATGATGATGGTAAGAGGTAATATATGTGAATTACTGAATTGTTATTCAAGAGGTCATTAAATATAGTAAATAGAAAGAAACTAAATACAGTTGAAGGGGGAAGGTTCATGACTTCATGAATGCCGATGCAACTTTAATACCACAATAACTCTCACTCCCACTTTTCAATATATAACACCAACATACACACATAGATTAGTGTTATCTTAATATTTAAATGAGAACTTAACAATATTAACCAAACGATAGTAGTACCTAGTAGTCTAGTTTTACAATATTAACCAACAAGACTCGGGGCATCGTGTTAATTCGTTTCTCTTTCGGATTTGATTCTCAATTGGAACTCTTTAAGTACTCATGTTTGGTCTATCGAAATGTTCCTATCTTTAGATCTCCTCAAAAGTTCAATTAACCGATACTCAACGAGAGATAATCGGTTACCAATCAAGAGTAACCCTTATTATATAATAATAAAATAAAATATCATATCTTAAATTCCAAACAATTTCAAATATACTGAAACCTTCTTCAACGGCCTACCATGCCACGACCTTCGCTTCCTCATTTATTTTTAGGACTCTTTTGGTCAGCTTCCTCATAAATCGCCTTTCTATTTTTTCCTATTTAAAGTTTTTATATTCAACGAATGCATTTATGCATGGATATATTTATAGTACCATTATTATAGTAAATGTTTACGTGTAATGTTGTTGATAATTATTCAAATTTTTGGGTCAACCCAAAAAATAATATTTTAGTACTCTACGAGGCAGCTAATTGAAAAAGTTCTAAATATTCATTAGTTAGATCTTTGTAACCTAAACCAGTTTTAAAACTATCTTTTGGGTCTATACACTAGTTTTAATTAATAAAGCCCCTCTAGGCTCTAGTTAAGAGAATCTAAACATTTTTTCTCAAGGTTATTTTGAAAAAAGATTACGAGAAGTTTTAAATAACCGTTAGTGTTGTTGAGTATACTACTTACTACTTAGAAACGACCTTGGGCAATTCACCATTACGTTGTTGTTTGAAGCGTCTTGCAAGACTATTTTATCAAAAAAAAAAAAATCGGGTGTATAGGGATAAAAATTAGTTGCAAGTAGTTGCAAGTGATTCATTGCCAGTAGCATGTCATAATTTAACCTATAAGTAGAATTACAAGTGTGCATAATCATTATGAAAATGAAAGAATATAATTTTCTCAAGTAGTAACAAATTGCATAAATTAATCAATTGGAAGGGAGGAAAAGGGTTTTTGAAAGAGCTCACAACAACAGCTACTTCATGCATGCAGTCACAGTTAAGATTCATGTGTCGTCATTATATTTAAAGCTACAGCCTACAGCACCAGAAAAAAAACTTATAATATCGTAGATTGATATATACAAGAAATAGAAATAAGTTGCATGAAATAAAAGCTCCAAGTAGTTTATTTTGGTCACTGATAAAATATATAAGACATACCTGGACTTCCTTGGTTAGATAGAGGTAATTTGTAAACCTACTAACAGAAACTTATAATTTCTTAAGCGGCAATATATAATAAATGGAGGAGAAAAAAGTTGTATGAGGTATGAACAAGCTTCTTTTAAAAAAAAAAAAAAAAAAAAAAGTATGAACAAGCTTCAAGTTAGAAAAATATGGTCGCGGGTAAATAGTTAATTGTGAGCCTCGGTTAATTTGATTTTCCGAAATACTGAAGTAGTAGTTATTATTTCCTGGTGGAAGAATTAAAGATGCAGTACTTGTCTACCCGTTTCCATTAAATAATTTTTAATACACGTATCGTTTTTAGTTTCAACTATAATATGTTATAAAAAAATTGCAAAAGATACACCAGAAAATGAATGCATGTTACCAAGCGGAATTTGGATTTCTGTATGATGGTTAGTGATATGGTTATATGTTACCAAGATAATTGTGGTGTCTCAGTTTCAAAACGTTTTCAAAGTAGTATCTGTACTTTCAAAACATTTTGGCTTTCATTTATTTATTGTAAATATCATAACTGAATACAAACTGTGGATTATTCTAAATTTTGTAAAATAACGCTATTATAAAACAGGTTTGAATTGAACACCTATCGGTCGAGAATTATTCGGGAATAAAATTGAGTAATTTCAATAAAATTGAACAGATTGACCTATTTGCACCTTGAACTTTCTCATGTAGTTGGCCTTGAGCTTGCCTAACCTTTGAGTATAGGTTTATTTAGATAGATGAACATTATATTATTCATAAGGCGAAATCAGTTTAGAACAACGTGATCCGTACCGTACCAACAACATAAACTTTCATTCCAAGAAACCAATTATATGCGACAAAAACAACATGAGAGCATTGTCTTTAAGTATACATTACCTAGATAAGTCACGTGCGTAAGTAACTAGGTTTGAGTTTATTCATAGAACAAACGTGAGGAAGTTACAGAGATAGACACCAGAGAGAGACTTTTTGATCTTCAATTCTTCAAGAGAACTCTTGAGATAATCCTTTTGCAATAAGGATTGTTACGTAGAATCGCGTAAGGCTTTATGACTTCAACGAGTGTAGCATGTAGCGAACCCTAATTCAATCCAAAAACAAAATCGTTGATCACATCTCCAATATAATAAATGAGAAGTTAATTATTTAGGGTTAAAAGAAAGTTTCAAAACCTTGGTGACAGCTAGAGCAGCTTGGATGACAAAATTGGCATAAGGGTCTTGAATCAGAAGATCCAAACGAGGAACAGATGTTAGTTCCTGCCATTTGATCAAGACAAAAAAGATTTGTCTATATTGATGAGATGTCACACGAGAGGATAAATTCATGTGTTCATGAGATTGTTCGATTTACCCAAAAGGGTCTTGAGCAAGGAAGAGACTGTTTGTAGAGATTTCGGTTATGAGCTTCTCTCGTTGCTGTCCAGTGGAATAAGCAATGCATCTTTGTAGCACACAACATCCGTGTCGATGTGTCGCAATATCAATGCAGAACCTTGTAGCATCTTCAAAGATAAACTACAAAAAAAAAACAGAGAAATTTAAGGTCAAGTTTTATTCTTATGAGCTTCACGAAAAAAAAAGCTCTTTCTTTACCTCGTTATCTTGTGTACCAAGGCACTGCAAGCAACGTTGAATCACATGATTCCTATTCAAATCCCTAATGAGATTGAGAAATCCAGGTCTTAACTGATTTCACAAGATAAATCTGCTTCTTCGTTTTGATTTATTCCACTAGTCTCTGCACAACTCGAGTGCTTTTAAACACAAACAAGAAAAAAACATTAGCTTGACATCAAATTGTTTGTCACTGTGTTTAAACATCAAAACCTTTTACCCGAAAGCGTTGAGTGATATACGAATACGCTGTCCAGGTTCTGAAGTAACCATGAGTATGATCTGCGTTCGTTGCTCTTCATTGCAAACATCTAGTAGCTTCTGCATCAAGTAATTTCCAAAAGGATCAACCATAAGCTCCACAACATGAGGAATCAACTCATTGAAAACGATCATTGCTTCTAGAGAACTTCCATCTTCAAAGATCCTTTGTAATGATCTGCATCCATGTTGAATGCGTGTTCAATTATTATGTACGTGACAAAAAATCAACTATTAAAAAGTAGAAGGTAAAGTGTCTGAATTTATGGATAATTTTAGACTATTAGTCAACAAAACTTATATTGAATTGGAATATCACTAATGTTGTTTCCAAATTAGGAAAGGTCACGCGGAAACGATTGCTTCCGAGTCAAGACCTGACAAAAGATGCTCATTCTTTTGACCATTCTTAATCCTGTAATACGTACCACCCAAGTCACTTGCTCATTTCCTTGTAGTTTCCTCCAAAGTAAACGTTAAAGTAAAGCTTGTCTTCATTAGTGTTAATCAGATTTTGTCTTTGGCTATGAATCATATCATGAGCTTGCCTTTTCCGCTTATTGTTTGGTTAAAGGCCCGTCAACCAATTTCACACACTTGGGCTGCTCGTACTTCTAGTGTACTAACATCGGTTTAATTCTATCTCGAGACCCAATTACAAGAAAACTCAAAGTCGTATTGTAACTTTTGAAAGTGTAAAGTATTGGTTACAAATACACAAACTAAAAACACACACAAGATACTAAAAGTTAAAAACAGATGAAGTTCTGTATGTAAGAACCAGACTTTAGACAAGTAAAGAAAGTGAAACATTTGATGAAACCAGTCTCAAATTTATTCACACTAATATTATTATGAGAAAAGGTTGATTTTAACTCACAAGAAAAATAAGTATCAGTTTTACAAAGAGATTAATGATAAAATAAAAACAAACATTATTTCTTCCAGCTTCGACTTCGAAACAGAGGATCTTGAATGCCACCGACAACCCAAGTCTCCTTGGCGATGTCTGCAGAGAGTTTGTAGTAGTTCGTGTCGTAACTCATCACCACCACATTATTCGTCTTCTTCTCTTCCTCCATCAATGATCTCAAATCTTTCTTCTTTCTCACTGTCTCCTTCTCTTCCTCTCCGCTCTGCTTCTCAAAGTCTTCACATCCTCTGTTTTCTTCCTCTGTTTCTACTTTCTTCTCCTCCTCCTCTAACTCTAACCAGTTCTTAACCGGCGCAGATCTGCACCGCATCAGCAACAACGCGTTTGGCGGCGGAACCGCTGTTTCCGCATCTAAAAACGCGTTTTCCTTTTCGCCCACACACTCTTCACTGTTTTGCTTTTCGTGTAGAACCATAAACCATTTTGAGAAAACTGTCCCGGAAGCTTCGTCGTCTTCTTCTTCCTCTTCGTCGTCCTCTTCTTCTTCATCATCTGAGATTACATCTACAGGAGGAAACGCGCCAAAACACTGGAAATCAAACCGGAGATCGCGGAGACAAGTGATAAATCCCATAACATCCTTCTTGATCCCAAAGAACTTGCTCTCCGACTTGCTTCTATGTATCTTCTCCATCTCCGCCATTAACGACTGCCAATTCTTGCCTCCTCCACCCTTACTCGGCCCTACTTTGATCTGACCGGCACACGTGACTTTCGGCGACGTAGGCTCTTCTGCTATCTCCCCTCCGCAACTCTGACGAACGCCGGAGAGCTTACTGACGCTGCGACGGTGGTGAGGAGGAGCATTTTGACGGCGGTTAAAGGAAGGAGAAGGGCTACAAATGGATTTAGAAGGTAGAGACAAGTGTGTTCTTGAAGGGAAACAAACCATCAGATCTGCCGAGTAACCAGAAGATTTTCCTCCTCCTCCTTTGATCATCTCTTCTTCTTTTCTTTTCTTTCTTACAATTTGATTTTCTCTTCTTGTTCCCTTGTTTATTAGATATATAGGATCGATCTCGAAGAAAGTGGTTTTTAGCTTTTTTTATGTGGTTTTGTTTTCTTTTCGTTTTAAAATTGGATTCCTCTTCTTCTTCTTTTTTCTTGAAAATTTGATGACAGCTTCGCAAACCTTTAGCTTTTGCGGGAAAATAATACTTTAATTGCCATCGCAAATCTTCCTTTTTCCTTTCTTTAATTAATGTAATGTACTAAAAATATTATTGATTCATTTGTGTGGTATTGGTTGGTACCATCAACCATGTATATATTGAGATATGTAGAGGTTAATGGGCCAAAAAGGCCTTAATCTCTAGAGAGTGTGCAAATAAAGTTCCACATCGGAAGTGGGAAGAGACCTGAAGCGATATATAAGGGACTGAGGCCACTCCACCTATTGCCAATTGGTTTTAGGTTGGATGCCAAGGAAACTTAACATGGTATCAGAGCAATGATCCCCACACTCTCATGACCCGGCCCAGAAAGGGCCCGACCCCCGACCCTAGGATTGATGGTCTGCGAGATTAATGGCTAGAATAGCCATTATCTCGAGGGGAAGTATTGGGATATTGTAGAGGTTAATGGGCCATGAGGCCTTAACCTCTAGAGAGTAGAGTGTGCAAGATAAAAGTCCCACATCGGAAAGTGGGAGGGACCTTGAATAATATATAGGGGACTGAGGCCTCTCCACCTATTGCCAATTGGTTTTAGGTTGGATGCCGAGGAAACTTAACATGGTATCAGAGCAATGATCCCCACACTCTCATGACCCGGCCCAGAAAGGGCCCGACCCCCGACCCTAGGATTGATGGTCTGCGAGATTAATGGCTAGAAGGGCCATTATCTCGAGGAAGGGTATTAGGATATTGTAGAGGTTAATGGGCCATGAGGCCTTAATCTCTAGAGAGTGTGTAAGATAAAGTCCCACATCGGAAAGTGGGAGGGACCTTGAATAATATATAAGGGGACTGAGGCCTCTCCACCTATTGCCAATTGGTTTTAGGTTGGATGCCGAGGAAACTTAACATGGTATCAGAGCAATGATCCCCACACTCTCATGACCCGGCCCAGAAAGGGCCCGACCCCCCGACCCTAGGATTGATGGTCTGCGAGATTAATGGCTAGAAGGGCCATTATCTCGAGGGAGGGTATTGGGATATTGTAGAGGTTAATGGGCCATGAGGCCTTAATCTCTAGAGAGTGTGTAAGATAAAGTCCCACATCGGAAAGTGGGAGGGACCTTGAATAATATATAAGGGACTAAGGCCACTCCACCTATTGCCAATTGGTTTTAGGTTGGATGCCAAGGAAACTTAACATGGTATCAGAGCTTTGATCCGCACACTCTCACGACCCGGCCCAGAAAGGGCCCGACCTCCCGACCCTAGGATTGATGGTCTACGAGATTAATGGCTAGAATGGCCGTTATCTCGAGGGAGGATATTGAGATATGTAGAGGTTAATGGGCTAGAAAGGCCTTAATCTCTAGAGAGTGTGCAAATAAAGTCCCACATTGGAAGTGAAAAGGGACCTGAAGCGATATATAAGGGACTGAGGCCACTCCACCTATTGCCAATTGGTTTTAGGTTGGATGCCAAGGAAACTTAACATGGTATCAGAGCAATGATCCCCAAACTCTCATGACCCGGCCCAGAAAGGGCCCGACCCCCGACCCTAGGATTGATGGTCTGCGAAATTAATGGCTAGAATGTTAAGTCTGCGAGATTGATGGTCTACATATCTCAATAGTATAGAATATGAGTTGAATGACAGTTTCACATGCTTTTACTACACATCAAATTTTATTTTTACGTAGTCGTAAATTATATTTAGCCTTCTATAAGTTCGATGTCTTACAAAAACTGTTAGTTGTGATCTCTTCTCAAACACAGTTTAAATACAAGAAGAATATGAAACTATTTAACATGTATTACATTGTTGGCAAATAGAGTAACGAGACAAAACAGAAAAATGATCTAGCTTGACATGTACATAAAGGAAAATTACTGATCAGAGATCACATTATAATGTTTTGGATTTAGTCATCATTCGAACCTATGGGGGTGTATAGTTGAGCTAACTCCGCACTAATAAAGCTTAATTATAAGAGATATTCGGTATGACATTCGTTTTCAAAGAAGAAGATATCATTGGTAAATGGTAATCATGTAACATGCATGTGTGGACCAGATCGTCGATCTTAGATACAAACCCCATGTTTATAGTATAGTTTTGGAGCTTTTGAAATTTATTATATAATGTTAAGAGATAGTGTGTCAGTGACTAATCAACAACGTCCTTTTGGTCATGATGCCACTCGGTGGCTACAACAATGACTACCAAATTAAATAAGGTGTTTCTAATGATGTCAGTGTCAATTATTTGTCGATTATTTTATTTCTTATAGAAACGGAATCTACGACCATTATAAATTAAAATTTATTCCACTACTCATAAGTTAACTAAAGAAGGTGATGATGTTTTAGCGGCTGAAAAGAAGAATGGTATAAATTTGTCTTTGTGCAAATGGCATAGTTATTAGTTATATACGTACAAACAATGAATACGTATGGAACGATAGTCTTATAGATGTGTTAGCATTTGAATCAAATCAACATAGTTTATATATGTTTATCAATCACTTAATTTGCTAGAATAATTAGTTTTATTGAAATACGTCATTTCTTAAATATAATGACAAACATGATAAGATGCATGACATTAATAACTAATTATGCTATTTTGGTATAAATAAACTCGCTTACAGTTCCATATTTTAATTCTTAACAACTCACTCTTTCAGGAGTTCAGGACAAATCGATAATGGTCTCCGAAATTATGTTTCTAAATCGATAATGGTCTCCCAAATTATGTTCCTGGCACTTTAGGTTAGTCAATATATAAAAGATACGCGTTTAATGGTCCATACAAAATAAAATGTTTCAACCAATCACACTTGTGTTTTTGTTAGTGCTAGTTCAAAACTCTACTTTTCAATGGACTCTCTTCATCCTCATAAGAATAGGTATATATATGTGCGTTCTTATCAATATGACAATATCATATTGAGTGGAATAGAAAGTAACATACAATATTGGCTTTATAGTTTAAATGATAACAATATATAGATTTTGGCGGCTTACAAAAATCAATTGAATTATAACACCAAATTCATCATTACAATTTTAAATAATCAATAGTATAAAATAAAGACCCAAACATAAACATCACGTGTCTAATGTCTCGATAAGATAAAGGATAAAAACAAAAAAGAAATCGTTGTTCGACGGTTAGAAGCCAACGCCTCTACGCTAAAGAATTGCAATTTTCAGTACTAAACTTTTATATAATCAGACAATCATTATTAAAAAAAACGTCACTGACGAATTCTGAAAAACCTTATGAGGGAAGAAAAACTAACCTAGTCGGTGGAGGCGCTTCGAGCGGAAGCTGAAAGGATGATGAGGGATCGTCTAATCTCTTTTCCGGCGGCAACGGCTTCAGCACCTTCTTTGCTTGAGGTGTTTTATCTTTGTATTGCTGGTTCTGTGTAATTTTCTTGCTTCTTGTTTATTTGTAATAAGTTGTTCAACAACAACAGTATATTCAGAAAATGGTATAAATCTTAACATTCGTACCAAACAAAAAAAACTAACCTAGTCAATTGTTATGACGTTTTTGATATTCTCTATGTAAAGTGGTGATATTTTTCGGCACAATTCATGCTATATTATTATTTATTTTTGGTCACTAGTATCAAAATCCGAATATACTTCGAAAGATTGACCAAATTGAGACACCAAGTCAAGTGTTAAAGCCAACTTTGTTACGGTGTAGAAATGCGCACACGGCACACGTGCAACATTAAAAAGCACATATATTTACATTTGTCAAATAAAAAACTCACAAAGCCACATAAGGCCCATTACAAGGCCCACCAACAGCACTAAAACGAGTTCATTTCTAAAGCATTCTTCTTACGCTTTAACAAAGCGACGACCGCTTCACCGTACAAACAATCTCCGGCAAAAGCCTCCGTCGCCAGCTCATCATCTCCGACGTCGGAGTATCCCTCGCTCGGCCTTACGACCACGAGCGTCGCGGATTCTAAACAGATACCACTCTTGAGCTTAAGCGACGGCGCGTGTCTCATACTCATCTTCACGCTTGGCACCACACTCCTCTTATTCTTCTCCACGCGCTCTTCCTCCTCTTCTTCCACACGCGCCTCCCCACTCTTTCGAAACTCTCTCATCCCTTCCGATTGCATCACCACCGTTCCTTCTCCTCCTCCGTCGCGCATGACAAGACTTTCCATCTCCTCGTGCTCCTTCACGACCTCCCTCATCAGGTAATGACGAGAAGACGCTGACATCAGCGCGCTTATCGTCCACACCACCCGCGTCTTTAGTCCGGTCACGAACTCGGCGTCGGACTCATCGTCAGGGGAAGACGACGAAACCGTGGCGGAGGAACGAAACGCGACGATGACGCATGTTTTGAGAGTTTTACCGAACTCGGCTTTCCACTTAACGGCTTCGCCTTTCTCGAGGTTTACGTCGCCGCCGGGAAGCTCGACTTCGAGGTTCTTGATGCGGTCAAACCGGGAGAGAATCTTGGATGGGATATCCGGAGAAAGAGACGTGACTGGGATCGGTTTAGCCGGTTTAGAGAAAAGAGAGAAGAAGCCGTGGAAAGACTTGAACAAAGATTGGAAAATGTTGGAGACGGGAGGATCGGAGTGTGAGTCGGAGTCTTGGTGGTGGTCGAGTCGGAGGAAGAGTGACTCGGACTGAGGGACGAGCGAGTGGAATCGTTTGGAAAGAGAAGTGCAACGAAGTAAGGTTTTGACGTCACCGACTTTGTTCAAGATGTCGATGATGATCGGATCTGGAAGTCCATCAAAAACGTCCATATTTGTTTTTTTTTTTTTTTTTTTGCTCTTTTATAGTCTCACTCTGTTTTTGTGTTTTCTTTTACTTTCTTTCTATTCTGGTTAGAGTTTTGGAGAGTGTAACGCAAGGTGTTGTTTATATAATGAAAGGACGAAGACGAAGACAAAGAACAAATGAAATTTTTTGTGGGACCATTGCCGACTTTTAGTGCTATTTTAATTTGGTGAAACAAATTAATTAAGTGGTCTTTTGTTTTGGTGAGGTTTGATGTTTTCAAAAGGATTGCATCGGACGGTCTATATGCGTCCTTCATCGACGCTCCACGTTGCTTTAAACATTGTTTACCATTATCTGGATCCTTAAAGAGAAATATCGAGGAAGAATCACAAAAAAAGAATCTTATATAGTGGATTCATATAATTTTTTTTAAGTTAACTTACTAATTCACAAAAAAAAACTATTAACAAGTACTTCCTCCCTTTCAGATAGTGTTGTCTTTAATTAGGTTCTTTGAATACTTAATTAGTTAGTTATTTATTAGTACTACAAGCTCTTCAAATTTCCTGATAAATATAGGTTCTTTGTATGTCATAGTCTAAATCTACTTGATTCCGTGATAATTATCATTTATAAAGAAAGTAAGTTTCACAGGACTTCTATGTACGATGAATACAAATTTGAACTTTTTGGCATTCGGAATTCGGAAAGGTCACGCTCTGATACATAATTAAAATACATATACACAAATAAATAGTATAATACTATAATCAGTGAGGACATTTCCTTTTTATATGCTAAGGGAAACTACCAGCATTAAAAAATTGCTATGTTCCGAGTGACGCGGTGCATAACATATTTAAAGTTTTGAATTGAAAGTTGATATTTTTATTGTAAGTGAGTTTTAAATCGAAAGTTCGTGATCACTGATGATTAACAATGTCCAAAAATGTTTAGATTATTACATCACTTTAGAGTTTTAATATTCCCTCCGTTTCATAATCAGTATCATTTAAAGAAAATATATCTCGACAATAATTGAATGTATCTGGACAATAATAAGTGTTATTTTGAATTTAATATATAGATACATTGAATTCTCATTTTGTTTAAATGACAATTATTATGAAATGGAGAAAATAATGTTAATCAAATGGTGGTGATTTTGTGATGATGTTTAAGTGGTTAGGTTCTGTGGTTGACGAGAATTTTATCATGTGTGGCTTTTGTATATAGTTTAAATAGCAAAAAATTATAGGTAATTCCTTTTTTTTTGAAAACATGGGTTATTTTTCAAATTCTACAAAATATTTAGATATAATATCAAATCAAGTCTCCCTTAATAAAAACATACTCCACATTTTAAAAGAGAAGTATGTTCACAAATATTTGTTTTGTTTTAAGAGAGAATTAGAAGAAACAAATAATCCAAAATGGTATATTAAACAAAATATTCTTTCAACTGAGAATAATATTCCAAAAGGGATATTAAAATCAAAGGGGTTCGTTGAATTCAAGTTTTCTAATTGGTTTAAGCAGTGGAATATGCTTTACAAGAATAAGGACTGCATTCTGCCGATACTATTTATTTTTTTATTCCCTTTGCTATCAGGAAATTAAAAGAAAAACCTTTATTGCAGTTCCTTTATTATAATTTATTAATAAATAAGTATAGTTATATAACTTCATTAACAATAACAACCATAACATTTTAAAATGCAATATCAGTAATTTATTAAAAGTGGATAGGAATAAAACTAGTTTAGTACAAGTACAACTAATGCTTGACAACGACTAAACTATAGATTAAGACGATTTTAATCATTAGCTTATTGAGTATATTTTATAAAGATTCAATGATTCACATTCTGTTTGAAACCGCACGGCTAATCCTATTATTCTAATTTTTTTTTTTTTTTCTGTTGATAGCTAGTAATTTTCTGAAGTTATTAGTAAGGAAACATCATTATTTGAACGCGAACTATCACATACTATAGCTTTTTTTTTTTGATAAAAATCACATACTATAGCTTTGTAAATTATTTCCTCGTAATTACTAAGGCTGCAAAGAAAGCAATTTTATAAAAATCTGTATGTGATCGAACATATGTCTATTCAAGTAAATATAGTGTTTTTCTCATTTGATAATCACAGAATCGATTGCAAATAAAATCTTTAAGGCCAACCAAAAGGAAATAAAGTTTTTTTTTTATAATACGATTTCACATAGTTGCTTGCTTCTAAAACCAAACTGAAGTTAGAACAACCGTTGCTCACTGACGTCAAAAAAAAAAAAAAAAAAAAAAAAGAGAAACAACTATTTCTCACACTAAATAGTAAACAATAGTAAAAAAATGTCATCGAACTACCAAAGATCTCATGATCCATTGATCCTAATATGATTAGAACTAACTCTGTTGCAAATCTTCGCGAGTTATGTTGTCCTAAACACTCCCCCAAGCTTCACATCCTCTACATGATCTAGATAGGTGTGAACCATGCAATGCTTAAACGCATCCATTCTTTGGATATAACTTTTGTGAGAGTGTTTCTCTCGAGATTATAATAGATAAGGAAAAATGGGTCGGATGAATGAGACAAGACGATTTCACCTGTTTTGGTGACTCCCACAATGCATAACCCGAAATTTGCAAACTACATGGTTCCACAAAGCGGGAAGCACGAAGGTACGCGTCGACCATGTAAGTTTATTGGCATCTTCAAGAACGCACAACTCGAAACTCTTAGTTCTTCCAGAAATCACATCAAACTCATTGTCCCACTTGAGTGTAGCTAACTTACCCATGTAGTTTACCAACTTCGATGACCAGAATTGTTTTTCAATAAACTCCAACTTCTCACACCTAATATCAAAGCAAAAAAACTATCCCATAACGTTCAAACTCGTAGACCACAGCTTTATAATACAAAACACCATTGATACATATCCCATCACTTTGAGGATAATGACGTAAGCTACACTCGATCATTCTCCATGACAGTTTCCCAGTTCCTCCTAATGTCAGAACTTGATGCTGCTCAGTGGTCCTTCCACACCTTGACCATGTCATTGACAAGACCTTAAATTGTTTATCAATCGGGTCATACCCAAAAAAGCTGGTCACATCGATCCTCCTTGTCTTCACTTTCGGTAAGGTTAAGGATTGTCCTGTGCTAGGGTTACATATCACCATCACCCTATCCTTCTTTCCCTTTAAGATCCGCACAAAAATGTGACAAACTAATCCATGAACAGGCTTATAAAATTGCCAGGACTCACCAACAAACTGGAAATTCATGTGATAACTGGCGGCTACAGGAGACGACTTCTCATCCGGATTATGAGGCTGAGACGATGAAAAGAAGCACACGTTAGCGTCTTTTTTGCACGCGAGCAAGAGCTGCGGACGAGACGTACATCTTTTTAATATTAACTCTGTGAAATATGGACGACGAACTATGGAGTCCCAGAGCTTTGATACGCAGCGACATCTCGCTAGGGACGTCACGGACAATTTCAAGAGTATCTCGATAATGAGATCGGTTGGGATCGTCTCTGCTGAGTTTTCTCCTTTGTTCGAGGATCGTTTATTACTCCGAGAAACGGTTTGAAGATCTTCCGAGACGTACTCTCGCCGCCGTCTTTTCATGGCTGTATTCAACCCTGAAATCTCTTGTTTTAGTGTCGTAGGAAAGAAACTGAACGTAAGTTTAGGCTCATAATAGCTCAAGAACACTGCAAAGCCCAATTCTGTGTATTTATTTTGGGTCAACAAAATTATACGATTCCCCTTAACTAAAAAAGATTTAAAATAAGATTATATATCCTAGACCTAGTTTCTTTAACTTTCTTCTACTTTCCATTTCGTTCAGTTTTTATTTATTTATTAACTTTCAATCTTCTTAATTAAAATTAAATTTCAACAAAAACTTTACTATTTGATATGTCAATTTTTTGGATGTAAATAATTTGGCATTCCAAATTGTGAATATTACTTTATATATTTTTGGCTTTAAGGAAGAAGAATAAGAACATTGGTTCAGGCCGATCGTGATATCACAGGTTCATGTTATGCCTCTTATGTTTAAGACTTGTTTCTGCTTATTTTTGTTTTAATTTACGTTATTTTTTTTTGATTTTGTAGCTTATGTTTATATGATTAAGACTCCTTTCCGGTTTTTCTTCTCACTTTCGTTTTTTTTTTTTAGTTTGTAGCATAGTTCTTGATATTTCTATCTCTTGTAGCTCACTTCCGCACTTGTTTATATCTTGTCTTGATAGTTATATCTCTTGTCTGTTTTGATAGTTCTCTCTTGTCTTATAACTTACTTGTCTTGGTTTGCTTTTGCAGGAGATTCCTCTCCGCAAAGGTCGTCGTTCAGGGCTGGGTAAGATTGTTGAAACGGATCCCGCAACAGCATTCTTTGCTGACTACAATGAAGACCTCCTTCAGCAGAACGAAGAGCTTAAAGCCAAAGTTGATGCTTTGGAAGCTTCCAAAGCAGAAACAGAAGAGAGGCTGTGTAGTACACAAGGAGCTCACCTCTACACAGACTTGAGTCTCTAAAATGGAGGCGTTTATGAAAAGCAAGTGGCCGGATATGCCATAGTTCTAATTCTAATGCATGTAATCTGAATGCTTTGAAATACACTAATGTTTTGGTTTTTGGATAAGACTTACTATTCTAGTTTCGTATTTAGATGCTTGAAATTGTGATGTTGGATTACTTAAACAATCTACTATCATGTAATATATTGGTTTTTAACTCTTGGTTTCTATTTTGGCGGCAATTTTTTTTTTTAAAAGTTTACAAATTTTCATCGGCAAACCATCTTGATTTCGTTGCAAAACAATCCCTTGATAATCCGTTGGTAAATATTCCATTGCAAACCCGTCGGTAAACAATCTCTCTGAAATCCGTTGCAAAAGATGAGCTCTGGCAAGTCCAACGCTAATTAAACGATTGGTAATCTCTTGGGAATCAACCAACGAAAACACTTGGAATCCACTTGTTGGGATTCCGTCGCTTATGTGGACCTGACGGTTTAACAACGAAAAACCAATGCTATAAATATCCTTGGAAAGCCGTTGGAAAACGGGTCTCTCGCAAATCCGTCGGAAAACGGATCTCTCGCAAATCCGTCGCAAATCCGTCGGCCATTTCCAACGGATTTACGAGGACGATAAATTAGCCACCTGATAGTCCCGATGACTTTTTTTGTCGCTAATCCGTTTGTGTTGGCTGTTTCCAACGGCAAAACGACGGTTCTGGCCGTTGGAAAAGCCCTTGTTTTCTTGTAGTGGATTACTATACTACTAATGAAAAGTTTAGGAATAAAAATTATTTAACAAATTAATAATTCAGACCTATATATTTATAAAAATCTGAATGTGTTCCAACACATATGTCTATTCAAGTAAATAGTGTTTTTCTCTCTTTGATAATCACATAATTGGTTGAAAATAAAATATTTAAGGCGAACCAAAAGGAAACAAAATTCTTTTTGATAATACGAGATTTCACAAAGTGGTTTGCTTTTAAAAGCAAACTGAACTTAGAATAACCGTTGCTCACTGGCGTCAAAGAAAAAAAAGAAAGAAAGAACAATCGTCACTCACTCACTCTAAAGAGTAAACAAGGAAATGAATACTGTACAATATCAAACTAAGAAAACAGAAAGTTGTCATCCAATAAGCTAAGGACTGCCTAAGATTCCTTGATCCAATAAGATGATTAGAACATCCAACATAACTCTGTTACAAAGCTTGGAGTTATGTTGTCCTAAACACTCCCCCATGCTTCACATCCTCTACATGATCCAGAAAGGTGTGAGCTTCCCAATGCCTGAACGTACGCAATCCCTGGACTTCAACTTTTGTGAGAGTGTTTCTCTCGAGATTGTAGTAGATAAGGGAAAGAAGGTCGGAATAATGTCGAGACAAGACGATTTCACCTGTTCTGGTGACTCCAACAATGCATACCTCGAATTCTGCAACTAAATCGTTCCACAAAGCGGGCAACGCGAAAGTACGCGTCTGACCATTCAAGTTTCTTGGCATCTTCAAGAACACACAACTCAAAACGTCTAGTTGCTCCACAAATCTTATCAAACTCATTGTTCGGTTTGAGTGTAGCTAACTTACCAACTTGGATGTCACGACATATTTATCAATCAACTTGAACTTTTCTGACCTAATATCAAAGCAAACTATCCCATGAAATTTTTTAAACCCATAGACCCTAGCTTGATAATACAAAACATACATATCCCATCATGGATAGGATTATGACGTATGTTACACTCGATCATTCTCCATGACATTATCTCATTTCCTAATGTCAGAACTTGATGCTGCTCAGAGACTCTGTATATTCCATTTCCCCACGTCATCGACAAAACCTTGAATTGTTTATCAATCGGATCATACCCAAAAAAGCTGCTCACAATAGTCCTTGTTGTCTTCTCTTTTGGTAAGGTTAAGGATTGTCTCGTGCTAGGGTTACATGCAGAGCATTTCTTGATTTAATTAAGATTTATTTCATCTCTAGTTTCTTGACAAAAAAACAATGCTAAAATTTCAACAAAAACTTCGTTTACCTATACTAACTAACCACAAACGCTACAGATAAATAATCTTTTTAAAAATGCCCAGAAATAATTTTTTTTAAAAAGATTGTACTCGGTAGTATTCATTAAAACAAAAAAAAACAAAAAATGAGAGTTTCGTTTGGAATCTGATATACTTCAGAACTGGGCATGAAAATATGATTTCACAAAGTGGCCGTGCTTCTAAAAGCAAAAAAAAAACTTCCCTTATAATAAGTAATAACAACCGTTGCTCACTCAAGTAAAAAAAAAGAAAAAAATCCAATAAGATGATTAGAACTAACTCTGTTACAAAACTTCGAGAGTTATGTTGTCCTAAACACTCCCCCAAGCTTCACATCCTCTACATGATCTAGATAGGTGTGAACATTGCAATGCTTAAAGGCATCCATTCCTTGGATATCAACTTTTGTGAGAGTGTTTCTGTCGAGATTGTAATAGATAAGGAAAAATGGGTCTGTTGAATGAGACAAGACGATTTCACCTGTTCTGGTGACTCCAAGAATGCATACCTCGAAATCTGCAACTAAATTGTTCCACGAAGCGGGCAGCACGAAAGTACGCGTCGACCATTCAAGTTTCTTGGCATCTTCAAGAACGCACAACTCCAAATTCTTAGTTCTTCCAGAAATCACATCAAACTCATTGTCCCATTTGAGTGTAGCTAACTTACCCATGTAGTTTACCAACTTGGATATCAGGACATATTTTTCGATAAACTCAAACTTCTCAGATCTAATATCAAAGCAAGCTATCCCATAATAAATTTTAAACCCATAGACCTAGCTATATAATATAAAAAACCATTGATACATATCCCATCACATAGAGGATAATGACGTAAGCTACACTCGATCATTCTCCATGACAGTTTCTCGGTTCCTCCTAATGTCAGAACTTGATGCTGCTCATAGACAGGGTATCTTGAAAATATTGAGCTTGTCATCGACAAAACCTTGAATTGTTTATCAATCGGGTCATACCCAAAAAAGCTTTTCACATCATACCTCACTGTCTTCACTCTTGGTGAGGTTAAGGATTGTCCCGTGCTAGGGTTACATATCACCTATCACCCTAATGTGCTTTCCATTTAAGTATCGCATATATTTAAGACAGACCAATCCTTGAAGAGGACTATAAAGTTGCCAAGAACCACCACCCTCAAGGTGGAAAGTCATGTGATAATTGCCGGCTACAGGAGACGACTTCTGGTCCGGATTTTGAGGCTGAGATGACGAAAAGAAGCACACGTTACCGTCGTCTCTTTTGCACGCGAACAAGAGCTTTGGTCGAGCCAAGGATCTAGTCAATATCGACTCTGTGAAATATGGAAGGCGAATCATGGAGTCCCATAGCTTCGATACGCAACGACAACTCGATATGGATGTCACCGGCAATTTCAAGAGTATCTCGACAATGAGATCAATTGGGATCGGCTCAGCTGAGTTTTCTCCTTTGTTCGCTAAGGTCGAGGATCGTTTATTGCGCGGAGAGACAGTTTAAAGATCTTCCGAGATGTACTCTCTCCGCCGTGTTTTCATGGCGGTTACACTGTTAAACCCTAAAATCGCTCTACAAAACGAAACGCTGCGACTTTTTTTTTTCTTTCTTTTTGTTTTTAAAATTTGAAAGAGTGTTTAGTGTCGAAAGATATTGAAAGTACGTAAGTTTAGGCCCATCAGGAGATTAAGTTTAGGCTCATAAGATTAAAAATAATACGATTCTACTTGACTAAAAAAACGATTCTACTTGACTAAAACAAACTACTATTACATAAAACTAGGGCTAAGCCCACGCGATGCGCGGGTTGTGACTATTACAAAATTTTATGCCTAAAGTTCTGTGGATGGTCCTTTTAAGTACTTGCTAAACTAACTCATCGTCCTAGAGAAGAGTATCCGCGTTGGCCAAACCTAAGAAGAGCCAAGCTAAGCCGCCAAATATGTAGTTTGGTATGTTTTCCATGAACATTCGACGTAAGTAGCCTCTGTAAGGAGCCACTCTTGTCCCGTGGCTATCATTATGTGCGTCGGGTTTGGATCATCCTCTGGTAATAGCATTACCTTCCTCGATAGACCTGGTTTCGAAAAATTATATTAAGTCCAAAAACTCTTCTTTCAAGGTGTCTATATGTATTTAGTTAACATACCAGAGATTTGAATCTTGTCTCCGGCTTTGAATCACATAGGAAGTTGCTGGAGACGCTGTTCTTTGAAGGATCTTCGCACACACAAACTCGCTGTCTTACCGTCAAAGAAATCTCCATACCTCGTTGATGCAATGGAGTAAAGGCGCACATTATGTGGGGCTCCTGGTTTCTGCGGATTCTGACCCTACACGCACAAGATTAATAGAATAAGATTGACTTAAAGACAATGAAACAATATAAGAGTACAAGGTAACATGACTCACTGGAGGGATCACACCGTAGCTCTGTCCTTCCCAGTAAGGAAGGTTACCGTCATGATAGATGACGATGTGGCAAGTTTCTTCTGGGGCGTTTGCGCCAACAACTCGCTCCACGGAGACGATCATGGTTGTGTAAGCTTCCTTGGGTTTGTACAAGTGCAATGGAGGGGATGTTTAGGGTCTTCTAACTCTATAGGAGAGACAGAGACCTTGGAGCTACTTGTTTGCTGAACCGACATACATATTGTTGAGTTCGTGTACCGTTTTGAATCCCCTATGCTTGTTGTTCTTTGGTTCAATTCTAAGGAAGATGACCATGGCTTACTGTTGAAGTTTATGCTATTGTTCTGCTGCAAAAGGAAAAAGTGGTACATAACAAGCAAGGATAAGGCTTATGATCAAACTCAAGAATCAAAGAAAGACGTTCTTACAGAACGCAAATCCAAAGTTTAGTCTCATGTGTGAATCTCTATAGAGATCGAAATAGAAAAGGTATTTGAGAGATTTGGATGCATCACCTTGAAGATGGATCTTCTAACAGATTGTTTGTTTACAATTGAAACTGAGATAGCAGCAGCAGCCTGTAGAGAAAATTAAAATAGCTAGCAAAGATGGCACAAACTTCACAGCTTTGTAATCTAAAATACTCAACTCTGATAAATAGCAACACAGTGGCTCTAGCTGCAAGTGTGGCGCCTGAAACATAGACACAGAAACAGAAGGATTTAGAAATTCACACTCTTTATACCAAAAATGAGAACAATGAATCATAAAATTCAATTAAGCATTATCACTAAAACACACTATTTCATCAGAAAAGCAAACCTTATAAACAAATTGATCAATGGCAAGTAGAGGGCGTGTATAATCACTTCCATAACGATAACCATATCGTTCCACGTATCTCCAGCCGCTATTCAGCGGTGTCGACCTTGATGGGAGGTGAAGCTGGAAATAGTATGCTCCGCCTGAAATATGAATGAAATAGGGAGGTTTTCTGTAAACCGGATTGAGAAGAAGAAACTAAAAACCCATATGCGGGGGAGAGAATGCAAATGTGAAACTTGAAGAAAATAAGAAAAACAAAATCCATATCTCCAAATAAGAAAATAAGAATGAACTTTCCATCGTCTACCCAAGAGAAACCTCCAAAGAACTTTTTAGCTTGGATGAGTCTTACAACCAAGACTTTATCTTTATATTATTAATTGAGAAGTACATTCTAATGTTTAGATAGAAGAATAAGATAAACATCTATTTGGATAGAAGAATAAATGGAAAAAAAGTTGTTTGAATATAAGAATAAGAGAAAAATCTATTTGGATAGAAGAATAAATGGAAAAAAAACTGTTTGGATACAAGAATAATAACTTAAAACAAACCGATGGTTTAGAAAACTTCCGTTTTCCAACACTTAAAAAATCTGTAAAAAATAAAAAATTATTATAATCTATCAATAATACCAAATCGATAGAATATGATCGAATGATATTTGCAAAATTTCCAATAGTGAAATAGAATACGTCTAATTTAAATCAAACTGTTTTCGGGTTTTTTTGAAAATTTCTGTTCGGTTTGGTTTCGAGTTTTTTGGGGTTTAGTTCACGGTTTTCCGGATTTTTTGGATTTTTTTCGGGTTTAGACATATTTAGAAAAACTTGGGTATTTTAAAACTTTTATTAGGGTTTTTAAGTCGGGCTCGGGTTTCGGATGGAAAATTTTTGAGTTTTTTTTCTTTTTTTTTTGGTTCAGGGTTTTCAGGATTTTTTGGATTTTGGGGTTTCGGGTTTAGACATATTAAAAGGGTTTGGGTTTTTACAAATTTTGATTAGGGTTTTTGAGTCGGGTTCGGGTTTAAGTTTAGATTTTTTTCACAAAACCGCAAAGTTACACCGTGCGTTTGCGCGCGCGGGTTCTCTACTAGTCTCTATATTATTAATTGAGAAGTACATTCTAATGTTTGGATACAAGAATAAGAGAATCATCTATTTGGATAGAAGAATAAATGGAAAAAAAAGTTGTTTGGATATAAGAATAAGAGAATAATCTATTTGGATAGAAGAATAAATGGAAAAAAATTGTTTGGATACAAGAATAATAACTTAAAACAAACCGATGGTTTAGAAAACTTCCGTTTTCCAGCTCTTAAAAAATCGGCAAAAAAAAAAATTAACATAATCTATCGATAATACCAAATTCGAATGATATTTGCAAAATTTCCAATAGTGAAATAGAAATACATATGATTTAAATCAAATTGTGGATTTCTGTTCGGTTTTTTTGAAAATTTATGTTCGGTTTGGGTTTGAGTTTTTTTGGGTTCAGTTCAGGTTTTCCAGATTTTTTGGATTTCGGGTTTTTGGATTTAGACATATTAAAAAAGTTTAGATATTTTAAATTTTTTATTAGGGTTTTTAGGTCGGGTTCGGGTTTCGGGTGAAAAGTTTGGAGTTTTTTTATTCAGTTCAGGGTTTTCGGGATTTTTTGGATTTCGGGTTTTCGGGTTTAGACATATTAAAAAGTTTGGATTTTTAAAATTTTGATTAGGGTTTTTGAGTCGGGCTCAGATTTTGAATTTAGATTTTATTCACAAAACCGCAACGTCACACCACGCGTTTGCGCGGATCCTATATATGTTAAAACCTAAGACTTGGTAGTTTAGAAAAAGGAAATATGTGAAGAAATAGAAATCCTAATGACAAAAGTTATCTTACAAAATTTCACAGAAATTATAATTTGATTACCTGTTTATAAAGTCCTATGTTCCTAGCGTCTTCCAACGTTTGATATTTGATATTAAGGTACATGATCAAATAACATTTGAAAACGTTTAAAGCAAATGGATAGTTTCAAGTATCCCAATTGAAATGAGACAATTTCCACAGTTGCTCTATCTCATTCCTCACTAAAAAGATATCATCGAATATGTAAGGAACACACTAATTTATTCAGTAAAAAGTAATTAAAATATTCCCTTCGAATCTAAGATGATAAAACAGCACACAGAAAAAAAGAATGGTACAGCACGATTACCTTAAATTTGGCAAAACACTGGAGAGAAAATTTCAAGCAAGACGTTTAGTATGGTAGCTTAAGAGCCTCTTCCATCATATCAAACTTGTAAGGTACAGGCATAATGTTCGGATCAAGAATGGTGTGTTGCCATAACCTGAAACAACAAACAAAATATTAACCCTTTAGCAAAAAGGAAAACAACAAACAAAATGGAAATTATTGAATGATTTCATTTTTATTGAACACAGATAATAAGAAAAGCGAGAGTTGGAGTGAACGAATGTTTTTTTTTGGGAGATTTGTGATTATACACAGAAAAGAGGGAAGGTTTGTCCATATACACATTTTCATGTTTTTACCTATTTTTGCCATTAATACCCTTTATATATTTAAAAATATGAAATAGTTTATGTAAGAAACCCAAAATATTTCTAAAAATCAGATAAATGATCTTCAGACTTGTTAAAATTTTCACAATTTTTTTCAAAAATATGATTTTTAAAAAATATATTGAAGTTTTCTTCTACCAGCTTGAAATTCAAAGTAGAATATGTATCCTACACGTTTCTATTACATCTACTGGAGATAGAATTCGATATCTACCATTTATACACACATCTTCCACCCGTAGAACACGAGTTCTATAATCTATATATACCTCTACTATTAGTAGCATATCACTTCTACCTGTTACTCTATGTTCTGCGATTTTGTAAATTTGGTAGAAGATATGTTCTACCAAAAACAAAGTTTTCTACATGTTCTAGAATTTGTTGTCTACGAGAAACACAGCCTTCTACGCAGGCGTAGATTTCGTATTCTGTTACACACATTATCTCTTACCATCCGTAGAGTTCAGTTTCTACTAAAAACCACTTTTCTACCATGTTGGTAGAGGTCGTGTTCTTCTAGAAATCAGTCTTCTACTAAATGTACCTGGATGAACGTAGATATGAAGATGCAAGCGGAATGGTTCTGTTGTCACCTGCAATTTTTAGGAAAATTAGGCCAAACCTATCTTCACAATGTCAACAGATAATTAACAAAAAGAGATGAAAAAGCGTTTGAAGTTTTAATCAACAAATAGGTGAATCTAACATTGTCATAGATTGAGCAAACAATATACCCTATGGTAGCTTATGACTAAGCTATCATCAAACAATCTAACAAACCTTAAGCGAAAGCTAACAGAAAACTCAACATGCAAATTAAGCTTGATAGCCTATCTAAGTAAAACCGAAATCAACTTAGTCACAAACAAACTCGAGATGCAAAATAAGCTTCAAACACAATCTAAGTAAAACCCAAATCGAGTATGAGAAAATTGGCAAAGCTTAGTTGGGTTTTAAGAAAATCAAGCTTAGCTTAGATCAGTTTTGAAACAAAAGCCTAAATCAAACCTAAGAAAAACGCAAATCAACTTTCAGACGAAAGCCCCAAATCAATTTTCAAAAAAAAGCCCCAAATCAATTTGAGATTGTGAGACACAACAATATTGAATTCCTCACTTGTCACCAGAGACGGAAGAGAAGGCAACGACGGAAGAGACGGCAACGGCGAAAGAGCGTTGCCGGAGAACGAACGAGCTCCGACTGTCGGAGAAGAAGAGAAGAACAATTTCGGAAAAGACGTATATCGGAGAAGATAAGAGTGAGAGTTGTCGGGGAAAAAGAGTTGTGTTATCCTTTAATAAATTAATCAATTTGAAGGGCAAATTTGGATTATAAGTTAAGAAACGTGTATTGTGACAAAAATCTGTAAAAATTTCACAAAAATGTGTATTGTGACAAACTCTTTTCCAAAGCTGTGTATTTTGCCAATTTTCTCTTTTTTTTTTGTAAATCGAAACATATAAAAGCAAAACGAATAAAAATATTTCGAGAAAAGTCACTGAATATTTGGCATTTATCTCTCATTGGTGATCTCTCATCGTTTAGTTTTGACCAAATTGTGATGTTGGAGTGTCCAACCCAGAAGACAATACGAACCATTATATCAAGTTTCCAGTTTGCACTTAAGTGGAATAAACTGACTACACAAAACAATGCTTTCAGTCTGCGAATATTCTGATGCAGAAGTAAAACATAGCAAAAAAACATGATCAACAAAGTACAGAGGAAGCAGATTTACAACGAATCATTTTCCGGGCTGAGATGGTCTCGCGGCGGCCGGGCTGAGATCTTACCGGACAAAATCATTTGAGGCGAATTTGGACCCCATGAGCAGACTTTGTCCAAACCTATCATCCCAGATTTGGTAGTTCACTTCTCACTTTTGTTCGATATGAGGAGACGCATGTATGAGCGGGTTTGTCCGAAACAATAAACCTTCGTTCATGTTTTTGTGTGCCGGCCTTCGCTTGCTTTTCTCTCGGTTGCAGGAGAAGATAGCTGAATGGGTTAGGAATCGACGAAGACATTAAAATCTGAGATCATTAAAAAAGTGATATAGGAATCAACGAAGAAGAGGAACGGTCCAAGGAACGTTTCAGCTAAAAAATCTTCACATTTGCACCCAAAAAAATAACATAGAAAGTTGAAGTTATATTGTCACTATGGACCAATAAAAGCCCAATTTGATTGAAGAAAATAATTGAAAGCCCAGACCTTAAACCCCTCCATCGCCTGAAATTGATTTGGGGACGTCACTCGAACATTAACCTACAGAGATGGCGAAATGGTTGTAGATCCGCGGCGGAGGTAGCTGATCTTCCGGCTTATTCATTCGGTTGATCGGTTGATCCGCGGTCGGTGTTTGCATCAGTACGATATAGGTGATACCACGTGAGGCCACCCGCCGAAGAGTATCGGCTCAGGATCGGACGATCGGCCGGATTCCCGCCGTGGTTTTCCCTGAGTCGCTTCTCGACACTGAAGCTTTGAAGGGAGGGGCTTCGAGGAAGCAGATGTTAACGACATATAGGAGGCAGATTAAGTCCATTTTAGACACTGTTGGTCTACCATTCTTCTGTTCGACCACATTCAAGCTCCAGATCCGAGGTGGGCAGGATTTGTCCGGAAGCCCCTTGATTGTGAAGCTGTGCGATCCGTTTATTGTTTGTGTCACGGAGAGAGAAGTCATTGTCGGTGGCGATCGCGATGGCGACGGCGACGGAACCCTAGACATTTTTGTTCGATTATGATTATTGTCTTTAATTGTTTTTTTTTTAAATAGAGTAAATTCAACGATTTTTTTTTAAATAAATGGGACGATGCCACGTGGCAGTTTGGTAGAAAATGGGAAAAAGCGTGGCAGAAATCTGGAGAGAGTTATTCTCTCGCGTTGTTATATATAAGATTTAATAAGATTATATATCTCTAGGTTCTTTCACTTTCTTCTACGTTCCATTTTGTTCACTTGCAATCTTCTTCAAATTTAATTTCAACAAAAACTTCACTGCTTAAACTAACCACAAACGCATAATCGATCAGATCAATATTTTTAAAAAGATTGTACTCGGTAGTATTCATTGTAAAAAAAAACAACCAAAAAAATGAGATCGTCATTTGTATTTCGTTTGGAGTCTCATATACTTCCGAACTGAGCATGAGAACAGGAAACTCCCATCCATCTTTTGAATGACTTCTTCTTCTTCTTCTTCTTCTTCTTCTTCTTCTTCTTCTTCTTCAAGTGTTTGTTTCTTCCACTCCACTTTACCAAACGATTCAGACAGTCTTCAACCTACGTCATTAAGATCATGAACTATAAGTCTATTAATAACAAAAATTTGATAAAACGTATACAACAAGAACTTTGTTTTTGTAACAAACAGATACATCTTAGCTTACAAAATTGTAGCCATTCATTCTTTTATTCTAATCTTCTCCGCCAAACATAGTCAAACACCTAGTAAAAGTTAATATTAATTAATATTTTGATAAATCTCTATTCAATGAGCAATGAAGTGAGCAAGTTCATATCACTGTATATTGTTTTTTCTTTTCCTTTCTTCATTAGTAATTTAACCAGAGTCTTTTGTAGTGTGGTACTTTCTTTCCAACATATGGATTAGTAACATAATTCATAAATATATGATTTCACAAGCAAAAAAAAAACTTAACTTAGAACAAACGTTGCTCACTCAATTAAATAATAAAATAAAAATCCAATAAGATGATTAGAACTAGCTCTCTTACAATGCTTTGAGTTATGTTGTCCTAAACACTCCCCCAAACTTCACATCCTCTACATGATCTAGAAAAGTGTGAACCTTGCAAGGATTAAACGCATCCATTCCTTGGATATAACCTTTTGTGAAAGTGTTTCTCTCGAGATTGTAGTAGATAAGGAAAAATGGGTCAGATGAATGAGCAAAGACGATTTCACCTGTTCTGGTGACTCCAAGAATGCATAACTTGAAACCTGCAACTACATGGTTCCACAAAGCGGGCAGAACGAAAGTACGCGTCGACCATTCAAGTTTATTGGCATCTTCAAGAACGCACAACTCTAAACTCTTAGTTCTTCCAGAAATCTCATCAAACTCTTTGTCCCATTTGAGTGTAGCTAACTTACCCATGTAGTTTACCAACTTGGAAAGCACGACATATTTTTTGATCAACTCAAACTTCTCAGACCTAATATCAAAGCAAACTATCCCATATCGCCTTTCAAACCCGTAGACCACAGCTACATAATACAAAAAACCATTGATACATATCCCCTCACATAGAGGATAATGACGTAAGCTACACTTGATCATTCTCCATGACAGTTTCTCAGTTCCTCCTAATGTCAGAACTTGATGCTGCTAGGTTTGTTCCAAATCTTGACCTTGGCATCGACAAAACCTTGAATTGTTTATCAATTGGCTCATACCCTAAAAAGCTGCTCACATTAGATCTCGATGTCCTCACTCTTGGTGAGGTTAAGGATTGTCCCGTGTTAGGGTTACATATCACCACCACCCTAATGTCCTTTCCATTTAAGTACCGCATATATTTAAGACAGACCAATCCATGAACAGGACGATTAAATTCTCCTAGCATCACCACTAAATTTGAAATTCAACTGATAATTGGCGGCTATAGGAGACGAGTTCTCATCCGGATCTTGAGGCTGAGACGATGAAAAGAAGCACACGTTACCGTCTTTTTTGCACGCGAACAAGAGCTTTGGTCGAGCCAAGGATCTGGTTAAAAGTTATCTTAACCATTCGCTACTTGATAAAATAACTTTTATCTGATCGAACATAAACGCTACTTGATAAAATAATTTTTATGTGATCCAACATATGTCTATTTAATGAGCAATGAAGTGAGCAAGTTCATATTTCTCTATACTGTTTTTTTCAATAGTAATTTAACCAGTCTTTTGTAGTGTGGTCCTCTCTATCCAACATAGATTAGTAACAGAAGATTCATGAAAATATGATTTAACAAAGTGGCTTTGTTTCTAAAAGCAAAAAAAAATAACTTAGAACAACCGTTACTCACTCAAGTAAAAATAAAAAACCAATAAGATGATTAGAACTAGCTCTCTAAGAAAGCTTGGAGTTATGTTGTCCCAAACACTCCACCAAGCTTCACATTCTCTACATGATCTAGAAAAGTGTGAACTATGCAATGCTGAAACGCATCCATTCCTTGGATATCAACTTTTGTAAGAGTGCTTCTCTCGGGATTGTAGTAGATAAGGAATAAAAGGTCGGACGAATGTAATCGAGAGAAGACGATTTCACCTCCTCTGGTGACTCCAACAATGTCCAACGTAACATCTGCAACTACATCGTTCCACAAAGCGGGCAGCACGAAGGTACGCGTCGACCATTCATGTTTCTTGGCATCTTCAAGGACGCACAACTCCAAACTATTACTTCTTACCATCTTAAAATCATCGTCCCATTTGAGTATAGCTAATTTACCCATGTAGTTTAACAACTTAGATGGCAAGAGTTGTTTTTCGATAAACTCGAACTTCTCAGACCTAATATCAAAGCAAACTATCCCATAACTGCTATGAAACCTGTCGACCTCAGCTTTATAATACAAAACACCATTGATACATATCCCATCACATAGAGGATAATGGGGTAAGCTACAATCAATCATTCTCCATGACAGTTTCCCAGTTCCTCCTAATGTCAGAACTTGATGGTGCTCCGTTGTCCTCCTGTTTCTTCCAGACCTTAACTTTGTCATTGACAAGACCTTGAATTTTTTATCAACCGGATCATACCCAAAAAAGCTGTATACATCAATCCTCACTGTCTTCACTTTCGGTAGGGTTAAGGATTGCCCTGTGCTAGGGTTGCATATCTCCATCACCCTCTCCTTCGTTCCCTTCTTATAGTACTTAAGAATGATCAGTCCATGAACAGGACGAGAAAGTTTCCTAGCATCACCACAAAATTTGAAACTCAACTGATAATCGGCGGCTATAGGAGACGAGTTCTCATCCGGAATTTTAGGCTGAGATGACGAAAAGAAGCACATGTTACCGTATCTTTTGCACGCGAACAAGAGCTTTGATCTGGCCGATATCGAGTCTGTGAAATGTGGAAGGCGAATCATGGAGTCCCATAGCTTCGATACGCAACGACAACTCGCAATGGATGCCACCGGCAGTTTCAAGAGTATCTCGATAATGAGATCAATCGGGATCGACTCAGCTGAGTTTTCTCCTTTGTTCGCTAAGGTTGAGGATCGTTTATTGCGCGGGGAGACGGTTTGAAGATCCTCCAAGACGTTCTGTCGCCGCCGAGAGACGGTTAGAAGATCTTCCGAGACGTACTGCCGCCGCCGTGTTTTCATGACGGTTACACAGTGTGAAACCCTAGAATCGCTTTACAAAACGAATCCTTCGACTTTTTGTTTTTTTTTGGAATATTTGAAAATGTGAGATAGTGTTGTAGGAAAGATATTGAAATTACGTAAGTTTAGGCCCATAATAGCTCAATTACAAACCCAATTCTGTGTAAGAGTCATAATTAAGATCATGAGATTTGGCCATGTCTCTCTTCTTAAGCAAACCGTAATTAACACTAATATGATACTTATGAAGATAATGCAACACCAATTTGTAAAATGTAAATAACACTAACCATCTCTTACGTATGTGTTCTATTTTCTGACCATTTTTTTTTTTTTTTTGTTAAAGCTGTTTGCTAAACATAAAATCAACCAATGCTTCAATTATATAAATATATTCTTTTTATTTATCTGTCGATATCAAACCTCAAAGGCTCAAATCTGTCACTGGATTTAACGAGGGGAGATAGGCACAGGCTCTTGTCATATACTTTCAATCTAAACTGTAACTTTTTTCGTTTAACAACAAACTCTACGTGATAAGCTAATTTTTTTTAAAGAAGAATGCCCAAAAACAAGATATTTAAAACGATTGTACTCGGTAGTATTCATTGAAAAAAACTAAAAAAATGAGATCGTCATTTGTATTTCGTTTGGAATCTCATATACTTCAGAATTGAGCATGAAAACAGGAAACTCCATCCATCTTTTGAATGACTTCTTCTTCTTCTTCTTCTTCTTCTTCTTCAAGTGTTAGTTTCTTCCACTCCACTTTACCAAACGCTTCAGACATTCTTCAACCTCCGTCATTAAGATCATGAAGTATAAGTCTTTTTTTGTGTGTGCAAAATGCTAATTTCATTAAATCTTAACCGGTGTCTTTTTTCGCGAGACGATCACCGATTACATTGGTGTCTCTTGACACATAGAGAAAACTGATTTCAGTGAAAGAGGTTGATAGATCTAGGATATCGTGAAGAATCCCATGGAGTTCCTTATGCGGAAATCCTCCCTTGAGTGCTTTGAAGCAACTGAGATGTGTGTGAAACAAGGTTGTTGGGCTTGTTGTAAAGCTTTGTGGACTGCGATTGCTTCCGCCATTTGTGCCGATCTGATGGTGGTTTCCGCGGTGGATCCGTGGTTCCTTCGCTCTCCTCCCCTGCTGCTGAAGACCCAGCCAAATCCCGCCGTCTTCCTGTCTTTGTTCCAGGCTGCATCTGTGTTGCATGTCACTGTGGAGGGATGGTTCTTGTGTCGCGCTGGCGGTTTTTTGTTGTAGCGTCTTTGGTCTGTGCAGCTTGCCATTCCCTTGCATTACAAAGGGCTTGTGTTGCCGTTTCCTCTGGGATGAGCTGTAGGGCGTTGAAGATTCTCTGTTGAAGTATAAGTCTATAGATAACGAAAATTTGATAGAAACATAGACAACAAGAAATTTGTTTTTGTAACAAACAGATACATCTTAGCTTAAAAATGGTAGACATTCATTCTTTTATTCTAATCTTCTCCGACAAACATAGTCAAACACCTAGTAAAAATTAATATTTATATTTCTATAATCTCTATGTGATCGAACATATGTCTATTCATTGAGCAATGAAGTGAGCAAGATCATATTACTTTATACTGTTTTTTCTTTTTTTATTCTTCATTAGTAATTTAACCAGAGTCTTTTGTAGTGTGGTCCTTTCTTTCCAACATATAGAATAGTAACATATAATTCATAAATATATGATTTCACAAGCAAAAAAACTTAACTTAGAACAACAGTTGCTCACTCAGTTAAAAAATAAATAAAAAATCCAAGCAGATGATTAGAACTAGCTCTCTTACAACGCTTTCGAGTTATGATGTCCTAAACACTCCCTCAAGATTCACATTCTCTACATGATCTAGAAAAGTGTGAACTATGCAATGCTTAACCGCATCCATTCCTTGGATATCAATTTTTGTGAGAGTGTTTCTCTCGAGATTGTAGTAGATAAGGAAAAATGGGTCCATTGAGTGAGACAAGACGATTTCACATCTTCTGATGACTCCAACAAGGCATAACTTAGCATCTGCAGCTATATCGTTGCACAAAGCGGGCAGCACGAAGGTACGCGTAGACCATTCATGTTTTTTGGCATCTTCAAGAACGCACAACTCAAAACTCTTACTTCTTACCATCGCAAAATTCTCGTCCCATTTGAGTATAGCGAATTTATCCATGTCCGTTGACAAGACTTGGTTTTCGATAAACTCGAACTTCTCAGACCTAATGGCAAAGCAAACTATCCCATAACGCTTTTCAAACCCGTAGACCACAGCTTTATAATACAAAACACCATTGATACATATCCCATCACATAGAGGAAAATGGTGTAAGCTACACTTGATCATTCTCCATGACAGTTTCCCAGTTCCTCCTAATGTCAGAACTTGATGTTGCTCGCACATGTTTCTTCCAGACCTTGCCCTTGTCATGGACAAGACCTTGAATTGTTTTTCTATAGGGTCAAACCCAAAAAAGCTTCTCACATTATCCCTCGTTGTCTTCACTTGCGGTATCTATGTAATACCTTTTTTTTTAGTTAAGTGGAATACCTTTCACTTTCTTCTACGTTCCATTTAGTTCAGTTTTTATTCATTTATTTATTAACTTTCAATCTGCTTAAAATTTAATTCCAACGAAATGTAGACGACAAAAAAAAAAAAAAAAAAAAAAATACTAACCACCAACGGATAATCGATCAAATCAATATTTTAAAAAATCATTCGTTAAAACAAAATAAAAAACTGAAAACAAAAAAAAGAGAGAACGTTTTATTTGTATTTTCGCTTCAGAATTGGGCATTGAGAACACGAAACTCCGTCTTATTTGATGAATTACTCTTCTTCTCCAAGTGTTTGCTTCTTCCACTTTACCAAACGCTTCAGAAATTCTTCAACCTACATCATTAATAAAGGTCATGAGATTTGGTCATATCTCTCTTCTAAAACAAACCTTTACACGAAAATGAAACTTATGAAGATAATGCAACACCAATTTGTAAAGATCTTAGGTTGGATTGGATTTCCCATTTAAACACTGTTTAAATAGTCGTAATCTATGAAATACAGTGATACAGTACCTGAGATGGATCTTGAAGAGAGTAAGAGGCGTTAGTTTCCCTTTCAGTTTTTGAGACAACAATCCCTAAACCTTGTCCTCTTTCACGTAAAACCTATAAAATGATTACGGGGTCATAATTATTCATTTCGAGAAATATTAGCTGATGACTAAAAATGTTTATTTTTTATTTTTATAGAACCATAAAAAAAAATCCAAATTCAACAAAAAAGAGAAGAAGAAAAAACCATAATCTACGTAAAAACCAAACCCACCGTAAACATATACTAGATATAAACCCATAAACTATAATCTACCTAAACATATACTAGAGATAAACTCATAATGAAGGCCTTTTAACAAAAAAAAAAAAGATATAAACTCATAAACTATGATTGATAATCTACATAAAAGAAAAAATAATAGAATGCATGCACATCCGAAAGAAAAGAAAAGAGCCACACTCGCGGTACGGTGTTATTTTGATTCAACATACCTTAAAAGCATCTTCATCAGTACGATCATCGCCAATGTAAATTGGTAAAGCATCTTTAGATTCTGCTATATCTATTTTGATTGAACCAAGCATAATGTCAAATTAACGGATTTAAACAACATCACCAAAGTATGAATAATGAAAGTCAAATCTTCAGCAAAAAAAAACCACACCTAATGAGTTTAACAAAAATTCGAGAGCCTTTCCCTTGTCCCATTTGATGGAAGGTCGGAGTTCTAACACCTGCTTTACCGAATGATTTATTCATTAAATACATTATTAAACTAATCGTCAACTAAACATCATATTAACATTTGATTAACAAAAACATCAAATGTTACCTTTCTGCCTTGCGTCAGCCTCAATTTCGGATAATCAATGAGAACCGATTTCACTTGCTCAGCTAATGCAGCCCATCCCTGTTGAGCATAAGCATATTCAAATCAACTATTCTTTCGATTAAAAAAATGTCAACATTTATCTGCGAAAATGATTAAATAGCAAACAAATAGGTAAATCAATAGCATAAATTAATATATTTGAACTTATATATAATATAATGTTTTTAGTATAACCTATGAGCACAATTATTTATTACGATTTCACTCTCGCATCATTTTGCAAATAAATGACCAACATATATGGTCACCTAGCATAACAATTAACAAGTTTACCCTAATTCTAAAAGTTGGATTCTTAAAAGGGCGATGTTTTATGTCGAAAAATAACATAAGCAAAATGTTCTCGTAGACCATCCTCTTGTTTAAATACGTTTTAACTTTCTGTGAATGTAAATATTTTTTATTGAACCTGCTCATCAACGCGGCGGAAATGTACGGAAAGACAAAACTTGTTGTGCTCCACCGTAGCTCCATGGAACGATTTTGTCTTTTCCTTTAAAATATCAACCACCTGAAAATCGAATAGTAAAAGAAAAAGTTGTGCTTAGTTCATCACAATTCGATATAACACGTCATTAAGAACGTTAAAGATTATGTAATTACAAATGCACCTCGTCGATCATCGGTAAGAAGTCACTTGCAGGTTGAAACATCACTTCTTGGTTAGTCTACAATGATTTCTTTAATCAGAAACCTTATCAAACAAATTCTCTCAATGTTCTTGCAACGTAACGTAGACGGTAAAAACCTGATCGATATTGGTCGGACCCTTAATGTCCATGCCGTGGCTCCCGGCGTAGTGAATCCCCGGGAGTTTCACAAAATTCTGTACCTGAGAAAAACAAAAAAAAGGCATATCACATGAATTAATTTCTTATACCATTCAAATCAATTTATTGTTATATGTAACACGGAGCAAAATTAAATTACTTTGTCTGTGCTTCTTCCGCTGATGATCGCTGTCTTGAAATAGATAGCCACTTCGTTTACAACTTCTCGCATCTGTAAAATATACATTAGTTCAAGAACTAAACTCAAACTATATATTGTCAGTTATTTAAACCCACAAGATAATTAATCAAGTAAAAGAAAATTATGGAACATGACATGGAGCAAGCTCGAGAAGAACCTCATCTGTTATGTAGGCTTTATCGTGATCCTCAGTGATTAGTGAGAGAGTTCCGTCGTAATCAAGAAACATCACAATTTGTTTGCCTTCCGCATCACTAATGATTTTGTCGAACATATCCAAAGCCGAAGGATGAAGAGCCTAAAAACATGATATAACAATATTACATGTATAATGTGTTAGATAGATTATCAAATCTTGTAAAGAAAAAACATCTTGTGATAGTCATACTATGATCCAACATCTATTACAGAATCTAAGGAAACTAGAATTAGCTATGTCAATCGATAGAAGAAAATGATAAATGAAATGTATGATACAAATAAATTAGACACGCATATTACAATAACTACAAACTAAAACTATATATCAAAACTAAAAAAAAAAAAAAAAAAAAAAAAAAAAAAAAAAAAAAAACATTAAAAGTTGATAGATGAACACCAGAGATAAGAACATTACATTTGAAAGATCAAAGCTTAAATGAAAAGAGAACATGTTTTTTTTTTCAATCATCGATACGAAAATGAGTTTAATAAAACTGTTTGTTCGTAATTATTATCAATCTGTGAGGATAAAAGTGAAAATCAAATAACAGATGATCATTTTGAAAACTATACATAATATATACACATGCACAAATTCTGAGAATGGCCACAGAAGCAATCGAGGTTATAAGGGGTCATGTTAATAACGTACAATCCACGAGCTTCTCTCGCCATCGTTCTCAGCTTCACCAGAGGAGGATGATCTGACACGTGTCGGAGATAAATCCCTCATTGAATCGACCAGAGTCTCGATCTTACCAGCAACACCCATGATATTCGTCTTGAGAGAGGTAAGATGATGTTTAACAGAATCGGATGCTAAAAAGCTACCGTAATCTTGATTTATAGACGGTGGAATTTAGTAAATGAGAGTCAAGTAAAGACTTTGGTAGTATATTCATGTATCTTGGAACTATTTATATTGACATCTTAGTTTAGAAAGTTAGTAACTGAGAGTCAGTCAATTCAAAACTCTCATTTCTTTGAATAGGATTTTAGTAAATGAGAGTCCATATATAGGATTTGCCTCAGAAAATGGACTTTCCAATCTTGTTACTTTTAAAATATTTGACCATTATGAAGAATATTTAAGAATTGTGTGGAATCCACTGATTCAACATCACCTCTCTCACCAAAAGAGAGAAACAAAATAAAAGAAAAAAACTTTCCCTCTAAAAAATTTGTCACCAATTGAAGCAAAATTAGATGAGGAAGAAACATGATCATATGAACATTTATTTTGACAAATATTTGGGCCTTTATATGGGCTATAACGATTTCATAGCCCAAACCCAAAAACATAGAAGACCAAAGGCTCAGTTTGCAATTATCAAAAGTACAAATACGAATACCGTATACGACGCCGTATTGGCTTTCGTCTCCAGATTCTCTTCCTTAATTTGGAAGAGAGAAGAAGAAAAAACCAGAAGAAAATTCCGCGAAAATAGATACAGAGAGACTCTCGTTGACGCATCTAAAGGTCAAAAGAGGTGATTGCCCGTTGAATCATCTCCTTCTCCCGTTGAATCGGTCAAAAGATTTCAACTATTAGCGAAACCCTAGCCACCGAGGAGATAGGGGAATGATGAACAGATTGCGGAATCTGGACGCTTACCCTAAAATCAATGAAGATTTTTACAGGCGTACACTTTCTGGTGGTGTCATCACCCTCGCTTCTTCCATCGTCATGCTAATTCTCTTCTTCTCCGAGCTTCGTAAGTCTCATTTCGATCCAATCTTATTCGTGGTTAGCTTAATTAAGCTTAAAAAGGTCGATTTTTTAAGGATTTTGAAGCTCGAAAGTTTTGTAATTTCTTCGTGGGTTTCATCGTATCATCTCGCTAATGGCGGAATCAAACATTGTTTGTGAATTCGAAAATGTTTGATTTGTGTGCTTTCTGGTTTTTAGAGCTTTACATCCACCCGGTTACCGAGACTCAGCTCCGTGTTGATACATCAAGAGGAGAGAAGCTACGCATCAATGTAAATATTTGATTTTTTGATTTTGAGTTGCAAGATTGTACTTGTTTCTGTGAAGAAGGCGCCTTTATGAAGTTAACTGTATACACTTTGCAGTTTGATGTTACATTCCCTGCGCTTCAATGCTCGATTATCAGTATTGATACCATGGATATCAGCGGAGAGAGGCACCTTGATGTGGTATGTGCTCTGGTGGATTCGAGTTTTGATTTCAAGTGGGAGATTTCTGTACGCTTTGTCTGATTTTCGTTTCTGCTCGTTTACATGTTGTAGCGACATGATATTTTTAAAAGAAGATTAGACTCTCATGGCAATGTCATCGAGGCAAAGCAAGACGGAATTGGTCATACTAAGGTTAGTTTTTTTCTTCAAAGGTTCCGACCTTTTTTCATTTTTATTGCAAGGAAGTCTTAAGAAACTTAAAGTGTTGAACTTTTTCCTAATGTTATCGTTTCTCTTTGTCAGATTGAAAAACCTTTACAGAAACATGGTGGAAGGTTGGAGCACAATGAAACATATTGTGGTTCTTGTTTTGGAGCCGAGCCGGTAAGCCTCTCCCTTTATCAATCGAATAATATGCTCTTACATGCGATATTGGAATTTTCAGTTGCAGTAGGAAATCTTCAACAGAGTTCTTTAGTTTTATTTCAGTTATTTTACGTTTTTGGTTTCTTCTATGGTAGTGAAGTGTTTTGATCCTGTTGTGGTTTTCATTTTGTACACTTTACAGACGGATGATGCTTGTTGTAATTCATGTGATGAAGTTCGTGAAGCTTACCGAAAGAAAGGTTGGGCCCTCTCAGACCCTGAATCAATCGACCAGGTACATAATGACATACCTTTAATAAGCACAAAATTTTGTTGATCTTGTTACTTAGTTTGAAAGAGGTGACAACGTCGTTTCCATATCAGTGTAAAAGAGAAGGCTTTGTGCAAAAGGTCAAAGACGAAGAAGGCGAAGGTTGTAATCTTCACGGTTTCTTGGAAGTTAACAAAGTCGCTGGGAACTTTCATTTCGTTCCTGGGCAAAGCTTTCACCAATCCGGTTTTCAGTTCCATGATATGATCTTGTTCCAGCAAGGCAACTACAACGTAAGAGAAGCTTCCTTCTTGTTTCAATCCCTCAAGTTTCAAATGGGTCTGACTCCATTGTATCTCTTCACAGATAAGCCACAAAGTCAACAGGTTGGCCTTTGGGGACTTTTTCCCCGGCGTAGTCAACCCTCTAGATGGGTAAAAACTTCTCCCTCTCTCCCGAACCTGTTATGGCTTTTCCAATCATCTTGTATCTTCTGAAACGTTCTCTTGTTTCTTATAGTGTGCAGTGGCATCAGGAGAAACAGAATGGCGTGTATCAGTATTTCATCAAGGTTTGCTTCCGTTTTTACATTATTTCTGTAGATGACATTTCTCACCTGTGACAATATTGTTGCTCAAGATGGCATGTTTAGTATAAGTGATAAAGAAATGGACTTTGGTGTTGGGAATTGCAGGTGGTACCAAGCATATACACTGATGTTCACGAAAATACTATTCAGTCAAACCAGGTGAAGCTACAATCTTTAAAATATTAACTTTTCATTTGTGTGTGAAATGTGACAAATGTGTTTTTGGCAGTTCTCTGTGACAGAACATTTCCAGAACGCGGAAGCAGGTCGCATGCAATCGCCGCCCGGTGTTTTCTTCTACTATGATCTTTCACCAATTAAGGTATGTATTGTGTTTTGGTGTTTGTGTTTAATCCTAAACGAGATATTGTCTCTGAAATCGTTTTGATTGTTGTCAAGGTGATATTTGAGGAGCGGCATGTGGAGTTCTTGCACTTTTTAACAAATGTTTGCGCTATTGTTGGAGGTGATCGCATTCAGCAATATATATCTCTCTCTCTCTCTTCTTCCTTCAGATGAACATACTTTCATTTACATAATTTGCGTACAAATCTTGGATTTTTACAGGTGTCTTCACGGTATCGGGGATAGTAGATTCGTTCATATACCATGGACAACGAGCAATCAAGAAGAAAATGGAGATTGGTAAATTCAACTGAGAGTATATTCTCCACAGCAGAATCTTCTCGACGGGTTTTACAGTTAGACATTAGGTTCGATGATTGGTTGATTTCAAGAATTTTTGCAGTACTGTAACATATTGAACAAGGATCTGAGAAACTTTTTACACTTATCCCTTTCGTTGTGTATCTCTTCCTCTGGCAAGGTAAAAAAAAGTGAAATGATGTTGTGATTTCTCCAATTCAAACGACATGTTGTGAGTTTTCCTTCAATTTTTTTTTTTAAACACACAAAAATTATCACTGTTAACGTGACTGCGAATGAAAATAGCTATTGTTTGATGTTTTTGGTTGTTACTGTAAGGGTTATTTACAGAATATGCCATAGTTGAAAATTTTGAAATTATGGGACCAGAGGCATGATTATTTAGCCTTTCGTGATCCCATATGGTGTGAGTGTGTATGCTACGTAACAAAAATCAATAATTTTCTAATCAGTTCTTAATAAACAATTAAATTGTATTAGTTTCACACTTTACTACTTTAGTGCATCTTACTACCAAACGAATTATTCCACAAGTTTTCTTTTCTTTTATTTTTTCCTTTTTGCGCCAAACTAGTAAATATTGGATTAAGTTTAATTGTTCAAAATTTAAAGCTAAGAAATACTTTGAATTAAGCGAGTAAACTACAAAATAAATTAAAACAGAAAGTAAAAAAACCTCGCACGGTCGAGCATGACAAAAAATTTCAGCTTCGACCGACGCAGAGAGTAGTAATTTACATTATGTTACATCAACTTATCAATATTTTACACAGAGGCCCCTAATAATAATTAACTTACTGTGTCTCCATGCAATGACCAAAAACTCCATTGCAGAGACACCTCTATTTTCCCTAAAATACCACTATGGTATCCACTAATTACAAGAATGCCCCCGGTTTACGTAGACAGGATCGACTCCCAGTCGATCTCGTACGACGGATACTTCTCCAACGCAAAGTTCTCGTTCCACGATGGCTCCTCCTCCGTGTCGGCGAACGTCAGATCCGACAACGGGGAAGAATCTCCGGATCCGAAGCTCTCCGTCGACGGTGGAGATCCGGCGCTAGAGTAATCCTCTGATTTGACTTCCTCCGTCAGATCTGGACACGAATTGACCTCCGGTTGTTTCGCGACGGCGGCGGTGGACGAACGTTTCCTGGAAGAAGACTTCTTCGTTGATTTCCCCTGTTTTTGCGTCTCGGCTAAGTTTTGGCAGATTGCTTCAAGCTTAGCGTCGACTGAGGACTGAAGAGGTTGGTACTCGCCGATGTTGGATCCGTTGTGACGGAGGTTCGGGAAATTGAGCCGGGCGAAATCGCCGCGCAGCTTATACGCCGCCTTGTCATAGGCCAACGCAGCTTCCTCCGCCGTATCGAATGTTCCGAGCCAGAGCCGAGTTCGGTTCCTGGGTAAACGGATCTCAGCGACCCATTTTCCCCAGTGACGTTGTCTCACTCCTCTGTACAGCTTCATCGGCTTCGGAGCAGCACCGGATTGCTTCATCGGAACCGGTTTGGGGCCGAGAAGGTTCGAGAAAGAGTGGATCTGCTGAAGATCCGATCCGTACGAACAGACGTTAGGGTAAGATCCGGCGAAGGAAGATAAAGGAGGAGGAAGAGAGAACGGCGACTGAAACGCAAACGCAGACGCGGACGATGGAGAATCAGAGGAAGGGCTTTTGATAAAAGGTAAAAGCGCTTCCATTAATTCACCACCGAAAGGATCAGATTGTTGAAACGTTTTGCTACTGTAGAAATCCATAGCAGTTGCCATCGCAATTTTCTTTGTTAAAAAAATGAATTCGAGAATTTTCCTAGTTCTTATCAAAAGTAAAGAACAGGACTTTGTTCAAGAAATTCGAAAATAAAAAGATTTTTAGATCGAAGAGGTCTTTAAATAAACAACCTCTTTGCAGATCTGAAAGGAGGGAAATAAAAAAAATACCCTCACAAACGATTTAAATCTACAGAAAAACAAGAAGATCAAAAATATAAAAAAAGATTGATCTCTGTTCTGAAAATACCTGACTTTTCAATTAAATCAACAGATAAAAGATTCAAATCCAGTTTAAAGTTTAAACTGAGAAATCGGTTCTCTTTTGTACTTTTTGAAAGACAGATTATTAACAGAAACGGATCGAAGAAGCGGGAAAAGTAACAGATCACAGGAAGGGATGGATTTGCACAAAAGTAAAATTCAAGAAGAGTGAAAAAAAATATACAAATAATTTTGATCTTAGCAACTTTTTTTTTCTAATTAGAGAATGCACTCAAGTGTTTTTTTTTTTGTAAATGAATAACTCTCAGCCTCACCGATACACTTAACTCAGTAGCTGGGGTCTCCTTATATAGGAGGCGTGGCGTGGCGTGGCGTCAATTTTCCAGATTATTTACCACTAATATTTTTTTTTTGGTCCACCTCGTATTTCTCCAATTTATTAATCTGAAATACGTCTTACACCTCCTTTTGTTTTTGTTTTTGTTTTTGTTTTTCTATCTCAATACATCGAATACTTCTTGTTAAAGATACTGGCTGTCGACAAAAAATAATTTTTAAAATTGCAGCGTATCAGTTACTGAATTGGATGAATATATCTTTTATTTATTTGTTGGTTCAAAATCGGATGAATATATCAAAACGGGAAAAAAAAAATTGTATAGTATGAAAGTAAGCAAGGAAAATTATCCGGAGATGCCCGAGTGTGACGCACGTAGACTTGCATGATTGTTATTTGAAAAATAATTTCGCAAAGTAATGATGTGATCAATTGTAATGGGTGGTTTAGACTTTTTAAACACAAAAATCAACACAAGGATTAGAAAGAAGGATCTAGAGGATTAGAATGAATGGCTGAGAAGTCCTCGTGTATCTCTCTCTACCGTATTACATCATGCATCCATTTAATTAGTATTAAGCATTTCATCATCTTACGGTATTATCGACTCACGTAACTTATAAATTAATTGCTTCGTGTATAATCAATACGGCGTCAACTTGAGGAAGATTGCAAGATTGATGACCTAAATTATTGAATTTCGACAAACACACTTTGGTTTCATAATTTTAAATTTGATTTAACCAATACTTTTGAAATAAAGCTATTATGATAAGATGATAACTTTGAATGGACGACGCATAGAAGGACTGAAAGAGGCAACCCCATGTGTGTAGCTCGTGCCCGTGTTACCAGTTCACCGTTACGATGCTGGTTTAATCCCAACCTACACACATGGGCTGTGATATATTTTATTCTTCCTTGTTCTACGAACATTGCATACGTTTGAAATCTTCAACTAATTAGCACAATATTGTTCATTACATGAACATACCCCAATATATAACAAAATATAGCCTAGTTAGAAGAAATCCAAACCATATTCCAAGACGCATCTTTGGGTTTTTTTTTTTTTTTTTTTTTTGTGAAAGGCATCTTTAGTTTATGAAATATCAATGTATAGATCATCATCTAGAGAGAAAAAAAAATCCCTAAGTTGCATACAATATATCTATAGGAAACTATAAACTACTCAACTTATCATCAATCAGTCACTTTCTCGTTTTCTAATTATAACGTCCTATCTCCTACGCATGAGAAGAAAAAGAAAGGAAAAGCAACAAAATCTTCTACGCATAATCGTAATTGCCGAGGTGTCAACAATCAAAATGAAATAGTCAAACTGCAAAACCATTACTCAAGTTTTTAGCTGTCTTTATAACTGACAGCCATTTGCCATTTATTTTTCTCCATCCCCATTATTATAATTTTTTTTGTCCAGATATTTAATCATTCATGTAGTATATATGTACACGCAAAAAAAGAACTCTGGCATTATTAAACTTTCTTTGGGGGTAAATGACTGACATTTTAATTTATTCCTTAACATGTCTATAAGTAGTCATCTGATACTCAGATACTTTGCATCTAAATCAAGTAATACATACAGTATCATTTTTAAAGAAAACATTGAGAAATAATTATAAAGTTGGACCAAAAAGAGAAGTAGATCCGATTTTGTGACTAAATGGGTCGAAAAGGCAAAGAATGTGGCAGGTGAATCTAATTGGATCTTTGCTTTTAGCATGAAACTGCGCGCGTGTGTGTGTCTCTCATCTTACTTTTTCCAGTTTAATGCTCGTAACGCGGTTTCCGTCAAACGCGTCCGTTATATCAGTTGAAGTCAAACTAACGTTCAAAATTTGCCACGTGTTGGCGGATGACGATTAAAGGGTCCATTTGTACTGTTATCAGTCTCAACGTGAACTCCACTTGTTAATGTCTTGGCCCTTTAAGTTTCTGAAGGGGTCATAGTATTATTATTTTATTTTTTTTTGTGGTAAAAATGTGAACTTTTTTTTTTGTGAACGATTTGTTCTTATCTAAGTTAATAATTATATTACTAATACAAAGTACAAAGTATTATAAGTAGGCAAATGAGTAAAATACAAATGCATGTGAAAATGCGTGTATGGGGTGAAGTGAATTACAAAATATATTTCACTAAATAATATTTTCGTTTTGGTAGTATCGAAAAGATGGTGTCGTTGTTTGGAGAGCAGTTGCACGTTGTTTTATGAGGGAAAGAGGAATTGCATGTGGATTTTAGGTGAATTGCACATAGTCCATTACGAAACTAAAGTACTATTGATTTTATTTTATAATAGATGATTTAGCTATATGAATGTAGTATTATTTACTTGCTACTGAATCATGTAGGATCATATCGAAATTGTTCCAAAGTAATCAAACTGTAATAATAAAACCCCTTCAAAAACCCAGTGTACGAAAAATTATGGAAAAAAAAATATTATTACTTCTCAACTGATTATCAATTGGTTTTGAATTAAAGTTTCATAATTTCTTAAAAGCTCAGTGTACAAGTTGTTGTTTTTTTTTTGTTGAGAGAGTGAACAAAGCCACCAATAGTTATCCTGATAGTTTGTGCTTTGGCATAGAAAGAAGATGAGACTTTTAGTTAGTTAGTAACATAAATTTTCTTATGAATTAAAGTTTCATAATTTCTTAAAAGCTCAGTGTACAAGTTGTTGTTTTTTTTTTTTTGTTGAGAAAGAGTGAACAAAGCCACCAATAGTTATCTTGATAGTTTGTGCTTTGGCATAAAAAGAAGATGAGACTTTTAGTTAGTTACTAACATAAATTTTCTTACGGATAATATTCGACCGATCTAAAATCGAACAGAGAATCACGTGACAAAAGAAACATAAATCGAACGGCAAATCCGTCGCTAGAAAACGGTGACAAAGAAAAGAACAACACATGTAATGGGAAAAGAGAGTATTGGAAATTGGATAGACCAAATAATCTAAATGGGTTACAAGAGTCAAGACTAGGCCCATTAATCATGCAACATAACTAGTTGATGTACCTAAATATTTTTATCCTAGAATATTTCAATTTAAAAGATATCAACATTTCAACAATTATCTATTATCACCTTAGAATATTTTAAAATCAACAAAACAGTACTTTATATAAATAACTTAAATGCTTAACTAATTTAAAAGTTGTCAAATAGAAAAGAAAAAAAAACTTAACTGATCCAATAAAATTTTCCTTTTTGGGTATAGTGGAGTTGGTATGATGACAGGGACTTATGATATGGTTGGTAAATGTCAGATCGGTTAGACCGTCAACCAAAATGTCAAATCAAGAAGTCAATAACCGGGTTTAATTCCCGGTCCAATTCACAAAGTCCACGCTAGATAAAAAAAAAAAAAAAAAAGACAGAAATTGTCTGTGTCTTCCCTCAATCTCGCGTCACGTGTCTTTAGGCTCTCGTCACACTGTCCGTAACGTAGCCGCCTGAATTAAATCAAAATAGATCTTCTAGTTGTACTACTTTTCTTACAACGAGTCTTTGATTCTTTTAGACCGGAACTCAAAAGACTTGTCGGTCTCAGTTTTACGCTCTTTTTATTTCAAAGGTTTTGGGGTTTGACCCACTCCACTCGACCCCGATCTCATTTCTGATCGCTCCAATTCAACTTTTTTTTCATCCAAGTGAGCTTATGTTCTCTATTCTTTTAATTTCTGGATTTATGTTGATGATTCTAGTCATCTACGAGTACGATCAAGGTCAGACGTGTTAATCAGTTGTCAAAAATTCTAATTTTGATGTTTTTTTGTCCCTAGATTCGATGCGTAATTTGATCAGAAGAGCATTTCTTTTGTCTTAAATGTATCAAAAAGCGTGATTTGTATCTAATTAACATGATAACTAGCTTTACTTGCGGCTAAAATATATCTCTATTTAAGGCCTTTGATTTTGTATTTGCCATTTTTCTTCTGATTCATTTTGGTTGCACAGTTGCACCTTTTTCGTTCTTGAATTTCAGTAAAAACATGAGTTCTGATTCCAAGAAGTCGTCTCCTAGTGGATCTGAGAAGTCTTTGCCGCAAGAGGAGTATCTAAACAAGGTATATATACTAATGATGTTGGTAAAAGAGAAATCATTATGATTTGTGAATCAGTATTATACTTCCTCTGTTTCTATAAGATTAATGTTTTATGTTTTCAATGCTTATTTCGTTTAAATATTACTATTTGCCTGTTAATATAAAGATTGTGTTCTTTTAACAATTTATGAGCATAACAATATAGATAAATGAAGTGAGGACATTACTAGGACCACTGAATGAGAAATCATCCGAGTATTGTTCAGACGCTACCATCACACGGTACTTAGCTGCTCGTAATGGCCACGTCAACAAAGCAACTAAAATGCTTAAAGAAACCTTAAAATGGAGAATGCAATACAAACCGGAAGAGATTCGTTGGGTATGTATCCATGTTTGTATACATTCTTTGGTTTATATAAAGTGTTATTAAGTATATGTGAAATGGTAATTAGGAGGAGATTGCGAGAGAAGCTGAGACCGGGAAGATATACAGAGCGAACTGTACCGATAAGCATGGAAGAACAGTTTTGGTGATGAAACCAAGTAGCCAGAACACGAAATCTCCAAAGGGACAGATACGGTTCTTGGTCTACTGCATGGAAAACGCAATCTTGAATCTACCGGAAGACCAAGAACAAATGGTTTGGCTGATCGATTTCCACGGTTTCAACATGTCTCATATTTCAGTCAAAGTGTCTAGAGAAACTGCTCATGTGTTGCAAGAGCATTACCCTGAACGCTTAGGCTGTGCCATACTCTACAATCCTCCTAAGGTTTTCGAACCCTTCTATAGGGTAAGTTCTTCAATATCTCTCTCAATGCAAATCTTGAAATCTTGTTTGACAGAAAATGTAAATATGCAGATGGTGAAACCGTTTCTTGATGCAAAGACACGGAACAAGGTGAGATTTGTCTACTCAGATGATGAGATAAGCAAGAAGGTTCTTGAGGATATTTTTGATTTGGAGCAACTTGACGTTGCGTTTGGTGGGAGAAACAGCGATTCGAGTTTCGATTTTGAGAAGTATGCTGAGAGGATGAGAGAGGATGATTTGAAGTTTTTTGGTAACACCACAACAGTGTCATCAACCTCAGCTCATTTGAGCAACTCTGATTCTGAGGTTTCAGACTCTGAAGAGAAGCATTCGGAGGGGAAAGAGATGATCAAGAACGGAAGTTTGGAGTCCTCTTTAGATACAACAAAAACTTAAACCAAGAAGCTTCTGGTTGAACAGAAGAGATCAACTCAAATCAGTTTATTTTTCTAACCCATCAATTACTAAAGAGATATTATCCTTTTTGTTGTACTGCAGATTCTTGAATGTTATACAGAATAATGCTTATGATTTGCTTAAAAGAGTTTGGTAACAACAACATACACAAAATGAACAAGTGTGGTGACATTTTGAACATTGTTCCTTCAATTAACAGTGGATATGACACAGGTGAAAGAAGAAGAACAAAATCAGTGACTTATTATATATTTTCCTTGTCAAAAGGCTCTAAGGTCCCTAATAGAGCTAAGTAGATTCAAGAACCAGCTCTTTCTTGTTTTGCTTCTAGGAACAAACTACTTCACTGTTCTCGTCTAGATTATGTCTGTATTGAGCCAATCCCTGCAAACACAAACAAAAACACTCGGAAACATTGAGACAAAGAAAATCTAAGGAAGATGAAGAAGAGAGAAATGGTTTAACCTTGGTATAAGCATAGACACCGGGCTCTGTAGGACCAACAGGGCTTCCTCTCTTCATGAATTTGCCATCTTTGAAGATGTATAGAAGTGGTATACCAGTAGATAGCTCTAAACTGATCACCTAAAGAGCCAAAAACCACATATAGAGTAGAGAATTTCAGTTATTTGCCAAAAAAGAAACTATCAAGAATAGCCAAAAACATTTTCTTTTGTCACACCTCTTGGCAAGTCAACTTGTCAAGATACATAATGATAGAACGCAGAGAGTTCCCATGAGCAGCTATCATTACGTTCTTTCCAGCTGCAAGCTTTGGCTCGATCTGCGAAATCAGTTATTCAGTTGACATCAGCAGAGGAAAACTTAGAAATGAGAATGAAAAAATTGGAATATTCATTACATTGTCCTCAAAATAAGCTACTGCTCTCTCAGCACACATCTCCAAGCTCTCTCCTTTGGGAGGAGGAATGTCATAACTCCTACGCCATTCATGAACTTGCTGTTTCCCATATCTTTCCGCTGTTTCTTGCTTGTTCAAACCTTGCAACTCTCCATACCTATATAAGCCAAAAGTAGATGATATAAGCTTTCAAGTCGCTTCAAGCGCAAGAGCCAAAGAAAAAGATGAAAACTTTTACATTCTTTCATTGAGCTGCCATGCAGGTATGACAGGAATGGATTGGTTCTTAGTTTCTTCACTGAAAACTTGACTCCAAGTTTGAGCCTTTTCGCTTTCATTGTGCAAGATGATTGGAACCTAGATTGGTTTGTAACCGGTTTATCAGAAAATGTGATCATATTTTGATTGAGAAAGTGTGACGTAATACCTTCTTACGACGGTGTTGAATCATGGCAAGCATTGCAGTCATTTGAGCTCGGATCAGAGACGATGTGAAGATGATGTCGACAGGTATGTTGCTAATCCTCTTCCCTGCTTCGATAGCTTCTTCAACTCCTTTCTCTGTCAATGGCACATCAACACAACCTGTGAACAGATTCTTCTCGTTCCATAACGACTCTCCATGCCTAATCAATATCAGAGCTGCTTCGTCTAAGTAACATCAGAAACAAAACTTGTTCAGATAAATGATCATAAACCAATGAACTTTTTTTAATGAGATTAAAGAATTTTAAAGGAGCTTAATAAGTTACTTGTTTTTTTCTTGGAATGTTCAATGTTGTTCTTGGAAGGAGACAAGAGAGTGTTGTGAGAAGAAACTGATGATGTCTGAGACGCCACTGCTTCAATCTTGGAGAAGTTTCTTTTTCTTGAGGTATGATAACTCAGTGATGAATTGTTCTTGAATCTTTTCGTTTGCACATTCAAAGGCTCTCTTGAAGATTGAGAGATTGTTGAAGCGATTGATTGGTGAGACATAGCCGTAGCCATTCTGGAGAAAAGAAAGTTAAGAAACCGAATTTGTGGTAAGATTAATGGTGAAGTCCAAAATTAGCATACTAATCTTCATGATTAATTAAAGATCTAATAGTTGATTCTGAAATCAGAGAAATGGTAATGAAAAGATAAAAAAACTTAAACACATTTAGCATTGAGAAGAAATTTTATCACATAGAGATTTAATCGGAAAGAGACAAAGCATGATTAAGAGACGAAAACGTAAGACCTCAAGAACAGAGCCCATTAATCAATCACAAGGAGACCAAAGAGTAAAGATCCAGAAACTAATGCAATGTTTGTAGAGAGACAAACCTGGTCTAATCAATGGCGATGAAGTCAATGATGAGAACAATACAGAGTAACCAGACGAAGAAGTTGTTTCTGCTTCCCTTTTACAAGACTACACGCAAATTCCGATTTTGAGAGAAACTCGCTGATTAAATGTCGATTTTAGTAAAAAATACTAAGCAAAACCTCTTAATGACGCTGATATAAGTTCTATAGAGGCTTTTAAATTTTAATGAAACTTTAATGTTTATTAAAGTGTAAACAACAAATGAGAAATATATTTGAGTTTCTTATAGTCTTATAGAGTTGGCATTTTCAAAAGATCAGCTTCTTCAGGTAGTGACAAAATTATTGACGAGTGAGACCAACAAGAGGTAAATTATTTTCGAAATTATACGAAACAATTACTTTATTCTATTACATAGTAATTATATGAATTGTGGTGTTTGCATAGTTGCAAGATAGGTTAATATGGAAAATGCAAATCTGATGGCAACAAGAGACCTCTCGAGGTGTTGTAGAGACCATTCATTACTCTGTTAGTCTGTTTACAACCTATGAATTTTAATTTTAATATATGTGACACAATACTAAATAGACCCCGAAAGAGCAAATTAAGCAGATAATCACCTCTTCAAAGCCTTCAATAAGCACTTCAAATCGTTGCCTTTTCTTGATCTAGAGGGTTTGGTTTTGAAATCAGAAGAAACAAAAACCAGAATATCAGAATATCTCTTTGTATTTTTTTATTTTCTGTTAAAAACTTTCTGACATAATTTGGCAATTGGCAAAGGAGATGACATATGTCTTAATAAATCAGAGCTTGTATAGAATATGCGACCTGAAGATGCTTGCCCAAAACCAAAAACAAAGTATCACTAGAGGAAATAGTTGAAGCCTGTCACGCATCATAAGTTGGTTACACCGAATATACCAAACTCATATATGTTCACACGCAACACAGATTTTGTGTGTGTATTTGTCAATGATCAAGATTCATCAATCTGGCTTAAAAAAAGTAGATAGGCTTTTAGTAGGTCCGTTAGCCCATTCAGAAACTTGAGAGGATTTAAATCCATGGGCACATGCATGTTTGCGAAGAATCAAACTTGCGAATTATTATTAGTGTTATGATATGTTACAACTAATAGAGGAGAAATTGAGAAAGAAATATAGTGTTTGATCGTGATCTGAATCTGATGATCCAAAAAGTCCTGTAAATACCAAACCCATAATTGGAATGATTGTTACAAAAAGTTCAATGATCCCCAAAACCATCACATGAATTTTATAGTCTTATAAATACACGCTCTCATTTTAACCAATGTATGGTTAACGGAAGATATTATTCAAGGTCTCAAAATTATTAAGGAGATAAATTTAAAAAGTATGTATTAGCAAAATATAATAGCTAGCTAGTTTATCATTTTTGTTATGTTTTGCTTATGTTTTGCTTTATAATAGCTCAATTTTTTTTTTTTTTTTTTTTGTAGAAGGATATAGAAAGAGAAATGCAATTTGTATTTGTTTGATCTGTCATTCTTCAAAATATGATGATATAATCAGACAAAATTCATCAGTCCTGATCTCTCTCAATTAACGTTCAATCCATAAAAACTTAAATGAAGGTTACTTTGAAAAATTAGGGTTTGCCAATTTAAATTTCAGTTGAAGGATTTTTAGATGCAAGCCTACACAGCTCCAACGTGGAGATGCAATGTTTGAACTAATTTTCAACAAAAAGTTGATTGCGGCTTGAGAAATCCAATCATTCTCACTGACCAAAAGCGAAACTGACCAAAAGCAAGACAAGGTTAGAGCCCATCCATCTCATCTCTCTTCTTCCCAATGATCTGCCTGTAAAAGATGAGATTGAGCTTCAGAGACAGATGGAGAACAACAAGATTGTATATGAGGTTGAAGGAACTTTTAAAGTCAAAGCTTACTTTGGGTTCCTTCACTATTCATCTACTTTGGTAGGGCGTTGTCTCATTGAGATGGCCAGTCCTCCAACTGGAGTACTCCTTTCTCGTAGCTGCACCACAAAGAAAATATCTTGTAATCATAATCAATGAAATCCAACACACCCTTCACTTCCATTTAAACCTCCAAATTGATGAGGATATTTGTAGAAGGAGTGTTGAGAAACTGAGAAAGATATGAAGAACATACAAAAGTTTGGCTATTTTGTAAAAGAGTAGAAGACCCAAATAATTTGAGTACTTCTGATGCTTTTTTTTTTTCTTTTTTTTTTCACAACGCAAGTATTTGGTACTTATGATTATGATTGGTTTTATTGATATATATATACACTACAAGTATACAAATATGAGTGCACCGTGTACGGAAGAAAAAAATCTATAATGTAAAGGCTAAAAATCATGCATACGTTAATCAGAGACTAGCCATGGTATGCATCAAAGGGATTAAAAAAATAAAACATTTTTTTTTCTCAGTAACTCAGTTACTTGAAAACATTAATCCGGTTTTTGCTGAGAAATGAGGCTCTAGAAAAAGAGAGGAATAAGAAATTGGACAACGTGGATATCTATGAAGATAATTCAACAGAAGGCATATTTGCACGTGTAACGCTCTTTATTCTGAATCACACACTTGATAGAGACAAATTTTCACAACTGGAATCGAACCAAAGAGCGTCGACCATGCATCTTCTATCAAACTCTTGTCTCCTCTAAATCACAACCATCATATACATTAACTATCGTATTATCGTTTAACAATATGTTTTGTCATATAAATATATATTAATCTAATATACTTCATGTAATCCTTTTTAAAAAAATTCTCTTACAGAATATATGAAGATTCTTGATTGAGCATATAACCGGTTGAAAAATAATTGGTATGAACTCATTGGTTTGTTTTTAAATATATATTAATCTAATATACTTCATGTAATCCTTTTTAAAAAAATTCTCTTACAGAATATATGAAGATTCTTGATTGAGCATATAACCGGTTGAAAAATAATTGGTATGAACTCATTGGTTTGTTTTTCCAAATAGTAGTACAATAATCAATATTAGCCATTAAGAATCTAGATTCTAGACAAAAAGGAAGATTCTAGGATAGAGGGGCCTAGTCAATACTAGCTAGTAGCCTAGTAGCTAGAGAGGAACGAGATTCCTTACTTGACCAACGCCATATTTAAGTGATAAAATATGACGAAATTCAATTGGATCATCCGTATTTCTAATGAAAGCATACAGTTAAAAACGGTACGACTCGTACGAGTAATGTTTCCTTTTCTTTTGGCGGTATACAATGTATTTAAAATTATACATGAAAGTTTACAGTACAAAAGGTACAATCATGTTACATCAAACATAAATTGGTATACAATTGTAAACACATACGTTTTTCTCTTCTCTTTTCATTTGACATATTTAATCCATTTACTCATAAAGAATTTAAATGTTACTGATTTTATGATGTCCACACGAACACGATAAGTGGTATATATGCAGTATGCTAGTTAAAATACGCAAAATACCATACTCTTTAAGTTTAAAAGCAAAGTTTATAAGAAGATTAACATGGTTAATCACGATCAGTGCTCAATGCTTTTATACATATAATTAAAAACAGCCATATACAAGTACAACCATACGGTACATACCGATATACTATAAAAAAGACCTACACGGCGGCGGAAGCTCTCTCTTCTTTGGTGGCTCCGGCGGTGACAACGACGGTGGACCCCACCGAACTCTTCTCTTTCCTCTCGTCCACTGTGATTTGCTTTTGCCTGCACTCTAAACTACAAAACGCCCTATCTCCTCTGCTCAAAATTAATTCCATATTTAGTTACTCATATAAAACCAGAACATTTTATAAAATTTAAGTACACCAGTCCACAAATCACCTAAGACCTAATTTACAACATATGTTTATATATATTATATATTAAAAGTTTCAAGTACCTATACATATAGATGTCGCGGCCGGGGACAAGCTGGCGTTTACAGAGGGAGCAAGATCTCAGAAAATCTCCGGCGTGAGTTGAGTAATCTGCTGATGAGTGTCTCCTCTGTGTACCTCTCGGTGAGACCAGCCGTTGATCTATCGGTCCATGATGAAGCTGACGATGTTCATCAACGGTCACGAGCTGACTTTTCGGACTCGGCTGTTTTCGGGACGACGGGATCTGAGTCTGCTGATTGGAGGACGTCTCTGGCTCGCTAGGTAAGTTTAAATCGAACTTTATCTCCGAAAGACTCGTGGTTCTCTTTATCTGTGGTCTCTGTCTCTTCCCCAGCAACATCGTGTTAGTTTTTTGCTTTTCTTTTCTTTTGTTTATGAGTTTGTTGTTGTTTATGCTCTGAGTGAACAGAGCAAAGCGAAAGAGAGGAAGAGGGAAGTGAGAAAAGAGAAGGGGACAGAGAGAAGATAAAAGAAGAGCCATAAACTGAGGAGTGAATCTTAACCGTTGATCTGATTCTATTCCCATCAGTTTAACGACACGTCGTGATTCGATTTCTCAGAGTTTTATTCGTTGTTAATATTATTGCTTTTTGTCTTGTGTTACACATTATTTTGTCTATCTTTTTTTTTTTGTCTAAATTTCGTTTATAAATTTAGAAAACGAATATGTTGTTTTCTAGCTCCTAAACGTCTGGGCTACGTGGGCCCACATTTTGTGACTGATATGTCTCTTTGCAATAGTTAAAAAGGCCTCGAGCCAATTTTAATATCAGCTGATCTATTCATTTTAAGTTTTACAACAAATTAACAGTTTTATTATTATTCACAGTTTGATGGAAGATTGATTGACTGATTGATAATCTATAGCGATAGCATCTCTTGGTTTTTTCAAATATAAAAGAGATGCACAAAAAACGAGAACTACAAGTTTGTTCTGATTGGTGCATTAGGGACTCGATTACAGTATATAGACAGAGAGTGGCACACTGTACAAAAATGGTCGGTCTCTACACTTTTACGTTTCGTATTACTTTTCTAATTTTTTAAGAGATTTGAGTTTTTTTTTTCACAGTAACGGTGGTTCATTTTTTAAAATTCAAATCTGGAATGGCAAAAGTAAATTACTAGAGCATGTATTCATCGAATCAAATGTCTTAAAGTTGAGTGGTTTAATTAAGACTGATGTTATTTACTTGATGTTTGAGCTAGTTTTAGTCGTCAAAAGGAATATAACATTCAAATTGTATATTGACCAAAATCACATAAAATTACACCAATCAAAACAACGTTACAAATCATACAAACAATAACTACTTAACCATGTACGAAATTATCGACATATATACTACCTATACCATCAAAATAGTTCTATCAAATTGACATAATATATAAGACAAAACTGATATATAGACAACGACCTTGTAACACGCCTAGACGCCTAACTCGTTGTTTTTGAAAACACAGGTCCTAGTCCCAAATATCAAATGAAGAGTGTATTTGTGGACCATTTTTCATTCACAAGTGGGCTTCAACTTCTGGTTCGCACGTAATTCTTTTAGGGAATAAGTTCTTTTACTTATTTGTTCACTAGGGGTGACCCGCGCTTCGCGCGGGAATTGAAATTGTTGTGTTGATTTTATTATTTTTCACAAATTTAATTTAATTATATGATTTATTATTATTTTAAAAATGTCATACACATATTAATCAAATATAATTAGGGTTACTAAAAAATTTCCGAAAATTAAATATAATTAAGTTTACGCAAAAATTTTGAACCATCATTTTTCATTCCTCCCATTTTGTTCTTTTTATCATATCCGTTTTTTCCCGTCCCATTCGCCATGTCCGTATCGTCACGTGCAATCCCATCATGTCTGAGACTGTTCCATCCCGTTTTGTCCAGTCTCATCCCGTTCTTTCCGTTTCTTTCCGTCATGTCCTAAAATATAATTAGGGATATGCTAAATTCACGTTTTTTCCGTTCCATTATGTTTCTTTTCATCCCGTCATTTCCGTCATATCCATCCCGTCTAGTCTCATCCTGTCTCATTATGTTTCTTCCTGTCTTGTCTTGTCCCATCTTGGTCTTTTTGTTTCTTCTTGTCCCGTCTCTAAATATAATAAGAGGTAGGCAAAATTTACCTCTTATCCCGTTCTATTTCTCGTCTCGTTCCTCCCCGTCCTATTCATTCACATACCGTTTTGTCTCGTCCCGTTCAGCCTCGTTCTGCTATTCATTCACATACCGTTTTGTCTCGTCCCGTTTAGCCTCGTTCTGTTTTTTTTCGTCTCGTATTGCCCCATCCCATCTTTCTCGTATTAAACTATTAAAATCTATTTGATAAAACTAAAATTATTAAATTAGAATTTATTTAGATCAATATATAAACTATTTTCTTATACAAAATGATTTTTCAAATTCTATTATGATTAAGTGATAGATGTAATAAATTATTAGTTTTAAAGAGAATTGGAATAGTATTGTTTAAAAGAGAGTTTCTGAGGTGACGCTCCCATAAAAGACCCGAACTGTGTTTTATATATATAGATTATTGTATTGTCAATGTTTTGACTCCTCTTGAAAACAAACGGTTTTGTCAATGTTTCCCCACCAATAATAATCATAGCAATAAGTCCAGACTCGTCTCACGTTACGTTGATTTGATGTTAATGTATCATGTATGGGGTCCGAGTTTATTCAATTAGATATCAATGTTTCCCCACAAAAGGTTTTGTCGGACTAAATTCTAAAAAAAAAAGATGTTAACTAGACTATAATTCATTTATGTAAAAGATATCATAAAATTATCTCTCACTCACGGGCGAAACAGGGGGATTGTAGTTGATTTAATTCAATTCCGATATGTTAAAACGTAACATAAAATGATAGGAGTATAATTTGACGCTGATTTAAAAGACTCCAAATGAGGTCAGCATATAGGTCAACTTTACACTTGACCTCTATGTCACACGTAAAAGACAGTCGAAGGCAAAGTCACCGACTACCAAACTATACAGTAATAACACTTTGTTTTTCTGCGCTCATCATCAAGATTCTTCTTCCTATTAATTTCAGACCTCATCGGAGAGTTTCGGACTGCAAGAATCCACTGCTTCAGCCACCGTCAGAAAGATTTTGTCGTGTCCCAACATGTCTGCGAAGTTAGACACGTGTAACTTATCGATGACCACCGGTCCAGGATTCGCTAGGACCAACTGTTTTTGCACACGACAAAGAGAGAAAAATATCAAATTTATAAACTTCTCTATAATATTTTCTGATATTTAAGCTTTGAATTACGGTGAGTACCTGAATGTCTCTCTTCTGGAGAGACTTGTATAAGTCTTCTAAGGCGTGTATACCGCTAGTATCAATGTCAGTAACAGCTGAAAAACATACAATAAAACATTATCGGCTTTATGAATCGATGCTCATAACACGCCTTGTGATATAATATATCTATGTCAAGAAGTAAATTTTTATAAAAATAGAAATAGAGTTGGTTTAGTACGTGACATTTCGATGATCACAAACTGGATCCTAGGTAAGCTCACAGCGTTCACCTTCTCTTCTTCATCTGTCAACCACCTTTGAATCCTACACATTTCAAGAACAAGACAATTTAAGGTTCTTGAAATAGATTTCTTGCAAAGCAAGTATTCGTTCAAACTTGCTTTCATGATTGGACTGGATTTCTTACCTTTCTCTAACGTAGTTGGAGTTGGAGAAGTAAATAGCGGAATCAACACGGATTGTCAAAACTCCGGGGATCCTAGTCGCTTCAGGATACTGATGAATATTCCGGTAAACCGAAGTCCCAGGAATCTTTCCAAGAATCGCTGTCCTAGGTCTTGTAACTTGCAAGAGTATCTTAGCAAAAGATATGCCCACCTATAAAAACATCCACACAAAACATGATCAACGAAGAAAGTATCAACTTAAATATCGTAATCCACATATATATATATATATTATTGTTCCTTGAGACGTACGGCAATGAGAAGACCGATCTCAACGGACACAAAGATGACACCAAAGAAAGCTCCCATACAAGCAACAAAATCGAGCTTGTCGATCTTGAAAATCAAAACGGCGGCGTTAACGTCGATCAAAGGAATCACGGCGTTGATGATGATCGCTGCAAGAATCGCGTTTGGTGTGTATTTGAAAAGAGGAGTGAGGAAGAGAAGCGTCAAGAGGACAACGACGGACATTATGATGTTGGAGACCGCAGTGTGACATCCGGCCATGAAGTTAACGGCGGATCTTGAGAACGACCCGGTGGCTACATAGCAAGAAGTCATTGAGCCGATCACGTTCATTGCTCCTAATGCAACCATCTCCTTGTTACCGTCTATTTGGTAGTCTTTCATTGCTGCAAATGTTCTTCCGATCGCTACAGCTTCCTGTTAAACAAATCATGTTTTTTTAAGGTTCAAATGAGAATCAATCATAAGGAAGATTTGTCTTTGCTACGTTTGCATGGTACATACCGTTAAGGCAACCATGCCGGAGACAACACCGATGCGGAAGCCCTTAAGAAGGTAATCGCCGGAAAAGTATATAAGACTCAAAGAAGAAGGGTTTAGGCCCTTGTCAAGATGTTTCACCTAAAAGAACCGAATTAAGACAGCAAAAATTAGGGTAACTTAAAACGCAAGTAACTTTAGGTTTTGTTGAATAGTAAGGACAAACATAGCAATTTAGGTTATGTGCTTACGATTTGAACTCCTTTCTTGTCGGCTCGGGTAATGTATACGAAGAAGGTTGAAATGATGACAGATAGTAACGGCGCGACCGCCGGAATCCAAAACAGTTTCTTCTTCTTTTTCCCCTGTTTATACCAAGAGATGAGATCAGAAAAAGAGAACAGAAAACTGATGAGAGATTGCAGTTGATGGTTCGATGACTTACGATGAACTTAGAGAGGAGAAGGAAGATCAAGAACGATGCACTAATGAGTATTGTCTGCCAGTTCCACTGCAAGAATATGATGACCATACGGTGAGGTTACATAATAGAAATAACCTAAACTAATTAAAAACATTGTGATTTTGAGTTATTCTTACTCCGTGATGAGCTGAGCTGAATACGGAGCGAAGAACGGCGATGATATCGGTTTTCTTGGTGAATTTTTTTATTCCAAGGAATCCTTTAAGCTGTTGAAGAGCTATGGTGATGGCTGCTCCTCCCATGAAGCCTACGACCGCCGCGTGGGATAAGAAATCGATCAAGAAACCCAATCTGAACAAATAAAGTTTAGAAGTTTTTAGGTCAAGAAGAAGAAGAATCTCTAACTAAACTTAGGAGCATTGTTGAAATGTGATGTTGGGATTAGTAATTTACCTCAAACATCCGAGTGTTGCTTGAGTGACACCGGCGAAGAACGTGGCGGTAAAGGCCAGGCGGAGATATTCATTAGGGTTTGTGTTGGGATCGATCTCTGCTCGAAGAAGAGTACCTATAAGGAGTGAAACCACTGCTACGGGTCCTATCGCTATATCCCTCGAACTTCCCATACATGCGTACACCAATGGAGGCACAAAACTTGAATCTTTTCAAGAATTAAAAGAAGAAAACAAATTAAAATTAACTCCATTTTCATTTTTGTTTTTTGTGTGTGAATTGTGAACACAATTGCGAAAAACAACATAATCAAGACTCTTTAGGAACATCAAACGAGATCAGTTGACTTACAGAGACCGTACTTAGGGTCGAGACTTGCGAGCTTTGCATATCCAATGTCCTGAAATATGAATGATACTCTATATAAGCTAATTTGAATACATAATTATACAAATGATTCTTGTGGAAGTAACTTGTGAGACAAGTAATAATTAAATCTGTTTAATTACCTGAGGAATACAGAGACTGGCTATGGTTAAACCAGAAATAAGATCGCCACGAAACTTTTTGAGATTATAGTGTCGTCCCCATTCGAAAACCGGGAAGACTGACTGGAGACCGAGCATGAGCTTCATGGACATTGACTGGTCCTTGAAATGCCTTAGAGGATCATCGTGGAAGAAAGTTTCTTTGAACGTGTACATGAACTCATTGAACAGGTTTTGCTTCGGAGGAACCTCGACTTTGTGAACAAACGGTGTATTTGTTTGCCGCGGGGAAGATACGCCCGCCGGCGAAAGCTCTCCTTCACCATCCACAGGGTGAGCTCTACCCGACATTGCTATGTGTGTTTCCTACAAATTCTGAAGAAACCTATTTATACAAATGTTAAAACACATAAATCAATGGGTCAAAAAACGAATCAAAGAAGACACATAAGTGGTCCTAGTTGCCAAAAACAAAAAAGCCATGAGTATCCCAAATATAAGAACCCAAATACTTTCCACTATTATGTTCGTATTAGATGCCGCAAAAGATTACCACCGTAACTGGTGCAAGACTTCCTGAACAAGACTATACTACATACGTCGTCTTAGAATCACTATAGAAACGAGTTAAGAAAACAAAAAAGAATCACTTTAGACTAACAATTATATATTGGGTGATTATACTAAAGTAATATCAGTGCGAACGTACGGTGCCGCAGAACTTTTGCTAAACTTCCCAGACCAGACGATTAATTAATTTCTAAAGAAACAATTATGCTATATATGTCGCTTAGAATAACTTTAGACGAGCAATGACGGGGTGATTTTACTAACATCAATATGATGGCCGAATATAATAAAAGCGATTAGAAAGGGAATTTATAATGGTATATATGCCCGCGAATATGTTATATGTCTATATAATAATATAAAGATCAATAGGAAGAGCAAAACCATTGAAAGTGGAAGATGAAAGCATTATTACCTGGAAAATATACACAGAGACGAATTCGATCTTTGATCTTAGCCACTTTTTTACCTCCACCGTTCTTCCATGCGGGTACTTTCTTTTGAGTCGAAATTTTTGATAAGGAAAATAAACGTGGAAACGGCAGATTTTATAGAATGCGTTTGTTATAAAAACCAAAACAACAAATGCAACCAAGATCCTGTCCAGGTTCACTGAGCAAGTTGATCGGACTCCAACCAATGTATTAATGAGAAAACCCTAATTTAAGAGATGTGGAAAATTATGTTGTTTGACCGGGTTGTGATTAAACAAAAAGAAAAGAAAAGAAAAAATATATTTACAGATACTTTTTGAAAGTGAAGATAAAAACAAATCTGGATTTTCCTCAAGGGAATATTCAAATATCAAAAGAGAAAATAAACAAACAATTATCCAAAATGAATAAGAAAACGTACAAATCTTCAATGTTTTTCAATTCCTTTTTGTTTGTTTTGTTTTTTCAAGATGAAATAAAAAGAAAAATTGTGACGATACAGTTACAAGTTACAGTATACAGAAGAACAAAACAGATTCAAAGAAGTTAGATCCGAAATTTACGAAGATGACACAAGTCATTTTGTTATTGGTGATACTATAAAAAAAAAAGTCAAAAAAGCTATGCGAGAAGACTGGAGTTTTAACTTTCATCAGTTTGGTGTGTTCATCTAATGGCTCCATCTTTATTGGTTCACGGGCAGCCGCATATTATCATTTAAAATATTTGCAGTATTCTTTTTATTTCATATTGTAAGGTTTCTTTAACGATAAAAATAGTAGGTTAACGAATAATAAAGGAACCCCAAAATTTTCAAGTACAAGTTTGATTAGCAGGATGAGTTTTTAGTGAGCCATCATTTTCCGTGTTGAACTATTTTGAAAACATACGTTAGAGGAAACAAGTGATATTGATACTATAATAGCAGAGCTTAAGAAGCAAGAAGAATCTGACTAGGGACATAATTACTAATTAGATAGTGTTTCGATCAGTACATGATGATCCATAAAGTCATTGAAACATTTCAAGATCTTGAAGAGGGCCGTGCCCACTTAATAAAATTTGAAACACTGGCCTAGGGGCCACATTTAATTTTGTATTTCTTTAGTTAAGAATATTTAATTTTGTATTAAATTTAGGATGTTACTCCATCTAAAGATGTTTTTGTTGGGTCTTCCTCTAAAATGTAAGTTGTTTTCTGTATTTATCATATGTTTGTTTTTTTCAATCCATTAATTTTCTTTCCTTTATTTTTTACCAACTTCATTTTTTCTGTTAAAAAAGCTTCCTTAAAAGCATTAGATTAAAATTAATTTTGCCTATGGGCCAAAAAAACCTGGGCACGGCTCTGAGAGAGTCCATTGATTTTTGATATATAAGTAGGTACCGATCACATCAAACCACTTCCGTTCAATTTTGATTCGGACATTACAAATGGAAGGCAGAGAACATAGAGAATCTCTCGTATCGTGTCACATAATAATATTGTCCATTTTATAAAGCTGAGCAGAATTTTATTTTATTTTATAATAAAAACGTACACGGGTAATACGACGACGTATAGAGGAAAAGGAAATGACTTAATATGCTGTCGTTTAAAGAACATTATTTTCGCGAAACCTATCAGATAAAAAAAGATCAAAAGAGAAAAATTTGTCTTTTTGGAAGTTGGAAGAAGGATGGGTGCAGAAGATGGAGCGATTCGTCAAGCCGTCGAAAACAAACCTACGGAGATCGCTATTTCGAAAGATCAATTCCTCGCGTGGAAGCGCCAAAAGGTATCTCCTTTTGTCTCTGTAATCTCTCCCTTGCCAAAGTCGATTCCTGGTGAATATATCGAAACGAAGAACCCTAGATTTTGATTTCCAGTAGAATCGCACAATTTACCGGAGCATGTGTTTCGAGGACTAGAGCTCGCTTTCTCTCTCTCTCTCTCTCTCTCTCTCTTGTTAATGATTGAGACATGAGAGATTATAAAAAAAAGATATGTAATTAGGCGAAACCGAAATTGAATTTTAACAGCTAATCAGATTTCCAAAATTTGAAATGGTAACTAGAACTCAGAATCACACCATTGGTTGGTTGCCTTTCATATATAATTTTTTCGTGGGTCATTTGCGATTCCCGCTCTGCTTCAGAATTATGTCAAACTTTGTTCATAAAGCTTTAAACTTGGTTTCTTGTAAGGACGCTGAGTTGTCAGCTAAAAAGGCAGAAGCAGCAAGGAAACGAGAAGAAGACATAGCAGCAGGCCGTGTCCTAATGAATGGCCGAGAGCTTTTCTTGCACGAGCCTTGGGTTTTCGACGACACTCCTCACCATTGATTCTTTCTTCTCAGAGGTACAGATTCATTCCATCTGATAGTATCTTACCACAAGAGGTGATCAATTTGTGTTGATCTGATGGGATCAGTTTTGTGTTTCTCTCTGCTCTGAAGAAACTTACTAAAGATGTCAATTTTGTGTGTTTCAGGTGATTCAGACATAATCAAAGACGCTTCGTGTGTGTAATATGTGATCCAACTCTGTTTCTCTTGTGTTCTTGTACTTATGTTAATCGGAAAATCAGTGAGATAATGTGAGTGTTTACTGGTTATTTGATCACATTTTCATTTTTGGTTGCTTACGAAGTCTGAACGATCCTTAACGAGGTTAAATGTATACATTAAATTCGACTCAACTATGGACATAAACTAATCTTGAGATAAGATACTTACAAAGCGTTTAGGAAAGCATTATAATCAACTAATCTAAATTAAAGTCATGTACATGTGCAAAACATTATGTGGGAAAAAGAAGTAAGCTTAAGAAATCTCCAAACGATAAAGCGAAAGGCTTTAAGGATTTACAACGAAACAAGAGGCAAGAGAAAGGGAACTTAGTCAAGCATAATCTATTTTTAATCCCTCCGAAATAGCCTAATTATATGCATTTTCTTCCACCTCTCGTATATTAACAAAAATCTCTTTCAACAAATCTTTTTTTTTTTCTTTTTTGAAGTTTTGGAGATTATTACTACTTATTAGCATTATATCAAACTCGAGGTTTGGATGAAGAGAAAATCTCTTCTTGATTTGTCAATATGGGTCGGGTGAAATTGGAGATCAAGAGGATAGAGAACACAACGAATCGACAAGTCACGTTCTCAAAACGTAGAAATGGTTTGATCAAGAAAGCTTATGAATTGTCGATTCTCTGTGATATCGACATTGGTCTTATCATGTTCTCTCCTTCTGATCGCCTTAGTCTCTTCTCCGGAAAAACTCGGTATTATATCATTTACATTTTCAGTTGCAACCTTTCTTGGGTTTGGATACATAAACCTTTTTCATCAATCTATTCTCATTTGTTTTTTAAAAGAAATTTATTTATATATGAAAAATATGTTCATATGATAATCATCTCTACAGGATCGAAGACGTTTTTACAAGATTTATCAATCTTCCTAACCAAGAACGAGAGAAGTAAGCTAACACTAATTTTCTTTCATTTGCTTTAGAATTTTGGTTTATTGATTTGTTGTAATTTTTTTCAGTTCTATATTCTTTCCCGACCAGAGTAGACGCGCGTACGTATCACAAAACCTTCTTTTTTTTTGTTACATTACATTATCATTTGGGTATAATAATTATATAAAATGACTAATTCTTTTACACTTTTGACCTCTTCCTTTTTTCGCAGAGATATTCAAAGCAAAGAGGTTCGACGATCCTCGGTGTTTAGTTCTTTTCTCAAAATGTGATTTATTTCTATTTATCTATTAATTTAGAGGTAATGTAAATACGTGACAGTATCTACTAAGGATCTTGCAGCAACTCAAAGCTGAAAATGACATCGCTCTTCAAGCCACGAAGTCCGAAACTTCCTTCAGTTTTGTCTTTATAATCGATTTTATAATATTATATATTCACCAACATAAATCTCTCCGATACGAATCTAACAATATACTAAACTTTTCTTTTTCCATATATTTGGAAAAGCCCTGCAGCTATCAACTCCGACGTCGAGGTGATTGATTTTTATATTAGAACACACTGAAATATACGATATAGATAATCTCTACATAGTTTAACCAATTCATGATCTTATGTAATCGAAAATTCTAGGAACTTGAGCAAGAAGTTTGTCGGTTACAACAACAACTCCAAATGGCAGAGGAAGAATTAAGGTCCTTGATCGAAATTTTCTATGTTATAATTTTTAATTTTTAAAACATGTTTAATTAAAAACATGAATCATCTGAGCAGGAGATACGAACCGGATCCAGTAAGATTCACGAGAATGGAGGATTATGAAGTTTGTGAGAAGCAACTTCTCGACACTCTAACAAATGTTGTCCAACGTCGAGAGCATCTTATGAGCAGCCATTTATCTTCGTATGAAGCATCTACAATGCAACAAAGCATCGGAGGTGCTTTTGTAAACGACGTTGTTGAGGGTTGGTTGCCTGAAAATGGGCCCACTCAAGCCCATCTGTTTGATGCATCCGCCCATTCCAATCAACTCAGGTACATTTAGACTTGGTTCTTTTTTTAGCAAGAATGGTTTAACTTTTTTTTTTAACTAATTTAAAACTTTGACAGAGAATTATCATCGGCAATGTATGAACCATTGTTGCAAGGAAGTAGCTCAAGTTCGAACCAAAACAACATGAATGAATGCCACGTGGCGAATCATAACGGCGAAATGTTCTCAGAGTGGGCTCAGGCGTATTCATCTCCGGGCTTGTTCGCTTCTATGCACCAGGTTTTTTCTTTTACTATATTCAAACTTTTTATCACAATAGTAGTACGTAGTAATATAATATTGAAGTTTTTGTCAACGCCAGCATGGAGGTGTGGGTCCCAGCATAGAGGAAATGATGCCAGGTCAGCAAAGTGAAATCCCGGCGGTGACGACGGAGGCACTGGCTGATCATGAAGTCGCCGACTATGAAACAAGAGTTCCCCAGCTCAGTAGCCAATAACGTCAAAAGATTATTCGATGTATTATTTACCTGTGTACCACTTTATTTTACTTACATTTTTCACCCATTTTTTATTGTTCGTCTGATATGAGATATACGATGCTGAAAAACACAAATCCTGCTATTTGTATACCAATTTTTTTTTGTCAACAGAAAATACCATAAAACAATTTTTTGTTCTAACTATATCACAATTTGAAAAAGGTTACTATACTACAAAACATTTTTGTTCTCCGCTCAAAATTTCGTCCTTTTGTCCACTAAAATTTATGTTTTCCGATCCTATCTTTCTCCTGCCATTTCAAACCACACATTAACAAATTTTAAAATTAGATATTATCCGCAAAAAATATAATACAAAGTTTTTTTTTTATAAATACTTTCGAAATTTATCCTAAAAAAGTATCATTATATTTTGGTCTAAGTTTACTTGTGAAGAAAATAACATCTGTCAATATAAAATAAATAATTTATCAGTATATTTTGGTCAAAATTTACTTGTTAAGAAAATAACATCTGTCAATATAAAATAAATAATATTTATCAGTTTCTTTTTTGAATTTTCTTACTACCAAAAATAGTTATTGTTTATAGTGTCAAATAATAAGACAAGGATATTTTACCGTAACTGTAAAAAGTTTTACTAGAAATAGGTTTGCTCTGAAATTATTGCATTTGTCAAAAACAAAAGGGGAATTGTTCTACTTTCATATAATAGTGTGATGATGACACGAAATCGTTGTCTTGGCAGAATCTAGTGAAAGAGTAACTGCAGATTTGGTCCCACTTTCATGAAACTCAAAGAAAAATGTCTATTTCGGACAAAAGTAGTACTACTAACGACACGTGATCCAATCATGTCTACAGTCTGATTGATGATTCTTTTCTTTCCAGTTCCGTAAGATTTTGACACCACTTCAGTTTCTGATCAGAGGAGGGTCCACTTTTTCGTATTGTTTTGTATATCATAGATTTTTTTTTGTTTTTTTTAATTTCTTACATTTTTTCAAAACTTATTTTTATTTTTCATATGCTCGTTTATTAACGGATAAAATTATCTCAAATATGAATATTAAAGGAAAAGTATCATAAAAATCACTTTATAGATCAGCATATTAAAATAAATGTGGGATTTAATACTAAAGTTTGGGATATTTTCTTTAACAAACAAAGTTTCGGATATTTCATTTCATATCTAGATTTTCTACCAATAAATGAAAAAGAAACAATTATCTAAGTTGAACTATATTTAGGTTTTTCTTATTAAAAGTATGACTGTTAGTTTTGTGTTGTTCTAATTAGTAAAATTAATGAGAAATTTTTGATAGTAAAATATAGAAATTTTTTGATAGTAAAATCTTGTATTTCTATTAAAAATTCAAAAATAAAGATCTCTACTGAGCTATTTAAAGCTATTCTTATTATAAGTACGATTGTTTCAGCATGTACCGTTTGTATCCGACAACAAAAGTATATATTTCATGTTCGTTTGTATTTCAGTTTTTTTTTGTTCTTTTTGAAAAGCAATCACAGGAGTTGTTGCACAAAAAGAAATTTAAAGAAAAGCAATCACATGTAATCACAAATAAAAGCAACATACAGTAGAAACTCTATAAATTGATACTCGATAAATTAATAAACACGATAAATTAATAAATTTCTCCGGTCCCGAGTTGGGCCAGTGTAAAATATGACACAATTCGATAAGATAATAAGATAATAACTTTTTTTAAACTCCTATGTAAAATATAGTCCCAATAATATCATAAATTAATAATTATCATATAAAAATATATATAAGATATCTAAATACTAAAATATGAATCTCTCACACACCAAACATATATATGAAAATTAAAAGAAAAAGGAAATTTAAACAATATGGCAAGTATGAAAAAATGTAAACAATAAATTAAATATAAAATCATAAAAACGTTAAGAAAATATATGTATTAAGGAAAGTTCTTATTTAAGTTGAAGAATTTTTTTAAAAATTATTAATACTGAATTTTCTTTTTTTAAAAAGATTGTTTAGTCGAAATCTATATATTAATAACTCTATAAATTAATAAAATATCAAAGTCCCGAGATTATTAATTTATAGAGTTTCTACTGTATTAGGAAAATCACATATCAAAGCAAATTCCTAAACGCAAATGGAATATATATTAGAAAAGCCTAAACAATCAACACTTATATAATATTTACAAAATAATCATTTCTATTATATTAAGGCATTCTTCCCCCTATATATATATATCAATATCCTCATCCATTTCTTAATATAATTTATTTTCTGGCTTTGAAAATCTCTTCTTTTCGTTTGACCATTTCAGACTGCATTTTTTTCTTGAAGAAAAGGTATACTTTATATATCTCATATCTATATTATTGATTACATAGCACATATTTCTCACAGTTATACTTACGTCTTCTATTTTTAGGTTTAATTATTATTTAAAAAAAAAATTGTAGCTTAACTAAATCATATTCATCAAAGCTTTCTTGTCAAAAATCAATGCAAAATTTTTCATTTTTTGTTTGTTTGATGCAGCATACAAATAGGATAGTTGTTGATTGATTAATGGTACATCAGTTGTCTTTTTCTCTTGATAGATCTCAACAAATCTAAAATTTGGTTGATTAAGAAGACAATCTTCCAATTTATCTTAATTAAAAATTAACGGAATATTAATCTATCACTGAAAAGCTTATCCTATATCATTTTGGTTTCTTGTATGAAAGAATCTACTTCCAAATAATTTGTTTTGGCTTATGGTTTTCTAATGTTTTATGCATATGAATCAGGATATAAAGGTTATTCTTTTTCTTAAATGTCTTTTTTATCGTACCTCGTAGTCGTACTACTCTACATACGATTCAAACTTGATTTTGATTCTTTTAATGATTTGACTACTACTATTGTATAAAGGTTTTTGTTCTTGCAATGTTCGTTTCGTTCGTACTTACATTTTTATAGTTTTGTCCTACGTTATTTATGCCGCAACCAAAAATGTACTTTTGTTTTAGAAAAGGAAAAAAGCCGACTATTAAAAAGAAATTATATATGGTTAATATTTTTCATCGGCACGGCACCTGTCAATAAGCACATACAGAAAATAATATGTTTTTCACAGAAGTAACTTTTTAGTGGCAATTTACAATAAAATATATATTGACTTGATTGCGAAAATTGCAGTGTTGTTGAGAATGGCTTCAATCGAGGATCTTGAATTTCCGTTCGACACCAATTCCCTCTTCTTCCTGGAGGACGCGTCAGAAACTTTTAGTGCTCTCACGGTATACTTCTCCATCTCTTGTTTTTTTATCTCTTTCAAAATTAATTGGTGCTCATTAGCGTAATTAAATATGTGATGCAGATTTTTTATTCTTTTGATCTATTACATTTATTGGTAAATAAAATAAAAAGACACTTGTATCAATGATAAAGATGCATGCATACAAAATACTATATGTTTTGGACACCAATCCAAAACGATATTAGATTTGTAATCTTCTTTGAAAGTTCAGAAATCAAACAATAGCTACAAAATATTTAGATGTATCTTAAAACATGTTAGCATTTTTGGACACCAATCCAAAACGATACTACTAGATTTGTAGTCTTTTTTTTTTAAAGTTTAGAAATCTTAGGATATTAAACTGCTGGCCCCTAAGCGACGGTTTATGTGATTTATGTCACGGATCATACATGCTTTTTGAACCAATAATATTTCTCCTCTTTTTCTTATCTTAAGTTTGCATTGTGCTTATAAACTAATTAACCAACGCCTTTAACAAAAAAAAAAAAAAACTAATTAACCAACGCAAAAAAAAAAGACTTGGTACGAAATGGAATCAAATCATGTTTCCATACTACCAAATTTTATTTTACTCCACATCTACCATACCATGATATATGGCTTTTGCGTTGACTTATATAGGAGTGTCAGGAGAATCCTTCGTTGCTGGCTTCAGACAACAATGAAAATAATGAATCTGTTGGATTGGGCCCTGTCTCTGCTGCCACAAATGATGTATTTCCCTCATCATTAGTAGAGACTTTTCTCACTGATCATCAAGAGGCATTAACAACAACTTCAAGCTTTGGTCACGACGCAGTAACGCAAAATCAAAGCTTCCGTCAAGAAGGCGATTATTCTAATTATTTCAATGCAGCGGAAAATTTTCCTACGGAAACTTTTCCTAACATGGTATGCACATTACTACTTCTTAGTTAATGATACTTCGTTCACTGTTTTTTGTAATTATTCGAAGGATCTTACACTAATATCATAAATATGCAGCCATCATATGGATCCAACAATGGCCAAAGAGAAAGTGTCTACAATGAAAATTGTTTCGTATCTTCGACCAATAAGATGATGACGACTGGACTACAATCAACTGGTTTACAACATGCACCTTTAAACCAAAGTTATCATCATCAACCTCAATTGTCGCAAACAGTTCCTAATTTCTATAGAGAACCATATGTTCCAACAATGGTACGAATTTATATTCATATAAGCATCATTTAGATAAATTATGCTTATGCACTCAGTTTAGTCAATATTTTGATGATTCAGATGGGGAGTCATGTACAAGAAGTGGGGAGAACTAATGGACTTACAAATCTCAATCCTATTTATGGCCGTCAAGATCATCCCTTTCGTCCTTCTTTGTATATATATTCAACTTATAACATATTTTTCTCTTTAAATATTTACAAAGGTTTAGAAATAATACATTTATCAATCGATGCAGGTTTCAGGAGGAGTATAATCACGACTTGCTATTTCAACAACTCAAGAATATCAATCAAAATGATCAGATGCAACAACCAGATCTTTCTAACATGTCTATTCAACCACATGGGTAAGAAAACTACTTATTACTGTTTTTTTTTAATATTAAACTCTCCGCAGTTTTTGTTAGACTTCATTGCGATTAATTTTTGTCCAAAATATTTTAGGGGGGCTTTGTTAAGCAATAATCAACACCAGATTCCTTATGACTCGGCTTCAAATACTAGATCAAATCCAGAGACTCGTCTTCCCATGATTTCAAACCCACATATCATGAATACGTATGTATAACATTTTTTTTTTATACACTTTAAAATTAGATTACCTTACAATCGTAAAGATTCTTGAATGTTCGCAGGTCAGATCACTATTCACCATATATGCGTACGTCATATCAACCTGACCCAGTTTCTTATAATTTCCAAAACTCAAGTTCAGCAAAACCTACTCGTCGAGCCCGTGGAAGGTAACATCATTGTCTTACCGAACATATATTTTCTTGCTAATTAGCCTTTTTTTGTGATGTAATGTTTGAAGAGATGATGATATATCATTCTAAAATTTACCAGGCCAAGGAAAAACCCAATTACTATGCCTTTGGTACCTACAACTCAAACGAGCCTAACCTCTCCGAGGTAGTAACTTTCCCTTCTAGCACAACATCTTCTTTTAACATGCATAATATAATTAAAGTTAGCTCCATGCATTTTACTTGTTAATACTCATATATCATATCTTTTTCCTCAATTTAGACATTATGGCACACAAGATAAGGGAAAGCAGCCTCTTACAACAATGCCGTCTTTGAACCCAAGTCTCTACAATCAGCGTCAAAATCCATACACAAACACAATGATCCAGCAGGTGAAGTTTTTTCATCTTATCATTAGACCAAATCTTACTTGTTTTCTAATCAATGAGCAATACAACCACTTGAAGAGTGCGACTATGTTTTTTTTTTTCCTTTTCTAGCACACACTTGTGAAAATATTAAATTTCGGGTCTAATGTTGCAGAGTGGACTTTTAAGACAACGCAATTGTTATGATCAGCTTGAAAATGAAAGTCCATCGTCTAAACTAAGGGTACACACATAAATTCTCACATACACAATTTATCTCTTCAAATCAAAGAGTGTCGATTAATTTAATAAATTATTACACAGAGGATGATGCCCCCGGTTCAAGAAAGTTCTCTACCAAATTCATCGATGGTTTCTTTTTGGCAAGATGGAAATATGCGTCCAAGTGCAGCGAATCCCAATGAAGAGAGGTATGTACATTTCAACTATAAATAAGTAATCAACATTAGGTGTTACGTATTCATATGAACTCATACAGAATAATTGGTCTAGTCTGGTCAAATTTGGTTGTCTTTAGAATCTCAAATTCAAGATCTTAAATAAACACAAAACAAAAGCTTTAGGAGCATTGCTTATACATATACTTCTTGTTTCAGGTCAATTAGAAATACAATATACGATCCATTATACGCTGGTGTTGGATTACCCATTGATCCTCATTTGAGGCTCTTCTGATTAAGTCTATGAAAAGGTAAATCTTTCATACATTTTTCTCAAGTAAATTAGAATCCGTATGCAAAATCTGATAACCAAAAATTACTTTGTAATCTTTTGTATATCTCTTTTCTTTGTTTGCAGGACAAAACATAGTGTGCATGCTTGAGGACTACTCAATATTGTTTACTCTAAATCATATAGCCAATTAGAGAAGCATATAGACTATATATTCTGTAATATAGTGGTTTCTGTGTAATAGAATAGTGTTGTCTTTATTTCTTAATCCGGATTCACATTTGGTAATGCGTATGCGTGAGTTGCTGGTAAAAAACATGCATGTACTTAAAAAGAAAATATCCGTGTTGTGTGCATGAGAAGTTGTATTTTAGTGGTATTTAATATATGAAAATAAATTTGAGTTAACAAGAAGAGAAAAATATAGCCTTTAAGGGCAGCAACGATGGTCCGATAAAGAGGCCACTAACTATAAAAATGGACCGTGGCTAAAGAAAATTGGTTCAAGATAAAATCCATTTAGCCTACGAAAAAACTTAAGATTAATAAATTTACGGTCATTAGTAATAATGTAATATCTATATGACAAGAAACTTCGTTAAATCCAATGCTATTATAGGCCTAAACTTAATCTCCAGATGTGCCTAAACTTACGTAATTTCATCTTCTTTCCTACGACATTTAGGGGTGTATTGGAAAATGAATTTTAAAAAATTTAGGTGATTTTGAGGTCTTTTTAAAAATCCCTGTTATTCAAATAAGGATTTTTAAATGAGAAAATTGCCAATTTACCCCAAAAAAAGGCATTTTTGTCCCACTACACCTTTCCATCTTGTTGTTGTCTTAATACACTTTTTTTAAAATAATTTGGACATTTTTGACCTTCAAATTGAATTGGTAATGTGTTTGGAGAAATCCTCTAAAACCATCGCTTTTAGGTCGTCAAACCTAGTATTAGATTCCACACAAACTACTCTTCCTCCTTTCCTCTCATCAGCAACAAATATCCACCCATTAATTTGACACCTCTTCCATGAACCACATACTACATAGATTTGGATTTGAACCATATTGGATAGAGAGAAAGAGGACTACAGAGGAGGAAGGGGATGAAGAAGATGAGGAAGAAGATCATGGAGGATTATTTTCGGATAGTTGGATGAAAATAAGGAAACAAAGATTTGAAAAATATTTTTTTGCAATATTCTCTCGATTTTTGCAGATGATGAACTCTACACAATGTAGAACTAACCTATTTAGTAGAATATCCTGTGAAAACACGAATACTACGCCTTGCAGAAAAACATGAAATATGTAGTACACGAAAACTATGACTGGTAGATAGCAGTGTTTACCGTAGAATTTAGAATCTACGAGTAGTAGCGGATGGTGTATTCTGTAGAATATTTTTGGAGCGAATTCTACAAAATGGTAGAGTGTATTGTATATGGTAGATATCGAAGTCTAATCCGGAAGATGAATGAAGAAATTGTAGATATCATATCCTACGACGGTTAGACTTGCGAATAACTTGTAGAAAGCGTATTCTGCTTTGATATTTTACTTTGTAGAACCAAAACTTCAAAGAATTTTTTAACCATCCAAAACATTTTTAAAAATATTCAAATATTTTACACATTCTTTAGATCATTTATAGGACTTTTAGAAATTGTGTTCACTTAAAAAAATATTCATTATCATGTTTAAACAATATTGAAGGGCAATTATGGAAAAAAATGGCCAAAGTCAAAAAAGGAGTAATAGGACAAGAAAGGCCTTTTTTGGGGTACTTTGCCAATTTCCCCTTTTTAAATGTCATTTCAAATTCAGTGTTATTGAATATGGAGTTGTAGAAAGATCATTTCAAATCACTTATCAAACCCTGTTATTGAATTAGTCATTTGTAAATCTTAAATCAAATCCACTGTTATTCAAAACTAAACAATTATTTGGGGAAAAACTTGTCACATAGGAGATTTGATAACCATTTTGGGTCAAAAATACACACCCCGAAAATAACAGCTTAGGAGGTGTGATTTGAGAGAAGCAATTTAAAAAAATAAAAAATCAAAAATCAAAATCAAAAGAAAAATTGACAAAGAAGCACCGCCGTGAAACCCATCTCCCTTCCGCCGCCTAAGTTTGACGATGAACTCGACGGTGACGAAATTGCAGCTGATGTGCCCCAGAAACCAGTGGGGATTCCTCGAAAGTATGTTGGGGGTACACTCAGAGTTAGAGTTCCGGCCAATTCGCGTCGGAAGGCTCAAATCGGAAACGGGAAGCTTGATGAAAACGGGAAACAGGAAGCTGCTAAACAATCGAAGGCTCAATTAAAGTATAAGAAAAGATAAAGCTGGAGTTTATACAAATTTTGTATGGTGTTGTATTCGATGAAATTGCTGGGAACGAATGGTTAGTTTCAGGTTTAGACCTGCAGAAATTTTGATTTTTGCCTATAACTCTTTTTAGGAGGAAGATGATCGAGAAGCTTCATGGTTCTCCAAAATACTGGAAAACTTTGTTTAAAATATTGATCTTTATAGGAAACCAAACACATTAATATTGCAGTTGGATATGCTTTAAGAAGAAAACGATAATATACTTGCTCGTTGGAAGGTTTTGTCTCAACTTCCCTTTGTTATCTCTTCTCTGTTGCTATTCGATTGCAAGTTCTTTATTTATGTTTGTGTGACTTTTGTTGTTTTGTTCCCTTTGCTATGTCTGCTGCTAAGTATATTAGCAAGGAACATAATTTTTCAAAGTAAAAGTGTAATGGTGATAGGCCATGGTTAGGGCTAAATGGTTTGGTATTGGTTTTGGTTTGTGTTCTTTTCATAGTTCTTGTGAATGGAGATGGTGAAGAAGAAGATGATGAATAGGAAGAAAGAGATGATTGGAGAAGAACAAAGAAGCATGGAAAAACGGGAACAAGAACATGGAGAAGGTCTCAACATCCGCTGTTGCTACCATTGTTGCTACTTCTTCTGAGCTAGCTGTTCCCCATAACCTGAAACTGTGGGTGATTTTTTGGTATTTTCTTCGATGGTTTCACTCAAGTGTTGAATGTTCTAAATCCTTCAAAAGTCACTTACAAATTCTGAATCTCTTTAAAATCCCAACAGAATCACCCAAAATCCCCTTAAAACATTTTCTTAAATCTCCTAAAATCCCACCATAATTTTTTCAACTCTCCTAAAATCTCTTTAAACCACCTAAAATACAAAATCATTCAAAATCACCTAAAATCTTTAAAATCCCTATTCCAATACACCCCCTTAAAAACACTGCCTTTCACATTTTCAAAACTTAGGTCAAAGCGTTTCGTCTGTAGCGCGATTCTAGGGTTTAACACAGTACACGCCATGGAAACACGGCGTCGGCAGAACGTATCGGAGGACCTTCTAACCGTCTCTCGGAGCAATACACGATCCTCGACCTTAGCGAACAAAGGAGAAAACTCAGCAGAGACGATCCCAATCGATCTTATTATCGAGATACTCTTGAAATTGCCGGTGAAATCCCTAGCGCGATGTCGCTCGATACTCTGGGACTCCATCATTCGCCGTCCACATTTTACAGAGTTGATATTAAACAGATCCTTGGCTCGACCAAGGCTCTTGCTCGCTCAGGTAATAGAAGACGATGTGTTTTTCTTTTCATCGCCTCAGCTTCAAAATCCGGATGAGAACTTGTCTCCTGTAGCCGCCACTTATCACATGAAATTCCAGTTTTATGGTGGTTCTCGGCTATTTCATAATAATGTTCATGGATTAGTTTTTCTTAAGTATATGGAAAAGGGAAAGAAGGATGAGGTGATGGTGATATGTAACCCTAGCACAGGACAATCATTAACCCCACCGAAAGTGAAGACAACGAGGATTGATGTGTACAGCTTTTTGGGGTATGACCCGATTGATAAACAATTTAAGGTCTTGTCAATGACATGCTCATTGCCTGAAAGGACCACCGAGCAGCATCAAGTTCTGACATTAGGAGGAACTGGGAAACTGTCATGGAGAATGATTGAGTGTAGCTTACCCCATTATCCACAAAGTGATGGTATATGTATCAATGGTGTTTTGTATTATAAAGCTAAGGTCTATGGGGTTGAAAGTAATAGTGGGATAGTTTGCTTTGATATTAGGTCTGAGAAGTTCGAGTTGATTCCAAAGTTTGATTTCTTTACACCGTGGATGTTAAACTACATGGGTAGATTAGCTATACTCAAATGGGACGATGATTTTCAGATGGTAACAACTATGAGTTTCGAGTTGTGTGTTCTTGAAGATGCCAAGAAACATGAATGGTCGACGCGTACCTTTGTGCCGCCCGCTTTGTGGAACGAAGATGTTACGTTGGACGTTGTTGGATTCACCAGAAGAGGTGAAATCGTCTTGTCTCAATGCTATTCATCCAACCTTTTATTCCTTATCTACTACAATCCCGAGAGAAGCACTCTTACAAAAGTTGATATCCAAGGAATGGATGCGTTTAAGCATAACAAGGTTCACTTCTTTCTGGATCATGTAGAGGATGTGAAGCTAGGTGGAGTGTTTAGGACAGTATAACACATAAGCTTTGTAAGAGAGCTAGTTCTAATCATCTTATTGTTTTTTATTTTGAGACGTGAGTGAGCAACGGTTGTGCTAAGTTAAGTTTTTTTTTTTTTTTTTTTTTTTTTTTTTTTTTTTTTTTTTTTGCTTTTAGAAGCAAAAGCCACTATGTGAAATCATATTTTCATGAATTATATGTTACTAATCCATATGTTGGATAGAAAGGACCACACTACAAAGAGAAAAGACTCTAATTAAACTACAAATGGAAAAGAAAAAACAGTATACAGCAATATGAACTTGATCACTTCATTGCTCGTTAAATAGGCATATGTTAATATTACTAGGTGATGCTTTTTCACTCAATTGCTTATTATGGGCCATATATTAATCTCCTGATGGCCCTAAACTTACGTAATTTCATTTTCTTTCCTACGACACAAAACACTTCATTTTCACATTTTCAAATTTTAGGTCAAGCGTTTCGTCTGTAGCGCGGCGATTCCAGGTTTTAATAGAGTGTACGACATGGAAACACGGCGCCGGCAGAACGTCTCGGAGGAGGAGGATCTTCAAACCGTCTCTCTGGACAACACACGATCCTCGACCTTAGCGAACAAAGGAGAACACTCAGCTGAGAGGATCCCAACCGATCTCATTATCGAGATACTCTTGAAATTGCCGGTGACATCCATTGCGAGATGTCGTTGCGTATCGAAGCTCTGGGACTCCATCATTCGTCGTCCATATTTCCCAGAGTTGATATTGACCAGATCTATGGCTCGACCGCAGCTCTTGTTCGCGTGCAAAAAAGACGGTAACGTGTTCTTCTTTTCATCGTCTCAGCCTCAAGATCCGGATGAGAAGTCGTCTCCTGTAGCCGCCAATTATCACATGAAATTCCAGTTTGATGGTTATTCTTCGCAATTTTCTTATTCTGTTCATAGATTAATTTTTATCAAATTTATGATGGTGATATGTAACCCTAGCACAGGACAATCCTTAACCCTACCGAATGAGAAGACAATCAGGATTCATGTGATCAATTTTTTTGGGTATAACCCGGTAGATAAACAATTGAAGGTATTGTCAATGACAAGGGCAAGGTCTGGAAGAAACAGGCCCACAGAGGAGCATCAAGTTCTGACATTAGGAGGAACCGAGAAACTGTCCTGGAGAATGATCGAATGTAGCTTACCCCATTATCCACAAAGTGATGGGATATGTATCAATGGTGTTTTGTATTATAAAGCTGTCGTCTACGGGTTTGAAAGGCGTTATGGGATAGTTTGCTTTGATACTTGGTCTGAGAAGTTCGAGTTTCTTGGAAAACAAGTCTTGTCATCGAAGTTGGTAAACTACTTGGGTAAGTTAGGTATACTCCATTTGAACGTTAATGATCATATGGTGGAGTTGTGCGTTCTTGAAGATGCCAAGAAACATGAATGGTCGAAGCGTATCTTCGGGCCGCCAGCTTTGCAGAACGATATAGCGGCAAATGTTACGTTGGACGTTGTTGGAGTCACCAGAAGAGGTGAAATCGTCTTGTCTGAGTGCTATTATTCCGAATTTGTTTCCCTTATCTACTACAATCTCGAGAGAAACATTCTCACAAAAGTTGAAGTCCAAGGATTGCGTACGTTCAGGCATTGGGAAGTTCACACTTTTCTAGATCATGTAGAGGATGTGAAGCTTGGCGGAGTGTTTAGGACAACATAACTCGAAGCCTTGTAAGAGAGCTAGTTCTAATCATCTTATTGGATTTTTAATTTTTTTAATTGAGTGTTTAGGACAACATTGCTCACCGAACTTCATTGCTCACCGAATATGTTGGATCACATAGAGATTTATAGAAATATATAAATATAAAATATTAATTTTTACTATGTGTTTGACTATATTTAGCCGAGAAAATTAGAATAAAATATTTTTTTTCTACAATTTTTAAGCTAAGATGTGATCTGTTTGTTACAAAAAAAATCTTGTTGTCAACGTTTTATCAAATTTTCGTTATTTATAGTGCATGATCTTAATGATGTAGGTTGAAGAATGTCCGAAGCGTTTGATAAAGTGGAATGGAAGAAACAAAGACTTGGAGAAGAAGAAGAAGAAGAAGTAATTCACAAGATGGGTGGAGTTTCCTGTTCCCATGCCCAATTCTGAAGTATATGAGATTCCAAACGAAATACAAATGACGATCTCATTTTTTTAGTTTTTTTCAATGAATACTACCGAGTACAATCGTTTTAAATTTTTTATTTTTGGGCATTTGTTTTCAAAAAATTATCTTATCAAGTAGAGTTTGTTGTTAAACGAACAACTTTATAGTTTAAGAAGATTTAAAGTCTATTGACAAGAACCTGTGCCTACGTAGAACCGAATCGGTTGGCTCCCTTAGCTAACCTAAACAGTACCTTTTAATAATACATGGAGATTTCGTCGTCAAAAAAAAAAAAAAAGTTTATATTGACAAGAACCTGTGCCTATCTCCCCTCGTTAAATCCAATGACAAATTTTAGGTTTGATTTCGATGATCTCACATGCTCTGTTGGAAGTAGACTTGTAAAACAGAATGTGTCGTGCAACAGAACTCGAAGCTCTAACGTAATGAAAATCGTGAAGCCAATACTTTTGTTTCTGTATATATGGAATAATAAGTATTCTCTAAATCACCGGTACTTTTCTTAATTTCTTGAACAAGTATATCACTAGTATTACCTATTCTTTTATGCGTTAGAAGTTGATTACTTTCAGCCATGTAATGCTTTTTCACTCAAATTCTTTAACGAATCTAGTAGGAAACCCCATAAGGATAGGTCGACTTATTTCACTCGTTCATATACTCAAAATAGCAAGTTTGATGATTACATATAATTATATATTATCGCTTTTGTTTTTGTGTTCTGGATTTCGTAGCGTTTGACTTGCTTTGGGAATCATCGAAAGAACATGTTGAAATTAAATTGATATACTATTCACACACACACAAAAAAACTTTCTAGCTATTATCCACCAAAAAAATATCTTGAGAGCTCATCTCATCACATTTGACTTTATGCTCAAAAATCTTAAAAATGTTTCACTTTCAGATAATGTTGATCTTGATACAGCTTGTGTCAAGGACTTCGGTTCCGTGTGTCGTGTGCCTTAGTATTGTCCATCCTGATAAGTAAACTATTGAATACATAGTCAGTTTCACCAGTTTAAAATTTATTTGTTTCTTCACGGACTTCTCTAGATCTGAAATTCATATACTAAGCAACCCAAAAAAAAAATGATATTGCATTGGAACATAATGCTGATGTGGCCAATTTATCTCGTTTCAGATGATTCAGACTTCATTAAGACTCTTCCTGGTCCTGATCTGTAACAGTGATTTTAACTCTGAATTTTTAGTTTAAAATAACTTTTGGCCGATTTTCTATTCGCGTCTTCGAGCTTTCTCAGAATCTGGATTTGCTATACCAACAGTAATTAATATATTAGCTCAAAACCATTGCATTTCTGAGTTTCTCCATAAATTTAAGCTAAGCTTAGTAAACAGACAACTAATATAGGAATGGTAAGGTTTCTGTAATCTCTTGTGATGCGTGTTAATCAGTCAATGGCTTAAAAATATATAAATCAAAAACATAATCCATTGTTATTTAAAACTTGATTTTACATTATGGCTATGATATGTCATTTGAAGATATTCAGTGTTATCCATTTGAGATTTAAAATACTGAAAGTAAAATCGGATGTTACTCAAAGCTAAAATATTTCCTAAGATTTCCAATATATTGCAGTTTCCAAAAATAGTTATCTTTTATGATTATTTATTCGGATAAATCAATCCTGTCGCTGTGGCTATCACTGAATATCCTTTGGATAAGGAAAAAAAGTGAATACGAATTTTCTAATTTTTTTAGTTACACGCTGTAAAATAGGTAAAGGTGTTATCCTTAACCCCAAAAATTAGGAAAGGTTAAGGATTTACAGCAGGCGAGAGAGGAAAGACTTGGTTAAACGCCTAAGTTTAAGCATTTTCTTCTTCCTTTCTTTTTAGATTGCAATTATTATTTATTATCTTTCCTTAATCCCAAAATATTTTAAAAATCGAATTGATTGATACTAGTACTGTATCGCATCGATTCCGTTTCAACGAATTAAAGTCTCTTCTGCTTCGTTGTGAGTGCGTGTATAAGAGAACAAAAGTTCGCGTAACGTTCGTCCTTTAACCTCAAGAGAAGAAAACTCGTTTGGTCATCCATGTAAACAGGTAATTTTATTATTCGATCTGATTTTCTCTTTTATACCGTAGTATTTGTTTGATCATTTTAATCTATACATTCAATCTGTTTCGTGTTTGTCTGATTATTCTATTTGATCGGTGATTCACGACGATTAATCTGAAATCTGATTAGGGCATGATTTTTATCCTAATCCCAATAATTCGTTTTTATATTTTAATGTTGATACCTCGGTACAACACATTAGAATGTTCGTGTTTGTTTATAATTATTTTTCTTAGAAATTTGGGTTTAAATTGTTGTTTGAATCCTGGAAAAGCAAGATCTTCGTAGAAGCCGGCTTCGTTTTTTAATTTCTTTTTGACAGAATTAAGGTACGTGTAGCTTGTTCGATTTGACCATTGATTTTTTGAGATTTCTCTGTTTCACTAATATAATAATTAATTATTATCAAAGTAATCTGTCAACAACTTGTTTATTTCGTGAATCGTAGTTGCTTTTTTGTGTTCAAGAATAGACGACAGATTCTGGTTAAATCATTGAGAGAAAAAAATTAGTAAAACGAAAACAAAATAGAGGCTTGATGAGGGTGAGAATCAAAAACGTGTAGCTTCCATGAAACCGAAGTTGCCTTTTGCTTTTATCATAACGTTTATAAGAACTTTGACAACAGATTTTGGCTGTTTTTATCTCCCTTTTAAATCAATTCTTTATACATAGGCGTTTTGAAGATCATAGGCAGTGATCTTTCAATGAACTTTTTTTTTGTGTCCATTTTTTCTATTAATGAATTATTTCAACAAAATGAAACAGTAACTAATTGTTTCACAGAGAATATCCAGTATGTATGGATTATAACACTATTCGTTCGCGCACATCCATATTCCTAAATCCAACAACTTCAGTTGTTTGTTCCGACGCCATTTCTTTGTACTTGTACTTTGTACAATTTGTGTGGTAGGAAAGACCTTAATTTCTGCATCATCTTTGTATTTGAAGTTTTTTTTTTTTTTTTTTATGGAAATTGGTTGGAGTTATAGCTAGCGGTATATTTATGATTATAGATTGAATTACAAAAAACTTCTTGGACCTTTTAAAGTTGTAGAATTGTGCTTATACAGATTAGAAAAAGCATGAAAAGCATTGCATAGTTGTATAGATTTCCTTCTCTTTGGTGCATGTCTTGTAGATGTTGTGAGATATACTTGAATTTCAACTAGAAATTACATTCTCTTTTCCCTTTTTCTTAATTTCCTATAAGTTTGTTTTTTTTTAGAAATAAATTTCATTGGATAAAAGAAAGGTGTTAAAGATACACATATACCGCACTCAAAATGGATATGGTATAGAATTTCTAAGAAACTTCTAGAGGTTGTACTTGTACCGATCAGGCACTTTAGTTTATATAATTTGGTAATGATGACATATTCGAATCCGTTAGCAAAAAGTTTGATTTGGGTCTATTTTGGTCTAATAACATTTCCTTATTTTTCTCATTCACAGGAAGAAAAGAAAAAACATTAAATGTCACAGATTCTCAATAATATCTCAGAGACCATCCCTTTCGTGACGTCACCAACTCCGCTTAGCTGTCTCTCTGTTTAAAAGCTCTCCATGCAACTCTAACATCCAAATAAAAATAAATAAAAACAAAACCCACAAAGAAAAAGAAAAAATATTTCTTTTTGGTTGGGTTTTGTTTTTTTTGTTTTTAAATCAAGAATATGGAGAGAGCCTCTTCTTCCTCCGACTCATCATCATCATCATCATCCATGGCTGCTTCTTCTTCTTCTTCTTCTGATCAGTCTATCTCCATCAATTCCGACCAAACCACACCTTTCATGACGTCATCCATGCTTTCCCGCACCACGTCATCATCCTCCTCTTCCTCCGCCGTGGGAGACTACATCGGCACCGAGAGCTGCTTCGACATCCTCTCCGCAGGCGAAGAAAACGACGTCGTCCCCGTGTCCGAGCCTTCACTCAGCCGGTATCGTTACGGAGGAAGGAGAAGAGAGGAGAGAGAAGCGAGAGCTGCGGCGGCGCGTGAGTTTCCTCCGCCGATACCTCTGCTCGCTCAGACCGAGAATCTTCTCCCGCACATGCCGTGGATTATGAAGCGTGTGGTGACGAGCGACGGGAGGCTAATTCTGAGAGAAGAGAAAGTTCGTCATCACGAGTATTTCCGTGCGCATAGATCCAATGGTCGTCTCACTCTCCACCTTGTTCCTCTAGACGACGACGTATTCGAACTTCCTCGAGAGCCCTCTCATTATCCATCTGATGAGGATGATGATGCTTCTGATGATGAGCTTGAGTGTGATGATGATGTTGATCACCATCAAGAGGTAGGAGATGAGTTGGATGATCTGGCGGATAATGTTGATAAGAGTGTTGTTATTTCTGCCACTAATGATGATGATGGTGTTATCCATAATGATGATGATGATAAGCGCAATGTGCATGGTGGTAGTGAAGATGGATATAGGAAGGTTATATTAGCGGCGGTGGCGGAAGAGACGGTGGTGGAGAGTGGAGGAATGGTCGGAGGAGGAGGATCGCCGAGAGGAAAGTGTTTGAAGTCTTGTTTTGTTGACATGAGAGTTCGAGAGATCAGACCAGTTCTTAGTTGAAACCTTATTATTATTAGTCCTTATTAGCTTCTTTTTTTTCTTGTGGAAGGCAAACATTGTCATGGCAGAGAGTTATAAGAAGACACTACCGGCTTAATTGATATAAACATCAGAGGTTTTTTTAATTAAAACAAAAGGTTGTTTATTTCTTGCTTGTAATCTTCAGAGAGTGTACCCTATGTCCTTTGAGGGTTTTTGTAGGATATATAAACTTTTTATATTCGGTTGATAGTTTTGGCAGTACATGAGAGAGGATTTTGTTTTTCAGTTTGAATTATGGAAAATGAGATGCAGTTAACTTTGTAGGATAATATGTTTCCAATCGAGGTTCAATTATTTTTATCAAAAAATAATATGATAAAGAAAAAAATTTGAAAAAGGGAAGAGTAATATAACAGCTAATATTAGATATACCATATGGTGCTACCAGCTAAGATTGTTGTTCATTATCGGAGAGAATTGTATGGAAAGGAAATTGATTTGAAATGGACTCATACCTTGAATCCAGCGATTTTCTTCTATCCAAAATCTTCTATCTAAAAAATATATTATTCTGTTTATCACTTTAAAAAATCGAATTTGTCTAGACATAAATCCCTGTAAGAGAAAGGACCTCGTCAAATTGAGAAAGAAATTTAGAGTATACATATATAGAAGTAAGTATATATGATATTTTCTTTGAGTTTGTATTATCAAAAAAATCTTTAATTTTTTCGAAAGAAAAAAGAAGCCAATAAGGAGGAATAAAAGGTACGGAGAAAAATGTAAGTACAGCTAAGATAGAAAGATAGAGTTTCCCGATGAACAAGACTGATTTTAAGACACTGTCTTCTGTTCTGTCTTTTCTCAGTTCCCTCATCATTGGTCTTTTCCACCACCTGATCTCTTGTCCTCTTTTTACCCCGGTTTATTCTCTTTTACCGGTCTTCTTATTACCCCCGGTTTACTCCCTTCAACCGGTCTTCTTCATTCCTTCAAAAATCAAAATGTATACGATCTCAATTTCAAATCATTGACAATCTAAGCCCCAATAACAATAAGATTACATATGACTATATGAGATTGAAGGAACTTTCAAAGTGAAAGCTGACTTTGTGTTCTTCCACTTCTCATACACGTTTCTAGGGAGTTGCAACATTGAGATGAGCAGTCCTCCAACCGGAATACTGGTTTCTCGTAGCTTTACCACGAAGACAAAGTGAAGAAATCCATGTATTCCTTCTCTGGTTGTATCTCATAGTGTCTTAAACTTTTAGTAGTGGTGTATTTGATTCATTTATCTCCTTTAAGGTAATGGGTGAAACAACAGGCAAATTATACAACCACTTATTTCACAATAGCATAAACATAGTTACAATGAAAACGATAGTTTTTATTTCAAACATTATTAGTAAGCTATTGTGAAAGCAAGCACACCATTATCGGTTTCTTAAAATGTTAATAGTGGTGGATTTGATTCCTTTCTCTCCATTAAGAGAATGTGTGAAACAACAAGTGAAAGAGTTTAATTTTGAAAGAAAGAGGTTCCAAAGATATTCATTACCATGTCAAGTGTTCCACATTCTCCTCCTGAAACTCTGTCGGAGTGGTTCACTCCGACCAGCACTCTACCACAGATCGAAGAAGCATCACCAGGAGAGAGAGTAACAGAAGAAACACCACCCAAAGATAGAGTGATTCCTTTTTCTTCATTAGAATGTGTGAAATAACAAGTGAAATAATTTAATTTTGAAAGAATCTTAATTTTTGGGAGATTATTAAGACAGCTCAAGACACTAATGTGAGTGGAAATATATTTTGACAAAAAATAATCTTAATTTTTGGGAGATTATTAAGATTTCACCTTCTTTTTACTAGTAACATTTCACAAGAAGCAGAGTCAAACCTATCCAAAATATAATGAGTTTGTTTTGCTTATAATTTGCATATATTTTGCTTATAATTTGCATATATTTTGCTTAAAATTTGCATATGTTTTTCTTATTATTGTTGTTTTTTCAACATTTTAATAGTAATAATGTATGATAAAATTATAATTAGAAATATAATAAAACTCATTATCAATTTCTAGATTTGAAAATATCTGACATATAACTATAAACCTGAACAAAAAAACCTGAAAATATTTCATAACTGGTCATAATGGAATGGAGAATTTGTGGTTACATATAAGGAGAATTACTGTATAAATTAAGGTTTTTGTTATTGGATCATCAAAAAGTTTTTTTAAAAACTCACTTATCTTTCCTAGTTCTTAAAAGCGGAATGGTTATTTGAATTTGAGGAAAATGATAAATCATTTTATATGTAATTGCAATATATATTTTATTCAATAAGTAATCCTTACAAGACCATAAGATAGAAAGTTGCCGCTAAAACAAAAATGGTTTGAGGTTCACTTCATTTGAAAGATTAAAGTTTGTTTACTCTAAAATTTTGTCCACTTATACTCTAATTTGGGTGCTTCTTTCCCATGTGTGAAGTAAATTCCATCTTCTCTAGCATCCCAAAAATTTTGTTTACCATAATGAACAATGACACCACCACCTTCATATGCCCTAAACTTTGCATGAAGCCCGAAATTAAACCCCTGCCATAGATCACAATCGACTATGGTCTTGAAAACACTTTCCTGAAAACTAAAATCGTAAGCTTCTCCAGGTTTCAATATGTGGAAACCTAAATCGTCTTGGTCAGACACACAATGAATCCTGAGAAGATTGAGCGAACGAAGAGAACTTTTGAAATGTACCGAGTCTTTCTCCCAAACCGCATTACTTGACTCAATGCACACTAAAATGATAAGCAAAAAACCATAAAGAAATTTCATCTTTGTGTATGTGTATTTCGCTTAATACTGATTTTATCTTAGATTAAACTTTAAAGGGTTCCAATTTATAGAATATGTTTTACAAGCTCATATTCATGCACACTAAGATTTTATCTTTGCATATCATAGTAAGGCGTTATGCTTTTAAAACAAAATCTTCTGTCTATGGTAAATATTGAAAATAGTTAGTCAACGTACGTTCACCATTAACGTTTGTAATATGCATCAGTGACATGGACTTCCTTACATAAGTTACATTGGACACATACGTATTCTCTCATCCCTTAACGAAATTTTCAAACTTGTTTCATGGGGCGACTAGTTCTAATCTCCCCTTTGATTCCGCCTAATTTTAAGCATTTATACGAAAAAGACTTTTTAAGCCCTCTAATTTTATTTCTTTCTAATACTAGTCATTAATATTTCACACATTTATCAATTGTCTTGCGAGACTATCTTAGTGATAAGAAAACTTACAAAATCTAATATTGTATCAGTTCTGTTTTCAATGAAAGAAAAACCATATCATTTTTTTCTAATTCTCATTTAACATGTTTCAAACACAAATTAAAAAGAAATATACATTCACTCAGTTACATACTGATTCGTGTTCTTTATTTTAGCGTCGAAAGAAACCCTTAGAATGAAATTACGAATTCTTATTAGTGTTAGATTTTAACACACTAATCGAGTTAATTCGTCATCACGTCTTAATCCTTAATTTTCTTGCTGCAATACGTATTAGATCTCTTTTTTCTCTTCTCAAATTTTGTATATTTGGGATCGATCGTCATACATTGTTGTAAAAATCAAAGGTGCATAGCTCGTTTTCGATTTGATCATTGCACATTCTCACTATAAAGATAAGTACTTTGTTTGATGTGGAAAACAAAGTGAGCTTTGGTTTCGATCCAGATGGAGATTGTTTTGGAACCAAACGATGCATTTGATTGGTCGTATAGAGGCGAAGGAGCTGTTAATTTGGTTCTCGCTTACACTGGATCTTCTCCCACTTTCGTTTGTCTCTTCGATCTCTCCTTTTAATATTTTTTGAATCTCTCGATCGTCTTGAGAGTGTAAAAAGAAGTATGAAACATTGTTTCTCTGTCTTTGTGTGTTTGTTATGTGTGAAGTTGGGAAAGATGATGAGAATACAGAAAATGCCAAAGGAAGGGAAACAAGAAAATGGAGAGACAAGTGAGAATGGTCTTACGGATCATGAGAAGCTTATTTGGGGAGAGTTTAAGGATCTTGTATCTTGCCAGAACAAAGAGATTGTCGAGTTTCTGTTTGTCAAACATGTCATGACACCTTTGTTGGGTCATAAACATGCCAATGCTGGAGTATGTTTTCCTCTAAAACTCCTTTCTCTTGTGTCATTTTGGGATGTTTCAAAAGAGTTTTGTTTGTGTCTTGAGGTCTTATATAACAATTTTTTTTTGTGCAGATCCGTCTTCTAGTAGCAAAGGAGTTTCTTGAGTCTGTTGAGAGCATTGTGACATCTCAGCGACCTTCTTGGCGAGCTGATGCAGCTAGTGTGGATACTAACCGCAATTCCGTGCTTCTGATGGATGATTTGACGCTTTTCGCTCACGGTAACTCCAAATTTGTATATTTAACCTTTTGGTGACACTCTTTTTTTTTACTGCCAAGAAATCATTTATTGTGAGCTTATAAGATATGTTTTTTGGTTAATAATCTCCTCTGTTTTCAGGTCATATTGAGGATAAACCTTGCTTAAGTGTTGAAATAAAGGTGTTGTTCTTGATCATTATCTTTACCTTTTTCTCTGCTAGAGATTGCATGTTTTTTCCGGCTAATATACATTTGCCATGTTTGACTCTGATGAAGTAGCCCAAATGTGGATTTCTACCATCTTCAAGCTTCATAGCAGAAGAAAATGTCATCAAGAAGAGCATAACTCGTTTCCAGATGCATCAAGTTCTAAAGCTCAAAGAAAACGAGGTAACTTCTGAAATCTTCCTACGATTCAACAATCCAACACGTTAAGAGTTGTGTTTGTGTGTTGCAGATCTCAGAGATCAGTGAATATGATCCATTAGACCTTTTCTCTGGATCCAAAGACAGAATACACAAAGCGATAAGAGCTCTGTACACGACTCCTCAGAACAACTTCCGAGTGTTCTTGAATGGTTCTCTTGTGTTTGGAGGATTAGGTGGTGGCATAAGCAAGACAACCACAAAGACTGAACAAGAATTTGATCATCTGCTCAAAGATATCATCAGAACCGAAGACGGCCTGCGTTCAAACCATTTCATAGAGCTTGTTGCTGAAACTGTTTACGCATCTGGAGTTCTAGATCACCTTCTTGACGTTCAAAAGCTCGACAAGTATAATATCGAAGGAGCGATTCACGTGTACTACGACTTAGTTGAGCAGCCATGTAAAGTGTGCGGAGAGTTGGAGAAGAGTGAATTGACAAGTCAGTTCAGTTTCATGCATTCGATTCCGGTGGATGAAAAAGTGAATGTTTTGAAAGATTTTCTGATATCTGCCACTGCAAAGGATTGTAGTGTAATGATAGGTTTTAGATCAACAGAGGAAGGGATCTCAAGATCTTCTTCTCATAGTAATCTGAATCTTGAATCAGCAAAGCAAGAATTTGATTACAAGGTAAGTCTTTTCTTTTACATCTAGATACTCTTACTCTTTGCTTTTTGTTGAGCTGCTTGTGTCTCTCTACGTTGTGACAGGTGCATTTCATTGATCTTGATATGAGACCTTTAAAGAAAATGGAAGTCTATTACAAATTAGACAAGAAGATCATCAACACATACCTGGAGATGCTAAACAAGAAAGAAGCAATGGGAGAGAGAAGAGATGAGCCTGAATGATCCTAAGAAAGTCTCTGTAATCTGCTAGTTCCTCACCATTGGTCTGTTTCTCTTCTCTTCCCGGTTTACTCTTTTAAGTTTTAACCGGTCTTGATTCCCTATTGCTCAGCTTCTTTAGGATGAACATGACAATGTTGATACACATATGTTTGACAATCATTATTCCCAAAACCATGGAAAGGAAAAGAGATGAATGAGAAATGAAAAAACATAATCAGAAACTCTATATATTTATACAAATATAAAGAGCCTTATTCATCAAATACATTACATGTGTTCCACCCAAATTTACATCTTTTTCTTTTTATCCATTTCTTTGAAGAAACTTCATTATGCAAAAACCAAAACATCAATGAGGAAGATGATGCTCTAAATGGAGAATCATTCACTCTACATCTCCAAACACTTTCTCTCACAGATAAACAAAGTCTCTAGCTAACATCATTTGAAAGGCTTACCCTTCTTCCTTGTGCTTCTGATCTCTTTTGTTTTTGCCTCCTAACTTGTTAAGTATGTTCTCTTGGACGAGCTGCCCATAGAGAACTAAGAGCACGAAGCCTGTGGAAATACTCTCCTAAAGCGAGCAAGCCTCGAGCAGACTGTCTTGTCGTCAAGATCTTGCTCATTTGCTGCAGACTCTGCTGCCTCAGATGATCCGCCTGTTCCATAGAGAGACATGAGAGGGTTTCAATGCTTTATCTCGACAGAAAAAAAAAGACACAAGCTTTCTTGGTTTTGTAAGCTGTTTTATGAAAGATGAAAGATTTTGAATTCAAGACCATTTGAGACTGCAGAAGCATTACCTGGTTCGCAAAACCCTCCAATGCTTGAAGATTCTCCATGGCTGATCCCATTTGAGCTCCAAAATTCACGGAGTCAACAACTTTGATTTGAGTTGATATGCTTTCCACCAAACTTTGCTGAAGTTTATCTAAGCCTTGAGAAAGAGCCTCCTCTGCTTGCTGAGACGACTGTTGGAGGTTTCTCACCTCCAAGTTTTGCTGATCAGTTAAAGGCTCAATGTATGGCATCACAACCTGAAAACAACAAATAAGAAAATTGAGAACTGTGTTCTGACTGTTAACATGTAAAGGGTAAATAAAGAAAAGGTTTTACATTTAACAGCTCGGATGGGCGGAAACCGCCAATCCACTGGAAGAAGCGTTCAGTTGAAGTTCGCCACATTCCGGATATCAAAAAGAACACATCAGCCTTTGCAGCATCAGCTTTCATGCGGAAGAGATTCGCGTAGTGGCTCAAGCAAATGTCCACCAGCATTTTGAGCTCAATGTCGCTTACATGAGCTTGGAGCGCTGTTCGAATCTCACTAACTCTCTTGTTTTGCTCCTCTAGCCAGTGTGTGTGTTCCATCTCAAACGCAGCAATCCCTGAAAAAAAAAAGATTCATTGAGAAAAACTACTTCTTTTAACAGACTATTGAGAGATGAATGAAACAAACACCAACCTGTGTTCACAGTCCCAGCTGGTCCTAGATAGCTAGTATCTGATGAATTGCGTACGCATAATCCCTGAAACACCAAACAATCAATCACTGAGTCAGAACGAGAGAGTGTAATTATATGAACACAAAGCCAAAATCCAAAAAAGAAGAAGCTTGAGCTCACCTGTTGCCTAGCTCTTACAAGTTCTTGCTCGAGCTGAGATAACTTTAACCGGCTTTCTTCTAACTGCTGGACATGAGCCTAAAGGCACAGACATAACTCTTGTATAAGCTTCTTTTTGTTTCCTTACCATTACCACAAGAAAAAAATCCAGCGATGGACATTTCTTACCTTCTTTCTCAAACGACTTTTGCGAGCAGCCTCTCGGTTCTGAGCCAGACGCCGTTTCATCTGTGCACATACAGAATGAACAACAACAATTCATGTCATCACGCCGTTGTCTCTTCCTTTAAAAAATTAAAATGGAGAAGGAGAGGTTTATGAGGTTTTTCTAAACAAAAAGGATCAATACCCTAAAATGCTAACAACAACCACTCAAATCTCATCATTCATATAAACAAAAAAAAGCTAAAGTCTTCTTTCCAGAGAAGAAAGATTAGTTTTTTACCTTATCATTGATCTGGTCTTCGTCTTGATCATTGTTACTAGAAGGTTCTGCTTCAACAGAGTTTGTAGTATAATTTGCCTGCGCATAGTTGATCACTATTAACAAACAAGCAACACCTAAACATGAATCTGGAAAAGGAATATAATCTCTCTCTCTCTCACCTTATTGTTATCATCTGCTTCAGCTCTAGCATCCACCTCAAGAATTGTGGAAGAGCTCTGATTGTTGTTCTGATTACTAGTGATATTGCTGAAAGCATTTTCCCAACCAGATAACTGTTGGAATGGTTCATACATCTCTCTGAATGATACCACTTGTGTAGTAGAAGAAGAGCTCATCATCTGTGAATCAGTTATTACAGAATCAAGGCACAATAAGCAGAAAAGAGAAGAAGAAACAGTGTTTGTTAAGATCACACTATTCAATAGAGATAGATCCAATCAGTAAAAATTCTTCATCAGTTTCTCGAATTGTAAGCTATAAAGATTCAAACTTTAAACAGTAATAAAGCCAAACTCCTTAAAGATTGAGCCTTTTGAAGAAAACTAGCCAAATACAGCAATACCCATCAAAATTTGAACAAAAACAAACGCAGACAAGGAAATCAAACAAACCTCCATTGATAAGCAGAGAAATTCATCAAGAAAATCAGTGAATTTCTACTAGCTAGTTGAAACGCGTTCTTGGGTATATTCTCCGTTCAAGAGAGAAGAGAGAAATGACGAAAACTTTGGTCAAAACTTAGAGGTGAAGTGTACACATCATTGAAAGAGAGGAGGAGGAAGTAGAAAAAGCAGAGATATTTTTCTTTCGTCTTTTAAAAAAATAATTTTTGATACTTTTTTCTCTCTTTGCTTTGATTTGTGATTTGTCCATGAGCGTAGAATAATAAGCAAGTTGAAGTAAACGAACGATGAACGACAAAAGCACCGGGAGAAAACAAATCGAGAGAGAAAAAGTCGAAGTCTTTTCATCAATGCCCACAAAAAAAGTTTGACGTTACCATGCGCCTCCCTGACTAAAATACGCGTGAGATGGCGTCACCACACAGGTGATGAGCTGGATTCTCATCGGCGGCCGACACGTCTATTGCTCGACGGGAATATTCCGGCCGGCTCCACAAGTTTGGTTAAATTATTCGTTTTTTTCTTTAAAGTAAAACACAGTTATAGAATCTGAAACTCACATGTATGTATATCTACGGGTATTTTATTTGAAAAAAAAAACTTTTTTAAAAACTTATAGACATTGTTGACATATCATTTACTTTACAAAAAAAATCATTTTTTGTCAACAAAGAATAAAATTTTCATATAATATTTGTTAACAAAAAAAATGAATATAGTATGGTTTATTTCTTATTATTGTAATCGTTTTTATTTTTTTGTTAAAAATTGTAATCGTTTTTATTACTAATATACTTTTCTTTCGAAATTAAATAATGTTTCCTAGAAATTAGGTATAGTATTAAATGTTGACCAAAAAAAAAAGGTATAGTATTAATGTTATGCTTGTGCAAGATTAATGGAACAAGTGTGCAAGATTAATACTTTAATCATTTCATTTGTTTTTTTGGAGGATCTCTAATGTTAATGTTATGCTTGTGCAGTGGCATCTTTAACTTTAAGTACCACTCCTTCGCTTAGTGAGTAATAATTGGGCCTTTAGTGACCTACTCAACTCTAAGAGATAATATTTTCTATTGAATTTTTCTTTTTTTTTGCCTATTCAAAGATTGATTCTTTAATTAGTTTGGCACCACTTGTCTTATAAAATCTGTGTTTCGACAGAGACATGCATGCCTCTGTGTGTGTGTGTGTGTGTGTGTGTGTGTGTGTGTGTGTGTGTGTTATCTATTTACTTTTGGTTTTGCTTTAATAAAGATTTCTAAATAGTTTTCAGTCCTCATTGAGATTCATGTTGGTCGATGACAAAGAAGGAAAAAGTAGCAAAGGAAATGAATCTGTATTCTTCTAGAATAACGTTTACCTTAAGTTTACTGCAATATTAGGGTTTTTGACATGAAGATCCGCTTAGCTTTCAAATACCAAATGAAGCTAAAATATATACTACTAATCAGAATTTGAAGATTTCGATGAGTGTGCTCACACACAAAAAAACAAAAAAAAATACAAGTACGAAATGTCATAGATAACAAGTTAGCAACGAGATATGGAGCTGTTTAAGTGCCAGAGTGAAGTTGGGCCTATGATCGTAAGGCCTCATAATATTTGCTGATATTCTCACGTAGCAACTAGCAAATAAGTGTACATGAGAAAGGAAAGTTTAGTGCAAAGTTGCCGATTCCTAGGCACGTCATCTCATAGAGATTATGCTGAGAAGGTCGATGCTGAGTGTCAGGCCTAGGGTAGGCAGTTCTTGCTGAAACCGAATAATCATAACCTTATTTTTCAAGAACTATTGAGTTTAAGACATTAGTATAGGCCTACATGCATAAAAGTGTTTTGTATTGACTATGCTGTCTATGCTTGTAGTAGCATGGTCTAACATTCGAAATTTGTGTACCAATAATTTCTATGCTGTGAGTATCAAAGCCTAGATACTGATGCTTGTAGTCGCATGGTCTAACCTTCAAAATGCGTGTACCAAGAATATCTATGCTATGAGTATCAAACCCTAGATAGGGTGTCTAGCTACACCAACACGATTCCAAATAAATTTTCGTTGTTTAAAAATTAGGTATACACACCATAAAGAGTCCCTTGATCAGAAACTTCAAGTAGTTAGTATTTCAATTTATATGATTAGATCATTTAGTTTCTAAGGAAAACAAAAATTTGGTAGAGATTATTTAAACAATTTGGTTTTAGTCTGCCAACTAATTGTCTACTTTTCCAGTTATTTCAATCAATCTAATGTTTGTATAAATTCCGCTAAATATCATTTTGTCCGCCACATTTGGCTATTGCATTAACTTCTGATGTTGTCATGATGTCATATGGATAGATTAGATACTAAGCTTATCTAAGCTTAAAACAGATAAATACGTGATCCTCTTGATTTGCCACGGGAAGGAGAGATGCTGGTCTGAGAATAAATTAGCATAGATTACAACTCCAACCCTTAATTTATTTTCTTATACTATGTATTCTGGCTCTTAACAACAACTTCACTTGGCTCTTAATTATCGTTAGTTATATTTGCTTCTTATACATATTCCTTGGCTAACGTGAAATAAGTCTGGAAATTATTTTCTGAACGTTTTGAAAAGAGAAAATTACATGTCCTTTTTTATCTCTTACTGAGAAGTTTCAGACCAAGACTCATAATTTTTTTGACCAATAACTAAAACAAAATCTTAACAGATATTTCGATTATTTTCTCATCGTCGATATATAAATTCAGAATCTCGCCGATACTACCTTTGGATGACCTCATGACCAGATAATACGACAGTTGAGCTAGTGCTTGGTTTAAAACTTTATGTTACATAATATTATACGTTTTGAGATAGTTAATTAAGATAATCTACTCAAAACATTTTCTTATACAAATAACCTGTAATATCTTTCATTTTTTTCCTTCAAAAATTCTATTTGAGCATTTGAGCATATTTTTTCTTTCATCATAAAAAAACCACCAACTAGCTAATAATTTACATAAAATAACGTAGCTTTACAGAACATCCACTCTTAAGACTCTTCTCTTGACTTAAAAAAAATGATAAATGAAATCACACGAGGGATCAAACATAAAGCAAACAATAAAGTAAAACCAAAAGGATAGATTTTATTTCTTAGATTAATTTGATTAATTTTGTATGTGATCATCTTAGCGCTTCTTATCCTATAGTTATAAGATCACAAACTTTAGCCGAGTTTTTCTTGGTGCTCCGCTTTCCGAAGAACCACCGGCTATATCCTCCACCGTTCTCTTCTATTCCACCGGTGGCTGTGGCTGCGTTTGCCGTTAAAATCTTCATGCTCTCTCTGTGAAACTTCCTCGCCGTGTAAGCCTCCGCCATAGCCATCCCTCCTAGTCCTGATCCGTCTAGCGACATGTTCGACAAATCTTGAAAAATCACAGGAAAAATTCAAGAATTTTTTGGAGAAAATATAACTTTGGTTATGAAAAGAGATGATAAAATGTAAAAGAATTTGGTGAAATGTGAGTGTTGTTTTGGAATTTAGGGAGAGGGGTTGGGATGATTATATAGATAAATTTGTGGGTCCAGTTTTGTTGAACTGATATCCTCTGTTTCCCACTTATTATACGTTCATTGTATATAGTGGCGAATCTAAAATGTTAATGTTATCGTTTGCTTTCATTTTCTACTAGTATCTCCAGGATATTTCGTACAGTACTATCCCGAGCAGAGAGACTGAAAAACAGCTTTAGTTATATTTGTTGACGCGAAAAATGTTATTATGTTACAGCGTCTTTGTTGATCGGTGCCAATTAAAATTCTAGTACAATATAGAAAAGAAAGAACTATGAATTTTTGTTTTGTCGGCAGAACTAACAAAACGTTAATATACTAATACGATGATGTGCTATTTATTTTTATAGATGTCATATTCGACTAAACACATTTCGTCACGCATAATCTGATAAAGTATATAATCTCTATAACACAATTATCAGACAACATACATAATCTCTCATTAGAATAAAAACTTAAGAGCGGTAGTCATACGATAAACAAATACAAAAGAGAAAATGGATTTGATGCCAATCCACGATAGATCCGGATATGATTACATCCACTTCGACTATACTACACTAAATATTGCAAAAAAAGTAGACGTATTGACGTTATTACTATTATAATTATCCTGAGAGACATATGTAATGAACTGACGTCACAAAGACGAAAAAAGCATCAAGAATCGCACTCTATGTTGTTTTAGTTATAATATTACAGGGACGATTATGGAGGTAATGAACGTAGTCCGTCTCATGGCTATTGTTCGTTAATCATATAAAGTGACCAAGTGACCATATAGTATATAGGAACACTATACACTAGCGATTTAACTAGTAATTAGATAGTTAGGTCGATTAATTAGTGTAAGCATCTAATGAGTCATGTTAGAGTCAGATATGCAACTACTGGAAAAGAAGAAACATAAAAAAAATACCCAACAGTTTCTAGACGATAGCCAACAGTACTACTATCTGGGTATCGTTGTACCCAAACTAAAAAACTTTGTTTTTGTTGTAATAATAAACGCTAAGATGTTTTGTTTAACAGTTGTTGAGTTTTGTAGGTCGATTTAGCGACATTTGGTATTTAAGAACAATATGATCGTATTGGACATGCATGACAGTATTTTGTGTTTGTCAAAAAAAAACCCCCATTTATTAATTATTAGATGATTTTCGAAGGAACAAAATTGCACTGTGTAACACACACAAAAAAAAAAAATCTATAAACTAGAAATATTTAATTTTAAATTCCAGGTGCCCATTGGCAAGTTGGGTGTGAGTGGGTTGGTATCATCACCTCACCATTACACATACTTTATGTTTAAGTACATTAGAAAATCAGAAAGAAAGAATCAGAATGATAATGCGTTTGTTCTTTTGATTCCTAGATTAAAGAATCTATATATATTCTTTAGCGTTTTTGGTACCATATATGTACTACAAACAAAATAAAAAGCCTTAATTATTTATAAATATTTTTAAATGCTTTAACATACAGTACTCCATAAAACAGTGTAAATTTAAGATTAGTCGATCCTAGAAGTTTGACCAACAAGTCGTTGAACGGTTGAAGGCAACTCTAATTACAGGAAAATGTTATGGACAATTTATAGTTTAATTTTAGTTTGGGTCTAAGCCCAAAAGAGCCCATTACAATCAGACGTGCGTAGTCTCAGATCAGCGCCACGTGCAAAGATGAGACACGTGATAAGGATGGATGGTCACGTGCTAAAGCGGAAATAGCTTAGCTGTGAACGGGAGAAAAAGGAGACCCGCTCCAAACCCACGTGCTCCTCCATTATCGATCGCCGTTTGGTTTTCGGGGCCACCGTTGCACTTATTTTTCACTTTTTAGTTTTTACTATTCACACACCACAAATCCATAGTCAAATGGCTCTGCTGACAAATTTCAATTGCTATATCACTAATCACAAACCACGGTCTGCTTAACTAGATAAACTATAGGAGTCATTATAATTTTCAGAATATACGATTTGTATTTGACCTTTTTGAAATGTGGTTGAATTATTTAGTACACATTTATTTGATCATATATGTAAATTTACAGATTTAGTACACATATGTGATAAGTATTAAATATGTGTAAAAAATCAATTCAAATTTCGAATCCGAAAAACACAAATATAGCCCGACATAATAAATCTCCATTTTCTTCTAATAAGGAAAAAAATGGGACCATATGTGATAAGTATTAAATAAAACACAAGTAGATAAATAATTAACATGAGGAAACGGAATGATTAGGATAATAGGGCTTTGGCGGGATGTCTCTGTTTGCTTAATTAAACCTTGTCTTATACTTAAAAACCCACAAACACACACTGTTACTCTCTCTCTGATATTTCACCAAATCACCAACACTTGTCACCACCATTAATCAACCTAACCTAATCATCTCCCAACTCAAATCTCTAATTCCCTGCTTGAAATCTCGATTAGCCCAATCTTTAGATCCGTAATGCAGCTAATTCCATTAGATATTTAGTCTACCCCGATTTGAAATTCACCGACTGTTTTTAATTATTATTTGCGGAGATTTCAGTGGGAAAGAAAAAGCTGGAGAAGAAGAAGAAGAAGTAAGTGGTTGAAAGATTCGTCATTGGTCGGCGTTGTTGCTTGCTTCCGACATAAGCACCCTTCAGATCCGGAGTGAGGAGAGGTGATTCCACCTCATCACCATTAATGCACAACCAACCAAGCTTTTTTGTTTTCTTGTTTCCTAACTATTTCTGTTTCCTAATTCTCTCACTGCCAGATTTTTAAGAATTCAACTTTCCTTTTTGTGTCAAACTGCGTAATTTGCTCCCGATTTTTGGGTACCTTCTTCTTCTTCTTCTTCTTACTAAATCTGGTCTTCAAACTACTAAATCTGGTCAACGAGTCATACGGAGTGTTCTTAGCATTTTGCTGTGAAATAGATAGTGGAACTTTATCGGACTTAGCTAAGCATGTTTGCTTGAAATCGGATCTCTTAGCTCAATTTGAGGTTTTTCAAGTGGATTATAGTTTGTGTGTGCTTGGATCTGAGGATTAGCTAGCAATGTTGCACCTTTTTAGATTTTTGTTTCTATTTCTCCATTTTGCAGAAAACTCTTCGCTTTCTCAGAATTAGACTATACATAATAGAAATTGAGGTCATTTCATATGAATTTTGCAGGTGAGGCTGTTTTGATATTTTTTTTGGAGTAATGTCGAGAGTGGCAAAATGGAAGCTAGAGAAAGCCAAAGTCAAAGTAGTCTTTCGGTTGCAGTTTCAAGCTACACATGTAAGTCAAATTAACATATTACTCAAAGATGTGTCCTTTTATAAAATCTGCAAATCATTACTCACTTAGCATCATCAAGCTATGTTGAATGATGCACAGTGATGTAATGTGTGCTTTTGTTTTATATATATTTGGTTAAAGGTACCACAAGCGGGATGGGACAAACTATTCATATCTTTCATTCCGGCTGACTCTGTAAAAGCCACTGCAAAGACAACAAAGGCGCTTGTGAGAAATGGGACTTGCAAGTGGGGAGATCCTATCTATGAAACCACAAGGTTGCTTCAGGACACAAGGACCAAGCAGTATGATGAAAAACTCTATAAGATTGTTGTCGCTATGGTATGCTTATCATTCTTTCTTTTCTTTTGTCCCTCTATCTTTAAAAGATTTAATTTATTGTTCCCTTTTGCATTCTTATGAGATCAGGGTACTTCTAGATCTAGTATCCTTGGAGAGGCAATGATCAACCTTGCTGAGTATGCTGATGCCTTGAAGCCTTTTGCTGTAGTATTGCCCTTGCAAGGTTGTGATTCAGGAGCTATCTTACATGTATGGACCATTTGGTATCTTTTCTACATTTCTCATGTCCTTCTTTCAGCTCAGAGATTGGTTCCTCAATTTTTTTTTTTTTTTTTTTTTTTCAGGTCACTGTACAGCTGCTAACTTCGAAAACTGGTTTCAGAGAGTTTGAGCAGCAGAGAGAACTCAGGGATAGGGGACCATCAGCGACCCCTGAACATAGCAGTCCTGACGAATCTTCTCGTTCCAGAACTTCACCTTCTGATGAGAGTCTTAGTCATGTTGATAAGGTTTGTTCTTCTTTTCCCATAAAAGCTCCAGGAATGTGTCCTTTCAGGCTTTTTGTTGCACAACATGCTGCTAACATTAGTTGGTTAATTTGTATCCTTTTGCAGACACATATAAAAGGGAGTTTCAAAGAGAAGTTCCGAGATGATCCTTCAGCGGAAGAAGCCGTGGGGCCAAATGACCATGATTCACCCTTGGGATTCGATGTCTCTTCAAACACATCAGAAAGCCTAAACGCAGAGAAGCATGAGATATCCAGCACAAATGAAATCGACAGCCTCAAAAGTATGGTATCTGGAGACCTGAGTGGGCTTGCTCAACATGGCTGGGGTTCAGACTATCTTGGCAAGACTAGCGATATGGGAAATGCAGTAGAAGAAAACATTAAGCTTAAAGGATTCGTGGAAGACATGGAATCATCCATTAATGAGATCAAGATCGAAGTGAGCTCGCTGCAGTGCCATGCAGATGATATAGGCTCCAAAGCTCAAGATTTTTCTCAGATACTTATTTCAGAGATTGGCTCTGGGGATCAGTTGGTCAGAGAAGTATCTGCGTTGAAATCAGAGTGCTCAAAGCTAAAAGAAGAGATGGAGCGGCTGCGTAACGTCAAAACACACGCTCTCTATAATAGCAAAGACCAAGACAATGCTTCCCACAATCTACAAGTAAGATGGCTGCAGGGACTTTCAGTTGTAGAGGATAACATAAGAGAGATTCAAAACAAAGTTTGCTATGGCTTCCATGACAGGGACTTAAGAGTGTTCCTCACAGACTTTGAGTCTCTTCTCGGAGTGCTACTTGATTTTAAAAGGCAGATTGGCACAGTACCATCTGAGAAAACCATCACGGCTGATAAGAAAGAGAGAGGCGTGTCAAGAGCAGATCAGTTTGTATCAGGCTCTGAGCTGGACACTGATATTTTTCAACCAGAACTTGATCCACTTCAGTATCTTGGTATGGCTGATCTTACTTCTCGTGCACCAAACTCAGCAGATTCTGCAAATGCCATGAGAGATAAAATACTCGAGCTTGTACGAGGCCTGGACGAGTCTAAAGCTGAACGTGACAGCCTTACCAAGAAAATGGATCAGATGGAATGCTACTACGAGTCTCTTGTCCAGGAGCTTGAGGAAACTCAAAGGCAGTTGCTAGTAGAGTTGCAGAGTCTAAGGACTGAACATTCCACGTGCATCTATAGTCTCTCTGGCGCTAAGGCTGAGATGGAAACGTTGCGCCAAGGTATGAATGAGCAAACGCTAAGATTCTCTGAGGAGAAGAAGACTTTGGATTCTTTGAATCAAGAACTGGATAAACGAGCTATGGCTGCAGAGGCGGCACTTAAAAGGGCCCGTTTGAATTATTCTATTGCCGTCAACCATTTGCAGAAGGATCTTGAGTTGCTTTCCTCTCAGGTTGTATCTATGTTTGAGACTAATGAAAACCTCATTAAGCAAGCTTTTCCAGACCCTCAACAAAGCTTTGAGTCGGCAGATGACTCAAAGCCTGAGAAACAGGAGACTCGTGATGTAAAAGTCACACAGTTTCAGAATGAGAAAAAAGGGATGAAGGAACGCTCCTTAAAGGGTGATATTCTTCTAGAAAATTTGAAGAGGTCTCTTCATGTGCAAGAAGGCCTTTATCAAAAAGTTGAAGAAGAGCTCTATGAGATGCATTCAAGGAACTTATATCTGGAAGTATTCTCGAACATTCTGCGGGAAACTTTTCTTGAAGCAAGTGTTGACATAAAGATCATGAAAGCGAAAATTGATGAACTTGGATGGCAGCTGGAGCTTTCAACAGAGGCCAAGGAAATGTTGAAGCAGAAGCTGGATATTACTTTGGACAATGTATGCTCACTGAATGAGGAGAAAACCACATGGAATGCTGTAGCTTTGCAGAATCAAAGTTTAGAGGCAAATTTGCGGAACATCACTTACGAAAACCTCATCCTTCTGCAAAAGATTGATGAACTGGAATCTGTAGAGTTGGAGTCCAAGAATTGGAAAACCAGTTATGAGAGATGCATTTGTGAGAAAGAAGAGCTCATGGAGAAAGAAGCGCTGGAAAAAGTTCATCTTCAGACTGATTTTGCTACCATGCAGGCTGAGTTTGATGCTCTAGCTACTGCAAATGGAAATCTGCAGAGGAACTTCAGTAGTATGAAAGATAAGTTGATGAACACATTAGGCTGCTGTAATGAAAAGCTCATTTCGTTTCCTCTGTGGGAAGGAGGAGTGGATCTTGATTTGGAGTCCGGTGATTTAACAGAGGAGCTTGATAAATTCCTGTGTAAGATATGTGAAAAAAGTTTTGTGCTGATGACAGAGAATCAAGATCTGTTGCAGGAGAAATCCAATAACGAGATTTATTTAAGGGCTGTAGAGTCTGACATAATGGAGCTCAAGCAGAAGCATGAGAATGATGTACAATGTTTGGCCTCTAAAGTAGAAGCTTCCACTGCCCTCCTCCAGAAACTTCAGTTGGAAACTGAGTCTATCATTGACAGAACGAAGGTTATCACTGAAGCTGAACAAAACTATGAGAGCTGTCAGATGGAGTTTGTTTCTCGTCTTGATTATTTTGAGAATGAGATTCATCTACTTGTGGCTAAGAATGAGGCGCTTGGTCAAGAAATTTCAGAATTAAGCTCTGTAGCTGTTGAACATGAAAGAACCAAGCTCCTTGTGGAAGATCTGGCTGAGGAGAAAAAAGGTTTTCTGGTTTCTCTTCTGGATAAATCTCAGGAAATTTTGGGGCTTGTGCGTGAGCTTGAGACTTTAAGGACAACATTTGACCAAGAGTTGAGACTTGAAAGAAGCTCAAGGCAGGAACTAGAAACTAAAATGGAAGGTCTTACTTCTGAGTTGGTTGCAAAAAGTTCCAAATTGTTAAGCTTTGATGAGCAAAGCTCTGAGTTGGTTCGTCTCAAGCAAATGGTTTCTGATCTGGAGCTGGAGAAAGCAACTAGCGTGAATCGTGATTCGTCATATATTTCGGATTTGGAATCTCAGTTACTTGCAATGATGGAATTTTCAGTAGCAGCAGATATCCAGATTGTATACACAAGAAGTGAGTGGGAGACTTATGCCGAGGAGCACCACAAGGAGCATTTTGAGGTACTGACTACACTCAATGGCTCTCGTAATATTGAAGCTCAGTATATGGATGATAATCTAAAGCTATTGACAGATCTCGACTCCGTAAAATCAGAATTGAAAGCTGAGAGAAGTTTGAGAGACAAATTAGACACCAGAATTGAAGAGCTCGCTTCTGAGTTAGATGAAAAGCATTTGCTGTTGGAGAACTTTGATTTGCAGAAATCTAAAGTGAAACTTTTGGAGAAGATGGTAGCTGAGCTGGAATCTGAAAAGTCTTTTCAAAGTTCGGAGTATGGTAGGACTGTTCATCGAGAGTCTTCTTTAATTGAAGAACTGCTTCAATGTCTAGTGGTTGCAGATGTTCAGCTTATTTTTACAAAAATCCAGTCTGAGACCTGTATCAGTGACCTCGGAGAGCAACTTAGCTCCTGCTCTAAGAGCTATCTTGAGTTTCAAAAGAAGCACACTGATGTGGAATCTGCCCTCAACCACTGTTTAGTCAACGAAGCGCGGTATATGGAAGAAAACAATCAGCTCTTGAGTAGTCTTGAAGTCTTGAAGTCTGAGCTAGAGTCTTGCATGGCTAAAAGTAAAGCTCTTACTGATAGAAATGATGAAATGTCAGTCGAGTTGGAGAATGCAGAAAGAAGTTTCTCTGAGAGAAGCTTATGTGCTCATGAGGTTGATGAATTGAAATCTTTATTGGTTGAGCATGAAGAAGAAATCGGAAATTTGATGGTGTTAAAGGCTGAGGCGGAAGTTACAGTCGAGGTACTAAAAGATAAACTAACTGAGGTAAGTTTAAAAGGTGCCAGTGAGCTAGAAACACTGAAAAATAGGTGTGTTGATCTCACTCAAAAGCTCTCTGAGCAGATTCTAAAAACAGAAGAGTTCAAAAGCTTGTCCATCCATTTGAAAGAGCTTAAGGATAACGCTGAAGCTGAATGCACTCTTGCCCGTGAAAAGGCGGAGTATCGAGCCCCGCTAACTCCACAGCAGGAGTCGTTGAGAATCATTTTCATCAAAGAACAGTATGAAAACAAGCTGCAGGAACTTCAACATCAACTGACCATGTCCAAGAAGCACGGCGAGGAAATTCTGATGAAATTGCAAGATTCCATTGATGAGAATGAAGCTAGGAAGAAGGCGGAATCCAAGAGAAGTAAAGAGCTTGGAGATAAAATATCGGAACTGGAGGCTGATCTGCAATCTCTTATCTATGATAAACGTGAGAGAACGACGGCTTATGACATGATGAAGGCTGAGCTGGACTGTTCATTGTTAAGCCTTGAGTGCTGCAAGGAAGAAAAACAGAGGATTGAAACTACTCTACAGGAATGCAAAGAGGAGAGGCTGAAAATGTCCAAAGAGCTAGAATCTATGAGAGAATTAGTACAACGTTGCAGCTCTCATAAAAATATTCAGATGGAAGAACAACATGATAGATTGAGCATGGAGGATGGTGTATTAGAGGAATTGGCTGACAAAAATATGTTTGCAGCTTCCACAAGTCCCAGGACAAAAATTCAGGTAACCAAAATATTTTTGGGATTTAAATCTTCAAGTTCATGGTATCATTATCATAGACCTCATATTATAACTAGTTCTGCTCCTACCAGTCGGGAAAAAAAACATGCTGCAGTTTCTTTATGATATGTTTTGCAAACTAGTTAATGTGATTGATTAAGCTGATAATGACTAGGCTACTACGTATTCCGATTTTTTCTGTAAATGTTTCTCAACTTAGATATTAGGCATATTGTTTCCTGTGACTAACGGACAAAAAGAGGTGTTATAAGTAAATTTTTTATCATGCTTTGTATATTTACATATTTTAATGTATGTTTTATCGTTCATCAGGGTGTTGGACAAAACGGAGACCAAATACGTACAGGAGAAGCAATGGCGGTGGACAAAAGTGAAGAAAGCCTAGCTTTGATAAATGATAGTTTCAGGGCAGAGACTTTAAGGTCTAGCTTGGATCACTTAAACAATGAGGTAATACTGGATTGTCTGTCTTAAGAGTGGAGTTAAAATTATTGGTATATAATATCACTGGCTTAATATTGGATTTGGTTGCTGTTCAAATCACAATGCCTACTTGTTTTCTTTGTGTTGGTACTCAGCGTCACTGGATCTTTTCTTTCTTGTTTTTGTCTTGCTTACAGTTAGAACGGATGAAGAATGAGAATCTACTTCAACCTCAAGATGACAATGATTCAGACACAAGATTTCCGGGTTTGGAACAAGAGCTGATACAGTTGCGTCAGGTGCAGATGCTTTACCTTTTAGTAATTGTAATATACTGAAGCATGTATCTCCAGAGGTCTTACTTATGATCATCTTTTTCAACAGGCAAAGGAGGAACTTCAAAGTATGTTCCCTCTATCCCACGAAAACCTAAACTGCGGAAACGCGTTGGAAAGGGTTCTTGCACTGGAAATAGAACTTGCTGAAGCATTACGGGGAAAGAAGAAACCAACCATCCATTTTCAGAGGTACATGATCCAAAAGAATCCATCTAACTTTCTCGCCCTTGTAGAAATCAAGATCCAGCAGGAACGAGAAAGAACTATATACTAAACTTTGAAATTGCAGCTCTTTCTTGAAGCAACACACCGATGACGAAGCAATCTTCCAGAGTTTCAGAGACATAAACGATCTAATCGAAGAAATGCTGGAGACCAAAGGCCGGTATGCATCTGTGGAGACAGAGCTTAAGGAAATGCATGACCGTTACTCTCAGCTAAGCCTCAAGTTTGCAGAGGTTGAAGGAGAGAGACAAAAGCTCATGATGACTTTGAAGAACGTTAGAGCATCCAAGAACGCAATGCTCTTAAACCGTTCGTCGTCAGCAACTCTTGGTGAACATTAATGCACAGATATGTTACTAATGTATATATGTCTCAAGGATGTTTAATAAGTCCAAAGTTGTAAACAGTGGTCTCAAGTTATAGATAGCTTAATATGAATTTTCTTTATTCTAAGATATGGGGTTCTCAAAGTGTACTGTATAGAAACCCATATTCTTTAATTCAAAGAATGAAAAAGTTTGGTTGAGAACAACAAACAAATGTGTAGACTACTAGACTTCTTTGTTATGAAAAGCCATCCTTCAAGAATCATAGTACATTATCTCGAGCCATTTTTTATGAACAATAAAGAAAAAAAAAATGGAAAAGTAAACTATCAACCACAACAGTGAAACCAAATTCTGTAATGTGTTTTCATGTCTATGCAAATCATCTTTCTTTTTCTTTCTTTTTTGTAAGGAACTTCTCAAAGCTTGTTTTAAGCTTTGGAGCATCATCACTATGATCCAAATATACTTGCAGTTACAAAATGGTGCAGCCGCAGCGATTCTTCATCGGAGGATCATTCTGCAGTTTCTCTGTGGAACATACAAAAACTTTCATACAATAAGATAAATGAATATGATCTAAAATACATTATGTTACATTAAGATAAACAGTATTTACCGGTCTTTTTGTCTAAGGTAGGAGGGCGAAGAACAACATGCATGGTGATGATCATTCCAGGAAGTTCACCAACAGGAAGCCTTGATTCACCAAGTGTCCTGTTGTTCTCCAGTATCTTCCCGGCATTGATCAGCTTTACATCATTTACAGTCTTTGGTGTATTTTCTTTATCTGTCAAGCAGAGAGTTTTAAGACAACCTTAAGTAAATGCCAAAGGTCATGAATACCAAACATCTAAATCATACAATTTACTGGTTTTAGCAAAATCAGTTGCTACCTAAACCTTTTTCTGTCAAAAAGGATCATACTTCATAAAGTTCAATACATTAGAGTAAGCTCAATAAAGCGTTCATTGTTGCAGAAACATGAATCAAGAAGACAAAACTTTATACAATCAAAACCCAAATGGAAAGGCAGAAACATTAAACCAAGGAATCATCAAGCAATGAAATCAGTAAAATACCTTTAGGCCATTGAGAAATGATTTTCTCTTTGAGAGAAGAAACAGTCATAGATTGACTATACTTGCTCGGACCTATGTCTGTCCCATCTGAGAGTCTAAACTTTAGTTCTATGCAATCTTCACCTGCCATGTCCCAAGATAACAAGAAAACAAAAAAAAAAGAGAACTTTCAGAATTCAAAATTCTTCACCGTGAGACCCTTTTTCTCTCTGGGGAATATCATTCGGATTGATTGTTCACCAATCCGAAAACAGAGAAAAAACGAAATTTTGTGGAAAAAGTTCAAATCTTTGTTGCTAAAAAGGCAAGAAACCGACGCGCCAAGAAGGATTCACTGCAGAAACCCAAAAGAAAGAAAGAAAAAAAAAACGAATTTGTTGTTTTGACTATGATACGTAATCTATATCGAAGCTTGTTTCGAGGATCAGCTGTTTTCTGATGAACAGATCCAAATATAATTGAGAAATTTTCGAATAAGAAATCCAGGAAATGGAAAGAAGAAGAAAAAAGAGAGACACTTTGGTTGAAAGGCTGTCTTTGAGCAGCAAAACAAACACACAAATTGGGCAAATTATTAAATTTTGGGTTTTCTTTGTCAAGTGAGATTCTTCTAATCCTACCTGAATCCTTCTTTTGACTTTTCTACCCCTACTTTTATTCCTCTTAATCTCATTTTAAGCTGACTTTTTATTTGATCACTAATGTATTAAAGTTGTAAATCAAATCATTCATGTATTCATGTATTAAAGTTGTAAACAAACTTATAGATATACATTAACAAATCTAACAAAATGTTTGTAATGATGCAAATACTATAGTCTATAAACTCTGGCCATGTTGTACAATATCAAAATGTTTAAGTGGATTTCAATAATTTGGTTTGTATTAAGTGGGTATTGATACTCTTGAGTCTTGACAATAATTTTATATAGGAAAACTGTTTTGTTATTTGTGTTCCCCTCAGCTATTTTATACCATTTTGTTTCTTTAATAATAAGTTGGCATATATGCTAAATATATGTGTTTTGTAGGGGCAATTTTGGAATTTAGAATGAGCATAGATACACCAGAAAAAAATGCTATTGTTTCTCCAAATGGTTAGAAAATGGCAGCCACCAACTATAGATGGCTAACTACTTTAACTAATTAAAGATGGTAGCATTTAATAACTTAATGCCTAACTCATAATCTAGCCATATAATCCTTACATTTAACATTATAGACAAGGATCATCAAGTGGTCTTATCTAGATATGAAATTACAAGAAATTTAAACGAAATCATTTACTGTTTAAAACAAAAATTGAAATTACAGATATTGTTCAAGTGAAAATAACTTTCTATAAGGTGGTTGTCCCGCACCTTGTGCGGATACAATATTTTTTAAATACAATTATTAATTAAAGATTTAAATAATATAAGTAGTACAACTTTTTATTGTATTCATCGTTTTTGTTTTCGCAAACTTCTTATTTTTGTAATCTTGAGGTGTCTTATTTTTATCTTCTCTTTCCTTTCTTTTTCCTCATGTTCGACTTTTCTTTTTCTTTTCTAAATTTTTCATCTTCTTTTTCACTGTTTTCTTTTCTTTTACTTATGTATCTATTATGTCTTGTTTGTGTCTTGTATATCACCTACCAATTCATTTCGATAGTTAAAATTTTCAATATTTTTGAATAGATTCTATCTTTATATAGTTGAAGTCTTTTAAAAATTTATTAGTTTTGTTATCTTTCAATTCTGGATTTTCTTTAGTTGTTTTAGTTTTTTTTTTCTATTTGTGAATGTAATTTTGAAAGTAGATATAAATTTCAAATAAATGATTTTTTTATTATGAAATTCTTCTGTAATAATTCAAGTTTTTTTTAAAATACACCAAAAACTAAACCTTACCCCATCAATATAAATCCTACACCCTAAACCCAAACCCACAATGCAACACTACTCCCTAAATAACCCAACACCACATTATTAATGATTAAGCAAATATTATGGATATTAAAAAAAAAATCGTTATAGATTCGCCATTAGAATTAGGGTTTCATGAATATTTAGATGGTAATTAAAAGGATAGATGTTCATACCTTCTTTTGTTGGAGTTGAATATTTCTCGCGTGGGACCAAATCTGATCTTCTAGATTCCATTAGCTTGGAACTCACTGTTACAAAAGCGAGAGAAGAAGAAGTTAGAAGTGTATATGTAGATGATTGACAGTAGATAACAGATAATCAGTTAATTTCTAATTCTTTACAATTTTTTAAATTTCTTCCATATATGTGGCGCGAAAATATGTTAGTTATACGGTATATATCCAAAAATAATTTAGGAAGAAAGCAAAATTCGTTATCCATCGTCCAATAAAATAAATTAATTTTTAAATAAGATAATAAGCAAATTAAAAGATTTATTCAAGATTTTCATTAAGGGTAGTTATGTAATTCCGAGGCTGAGAGTTAACGTGGTGGCTCCATTCACGAAAATTGATTTGCAAATACTAATATGATTTCTTTTATTCAGTGTAAGTTTGGTTTGGTTATCAATTAATTCAGCTCGATTTAAACTCAAAATGTTTACCTAGAAAATTGTTCTCCTAAACGCCAACCAACCCGGAGACCACAATCCACTTGCTCTTTCACTGCGTTTTTGCTCAAAGAGTTTGGAACAGAGCTCCTTTCCGAGAATCCTTCAACCCGCTTGCAATCTCGAGCACCAAAAAAGGAATCGCAAAGCTAAAAACAATCGTGTGCTTACCACCGATAGGTTTAAAAGATGAATCCTTAGCGCCGTGGATCCTTTGGAATATTTGGTTGTCCAGGAACAACAAAATTTTCAAAGGAAGCTGTCTGAATGAATGGGGAACCCTGAGCTTAGCAATCACGAGAGCGAGAGAATGGATCCAAGCGCAGGAAGAGATCTCGACCCCAATCCAAAGACCAATCAGACCTTCAAGCGCAGATATCCTTGAGAATTTCATAAGATGTCAAACAGATGGTTCTTGGAGCAAAGAACACAGAGCAGGAGGAACAGGATGGACTTTCCACAATCAAGCTCTGGAGACGCTAAATCAAGGATCAAAAGCGTTTAAAAACATAGCCTCGCCGCTAATTGCAGAAGGTTTGGCTCTTCGTCAAGCCTTAGATCTCGGATTCGCAAGATTGCATGTCGCCTCAGACTCTCAGCAACTCATAGCTGCCATCAACTCGGATTCCATCCCCTCGGAAATTTTCGGAATCGTACAAGACATTGCTCATATTTCCTTGTCTTTTAGCTCTATAATTTTCGGATCAATCCCTAGAGCTGCAAACTCTCTAGCGAAAAGATCTCTTCAAAACTTTCTCTCGGGTGAGTAAACGTTTTTCATTTAATGAATATGGTTGAACAAAAAAAAAAAAAAAAACGCCAACCAACAAATATTATGAACAAAAATTCGTTCGTGCATGCCACAAAAAACCAATACTAATCTTTGGATGAAATAAAAAAGGGCTAGTTACATTTCTATGACTAGATATTTAATTTAGATCAATTCATTCAGAAAAAAAGAAGACTGTTTCCTTCACATCACATTAAAGTAAAACGAAAAATTAATCACAGAAGAATAGATTCGTTGAAACAAAATCAAAAGCAACTTTCGTTTATAAAAAAAGACAAGAAGATAAAAAGAGAGGGTGAAGTGTGAAATGAGAATCCACAAATGGTTATGCTTTATGGGCATATGATACGTTCTAAAACATTCCAAGGCATCAACCATATCATCATTTTTCTTCTTTTTACCTATTTTCTTTTTCTTCTCCCTGCAACATCCATAGTGTTGCCTCCTTAGGTCCACCACCATTACAGTAGCAATAACATAATCAAAAGAGATTCTTAACCAAACCGACAATCAGATCCACAACATAAGCTGCAAAATTAACCTTTTTTAACAAGTTTCTCTATTACTAACTCATTCAAGAACTTCTGTTTCTTTGCGTATATATTAAAGTATAATGATGAAAAACAGTTTACAATATATATGTTGTCACACAACATTTTATTGCTCAAGCTTTTACTTGACAGTGAGCCAAAGCCACAAGAAGAATACATAATCTTGCATCCATCTCAAATCGAACAACAAACATCTCATTAAGCTTCAACTTTCTTCTTCTGTCTGTACACACAACAGAGAAAACGTGCCAAAAAGCTTCAGACTTTTATCATCATATATCTATAACTTGGCAGCTAACAAGCTCAGAAGCACCAAAGTCTTTACTCGCAATCACTCTCCATATAACAGTATCCGACTTATTAACCGCATTACCCTTTTCATTAGACGAAGAAGAGCTTGCCACGTCAGGGACATCAGCACGCAAAACCGTAACGTTACAATCACCATCCCTAGTAATGAAGTGAAGCTTCCCATGAAACCCAGCAAGCAAATAAGGAGACTCCGAGTCAGTCAAGTCGTAAACCGGAACCTCCCCGATCACAACTATATAACAGTATCCGACTTATTAACCGCATTACCCTTTTCATTAGACGAAGAAGAGCTTGCCACGTCAGGGACATCAGCACGCAAAACCGTAACGTTACAATCACCATCCCTAGTAATGAAGTGAAGCTTCCCATGAAACCCAGCAAGCAAATAAGGAGACTCCGAGTCAGTCAAGTCGTAAACCGGAACCTCCCCGATCACAACTTTCCAAGCATCCTCCTTCTGATCATAAACCTTGATCTTCCCGTTCTCCATCGACGAAGAAGGATCAAAAGCATACAGCTCCCCATCCACCACCACGCTCAGCTTCGTCCCGGCCTGCCTCGCCGGCCATCCTTCCCCCATCCCAGACGGCATCTCCACCCAAAGATTCGTCTCCGGATCGTAAACCTCTCCACCAACATCGACAAAGAAAGGCCAAGAGTACAAACTCTGCGGCACACACAACCTCCCGTTGTAACAAGTCATCCCCGTCGCTATCGGCTTAAGCAAATCAGCCAAGAACGCGTTGGGAAGCACCTGAGCTTTAGAGAACGGCATGCTCGGAACTTCCGACCAAAGATCCGTCTTCGGGTCGTAAACCTCCGCGGTCTGAAGCGGAGACAAACCTCCACGTCCTCGGTCAACACCTCCGACAACGTAAAGCTTCTTATCCAACACTCCGGTTTTGGAATAAGCCCGGTTCGACAGCATGGAGCTGACTTCGCTCCATGAGTTGAGAACCGGGTCGAACCGCCACACGCATCTCACGGTTCTCGACCGAGAGAGACCTCCGAGAACGTAGAGAGAACCGTCGACGGAGCCGATCGCGCAGCCGCAGAAGGGCATCTGCTCGGAGATGTCTCTCCTGCCGAGGAAGCTCCTAGCTACGTTAACCAAATCCCACAAACCGGACAAACCGATCTTTCTCGATTCCTCTTCGTAGACGATAACCGGCATCGGAGGCAGTCTCTGCCATTTCGTGGAAACCGGATCCAAAGCGTACCAAAGAAGCTTATCCTCTTGGCCTTTGGTGAGCACGTAGAGCCACTCCTCGGTGATTCCGAGTGATTTCCTCAGACTGTACAGCTCGGAGGTTGTTACGGCTGATTTCCACTTCCGAGAAACTAACCGAACGCTCGAGTAACAGATTCTTGGGAGCCTTGCGAGAATCTGTATAGATAACTCGTCGGGAAGAGATGGAATCAGTCTGCAGTTGTCTTCTTCTTCTTCGTCGATCGATGAGCATGTCTTTCGTCGTTTGCGAGGTTCGTTTGAGGATTCTTCTTCGTTTTGAGATGTTGCTTTCCTCTTGGAACAGCGGCTCAAGCTCATTACAGAGCCCATGAGAGCTTAGAAGCGTGGCTGCATAAAAATCATGACTTTATACGATTAGGCGTGTTAAAAGAGAGAATCGGAATTACAAATCAAGAACACCATGATCGAGAAATTAGCTCGAAACTCTAATTCCGACATAGATCAGCATAAACATAAGAGCTGGTCCGATCAATTGATTGCAATACTCAGTGAGGATCCAGACAAAATTGAATTCCAAGAAAAATCTATAAAACCTAAGTGAAGTATATCAAATCGATTCGAATTTAGTTCAGATAGTGAAGAGTGGAAACTAAAATCGGGACATGAAAATCTCACCGAGGCAGGAAGAGAAGAGAAATCGAGGAGAAGAATCTTGAGATCTCTGGTAACCACACGCATGTTTCGGATTTGTCTTTTTGGTTCCAAGAGAGAATTTTTGTAGTTGAATCATTTGACGCACGATTTTTTTTTTTTTTTTTGTTGCCTTTGTGTTGTGTGGTTTAATGGTGGCCGTTGGATTGATGATGAGACCGAAGTGAAGTGTATCGGATTTTAGGTAAAATTCGGTCTAATCTTCTCCGAATGTCAACTAAAATTAACATTATCTTTTGTCGATTAGTTGAATGAAATTGAAATAACAAGTTGTTGACGAAATCATACTCTTGAATAAGTCTTTTTATTTGCTTGTAAGTTGTAATTTAATTTTTTATTCAAGGTTTGCATTACTTAAACAAAAAAATATGAACCGGTTGGTGTACGGTTTGCTCTCAAACCAAACCTCCTCTTCCCGCCAATCTCGCTTTAACAAGCTCATGATCAATTCTAAGAACTCGTTTGACAATAGTTTGCCGACAATAAAGATTATAGTATATACAAATGGTTCTGTTTTGTGCAACGTATGTGAGAGTCTTCTTTGTTTTTTTTGGTTATACATGATCTTGTCTCTTTTGACGACACTAATAACATTGTTCAGTGACGTGTGTGTTAAAATAAACATAAATACAGTATCTTGGTAAATCATAGAACAAGAAACGCTCAAGGATTAAGAGAAAAGCCAAAATTTGGTAGGAACTCTTGTGGGTTCAAAAGGAAACTTTGAAAGGGCCACATTTCACGAATGATGAATGTTGATAGATTTAAGTCTTGGTCTTTGCTCTGATTTTAGGAACACTTAGTACAATATACTCAGTACCACTTGAAATTATTCATATCCCCACATTTACACAAATCACATCTTCTACACAAACGTACGTCTAGTTTTAACCTTTAACTTACATATCTATTTAACATTTTCATCTTCTTTTTTCTGGTGTCAATAAGAAAAAGTGTAAGGTAGAATGATAATGATTACAAATAGCTTTGAAGAGTAGTGTTTAGTAGTAGTAGAATGATAAGGGGCCGACCTTGAATCATATACAGAGATAGGTCCACCCAAAACCGTAGAATTGATGATATTTTTGTCAATTTTACTTTTTTATTTAAGAGTAAAATCTCCTAAAAATAATTGTTTGACTACAAACTTAAACACAAAATTACTCCAGTACTACGTACCTTCTAAACCCTTACCTATTCAACCTAATGAACCAGTTCAAGTACCTCCTTCTCTGTCCATAAACCCTAAAACCCTAAGAGGTAATGCATTTATTAGTTGACAGAGAAGTTTCCTTGATCGGGTAAAAAGGAGAATAATTAGCTGTGTATCATCTTTTATCTCTTACCACTACTCTCTTTTACTGCTAACAAAACGATAAGCCGATTTGTGTCATCAATCGGACTTAGACTGTTTCTCTGCGTGCGTAGATGTATAAAGTACAAACATAAATGAACAATGAAGATCCTTTCTAACAATGTTACACTTCTTTAGACAAATCTGGCTTCTCTTCTGTGGACGTCTGGTGATGTAAGGTGTGAATATGTGATACTGATTGAGTCGAAGTGTGTACAACAACAACTACTACAAAAATAGAAGCAGATATGCTTTTATATATAAAAAAGTAATATATAGTTTTATTTTAAATTGTTACCAACCTTAAGCATCACACTTCTCTCTACCACTTGATGTCTTTATGAAATTACAGCTGTCTCTTCTTGATATGACTTGTTCTGCCACTTCCTTCTCACTCTTCTAATTATCACCCTTCTCTGTCTCTCCCTCTCTCTTCACAAAATGATTGATCTATTAGGTTAAAATATGGGTCTACACTTGATATAAATACTTTGAGTTCAATCCAATTATGAATTTTGGTGGTTACTATTTCTTGGATAAACTTCTACAAATTAGTTCGAACTCGAAATCTCTCTTGGCTTAGAGTAAAAGTAAAGCTTTGATCTGTGTAGCTTACCTTCGGGGTACTCTTTTCTGTATATATAATTATATTTAAACACTTGTCCTATACAATGGATAAGACACTCAAATCATCACTATTAATCGTTTTAATGAGAATTAGGACCACATACGGAAAGACGGTTTATTATATGTACGAGCATATCATAACCACATACATTAAAACCTCTATAAAACAATAATGTTGGGACTTTGAAATTTTATTATCTTATAGATTATTATTTTATCGATAAAACAATAATTATTATTTTATCGATAAAACAATAATTATTATTTTATAGAAATATTCTATCAAAAACAAGAAACTTTATAGAAATATATTTTTTCAGATTTTTTATTCAAATTTTCCTTATACTTTGTTATTTACATATTTCATGCTCAGAAGTTCAAAGTCTATAAGAAATTATGTCTACTGTTCTTAATGGTGAAGATGAAGTTGAAGATGATGAGGAAGGACATGTGCAAGTAGTTACACGTAAGGATGCAATTGTGGCTTCGAGAACTCTTCACAACTTTTGGCTGCATGTTGAGAATACACCTCAGAAATTGTAGATGCAATAAGAAAAATTCGAGATGAGCTCCAACGGGAATCCAATTTTCAGAAAAGACAAACTACATTGGAGTCATATTTTACTAAATTGTCTTAGATATATATGCATTAGTTTTATAATTATTATCTTAGCTTATTGTTGGGACTATATTTTTACATAGGAGTTTCAAAAATATTATTGTCTTATCATCTTATCGCATTATGCTATTTTTTACACTGGCCCGAGTTGGGACCGGAGAAAAATATTATCTTATAGTGTTTATTGTTTTATCGAGTATTGTTTTATAGAGGTTCTAGATGCATATATGTCTCCATGAAATATACAAAACTTGCATTTATCATTAAATTTGATTAGTATTCATATACATCGATACAGCTACGAATTTGCTTTCTTAACTTTGAATTCAACGTTTTTCTTTATCATCTATCCGACGTGTCGCTGGTTTCAAACGCAATTTTTTTGCAATGAGTTTACATGATATTTTTGTTTCGTATATAAACACAAACGCTAAACGCTAACATAAAGATTTTCTTTGTCTGTTTATGTTTGACGTTTACAGTTACCTAAGGAAATTTACTTATGCTGCATTGTCGAATGTTAGATTGTCGGCTTTCTTTTCTTGTCGGAAAATAGATTATGAGTTGCAAACACAAACATAAATCGAAACAACAAAAAAATAATGGTAATAAATCATCAAAACGCTTCCGTAAATTAGTAACCTTGGACATGCAATAACTATCACGAAGTAAAGGTCTATCGGATCCAATTTGGTTTATAGTTTATACAAAATTAGATAACGGGAAAATGGAAAAAAAAGAGAGAGAGCATATCTCTAAGATCACAAGTGGGGGCTGTTGACCCACTTTAAAGAATCAAATTATTCGACCTATCTCTTTCCACCGTCCGATTAGATATCACCGAGTCAAAGATTAAGCAGTACTTATCAGTTGCTTGCCACCTTAATCAATTATTATAATCATAACTTCTCTTCTTGGGTAGACAGGTAAATATCACTAGTCATAGTCACTGCCTCACTGCATTCATTTTTAGAGAAATGCTATGAAGACGAAAGTCGTAATTATTTTTTCAAATTTTGTTTTTAATAATAATGCTAACTCTGATTTTCAAACAGAATTTTTCATCTTCTTTCTTCTTTTTATATTTCGTGCATAATCAACTCTATTAGAGAAAGTGAAGAGCAGCTTATGAACCATCATCACACCATTAATAAGAAAACGAAACATTCTCTCATATTCCCTTATTTATGAAGTCTAAACATTTATGAGAGACATTTATGAGCCCTTGGTGAAAAATAACATTTTAAAACCCCCCAAAAAAACGTTTATGAAGTGAATAGTATAATTACATAAACGTTTATGAAGTTAATTTGTATAGTTTGGATGATTAAATGAACAATTAACACACACAATTTTTTAAAAAGAAAAAGAAAGGAGGGAAAGTCTCTTTATGAAACCGAGGTTTTGAGTTGTCCGACGCTTCCCATAGATTTCATGGTCCCCTTCTTCCACTGCCACCACTCATTTCTCTCGCACCATCCTTCTTATTATATACACTCACTAATACACATTCTTCATCATATCAATCATTTTATATACTTATCTAAGCATGTTTTCATGCGTATCTATGGGCTCATCCGGTTTAGGTCGTCTCTATGACGATTTGTTTTTCAAGTTTTAGTGAACCGGTTTGTGAAACACCACTCTTCAAGGCTTGGATATCACTGCAGGTTCTCTCAAACTTGCTAGTAAACATTACGTTTCGAAACGATTTCGTTTGCATGCGCTTCAAACTTTTAATACCATCCCTATCAATTCTTTTAGTTGGACCTATTGAATTTACGTTAGTTGAGTCAAACTCGATTATACTGAACCAACATTTTTATTTAATGATATTATGCCATAATTTGATTTGAAATAATCGAGTTAAAATCCGACAAAAAAAGAAAGAAAAGAAATACTACTTATGTACATTCAATATTGGTAACAGAAATAAAGCAAAGTATACTCTTAGCTTACAAGATATATTTCACTTTTGCATATATAAATTTATATTGTTCTCCCTTTTGCATTTATTATAGAGTCTCTTTATTATATCTACAATTTGCATATCAACTCATTTATTGTTTTAATAGAGTACATTACATTCCTTTTGAGATATCCGCCGTTAAATGGGTCCGAAATGCCACTTCGAAGTTTTATGATTTTTTAAATAAATAACCATATAAGTATTGCATTATTATAGTTCTCAACGAATCTATCGTCGTACTACATAATCAATCTCGATCAACTAAGTCACTAGTGCGGCATCTATATGTATAAGTTCTACAATACAATCAATGTACTGATTATTTTAACATATTATTATTAAGTAAGTTTTAAGCAATTATTAAATCTATTGCTGTGCTGCTACAATATAGTCTTGTGTTGAGGAGTGATTATGTTGATAAAAATCAGTAAATCGTTGATAGTATAATTTTTCTAGACTGATGATGACTTGCAAACATCACAGAGACCTATGTCCTAAAAAGGATTCTGAGTATGTGCGTTAAACTAAAAGGATACATACAAAGAATCTCATCATTCCCATTTATTCTTTTTTGGCAAATGTTGCAAATTGTAGAAAAAGGAGGCATATATAAACGAAATATGAATCGGGTAAATAAAAAATTATCACTATTTGAGTATTAACCATTTTCTTATTTTAATTTCTTGGAGAAAAACCCACAAAATCAGTAGCTCGAGGGAGGAAAAGAGGGAAGAAGCACCTAAAAAAGTGAACACTAAAACCCAAATTATACAAAATGAAGAATATAAAATAAATTAAAACCCCACTCAGAACCCTAAACATTCAATGGTTCTCCTCACTTTTATTTTATCCTTTAGCAAATAAAAGGGACCAAAATGTACGTTACGTTAATAATTTATTGGTATGTTTTATGTTGATCGTTGGTATCTCTCAGTATTTAATCCTCACCATGAAATTCCAATGTCAATGTAAAATACATTTTGAAAAAAAAACCTTTTCACCACCAAAAAGGCATAAAAGAATCTTCTATTTGGCTCCCTTGTCATTTTTTTCCTATGCATAATCTTGACAACAAATCAAACTTGTAAACTAATGCAATTATATTACCGAGTGATAGTTAATTAACCTACATTACAGCCCGATTATAAACGTTTGATACTCGTACTTTTGAAATGGTCGTTTAACATCAAGAGTTTTGTAATAACGTAAATACTAAATGGTAAAGATGGTATTAGATACCAAAGTTGAAAACTTAAAGTTAAATTCGATACTAAGGTATTTGGTCTCATGATTGTTAGTTTTTTTTTTCTTCCTTTTAACATATTCAACCAGTAGAGCTTTTATTCAGAATAATAATCAATATCTCCAAAGACCCAAGAAAAAGAAACAAAAAAAGAGTTGATGGAGTAGCTTCTGCAAACGGAAACAAACTTATTACAATTTTCAAATTTATTTATCAAGTGTAAGAAATCATAGACCCACACAAAATTTAATTGATCTCACAAAACAAAATGTTGTCCAATATGTGTCTTGTTTTTAAATGTCAAAAGAAAATAACAAAATTTGGAAGAAAGAAAAATCAGACAAAATTACCAATCATCTTTCCTCCTCAGTAGGAAACATTCATCATTGTACCCAACAATCCCTTTCATCCTTAGAATCAAAAACCTCAGCTTCTTTCTTCTTCTTCTTCTCTCTCACTCGTCGTCTCACATCTATACATACACGTTTACACTCATATACATATACATACGACACGTATACATACATACATGCACCATCCAATCTCTATATAACCTTTTTATTCTCTCCTTTCCTTTTTCCCTCTCCCCCAATTTCCTCACTTGTCTTCTCTTTCTTAATATCTTTTCAATTTGATCATCAAAGAAAACTTAAAAATCAGATCTTTTTTTTTTTTTTTCATTTGTCAACTCAAAAATGGATCCGTCCTCTGCAAACTCAGTGAACGGATTCTACTCATTTCTAAACAGATCAATGGACGATCTCGAGAGGGTTTATCTCTCAAACAACTTCATGTCCGTACACTTTCTACAGAGAGCTCTCTGTCTTCTCCGTACCTCTCACTCGCATCTCACTCTCCTCGTTCAAAAGCTTCAGCTTCCCGTCGGCGACAAATGGCTCGATGAGTATATGGACGAAAGCTCCAAGCTTTGGGAAGCTTGCCTCGTCATCAAATCCGCCGTTTCTTCTATCGAAAACTTCTCTTCCGCCGGAATTTCCATCGCTTCCACCCTCGACGGCCACCGTCGTCTCTCCCCCCAGCTTTCTCGTCAGGTGGGTCATCGGAAAGTTTGAATCTTTTTTGTTTTTTTGGGATTAAAAATCAAAGCTTTGAATTGTTTTTTGTTTTAATGGTGGTTTAGGTGATAAGGGCGATATCAGGGTGTAGGAGAGAGGCGATTGGGATAGAGGAAGAGAACAGAGCTTTAATGGAGAATCGAGCTCAAAGGTTTCCGTTTTGGTCGGAGCAGACGGCTGCGACGGTGCTTGAGTCGTCGACGAAGCTACAGAACGGATTCAGTGGTTTTCGCGGCGTACTGTACGCGACGAGGAACATGAGTTCGCTTCTACTTATGGTTTTGATGAACGGTCTCGTCTACTGTTTCCCCGGCGACGCAGCGTTATCGCAGACGCAGACGCAAACACAAACGCAGAATCAAGTCGGCGGTTTCGCCGGAGCGATGGGGAGGTTGCAGCAGAGAGTGGCGGCTGAGGTGGGGAGGATGGGGATTCGGAAAGGAATATTGATGCATGAATACCGACGGAGCAAGGCGGCGTTGGAGGAGCTTAAGGCGGAGCTTGAGCGGAGATTCTGCGGCGGGAGAGGCGGCGGAGGAGGAGAAAGCGAGGAGGAGGAAGAGAGGGAGTTGACAGAGAGAGTGGAGAATCTAAAAGGGTATTTTGGGAACTTGAGGAATGGGACAGAGAGTATAGTGGCGCAAATCGATGATTTCTTTGATGAAATTGTTGAAGGAAGAAAAAAGCTTTTGGATTTCTGCAGCCATAGATGAATCAAAAGCTGACATTTTTCAGTTTCTTAAGAATAAAAAAAAGGGAAGCAAAAAAAAAGAAAAAAAAAGGTAGACTAGGCTTAGATGAATCAGTTGGTAGGAGTTGTTGTAACTTTTTTTTTTTTTAATTATGAAAAGAAAATTTTAAATTTTTAGTTTTACTATCAATCTGCTCTATTTTAGTATTTTGATGTTTATATATATAATTCTAGAAATGGAGTTTATTCTCTGAATCATATCTAAAGTAAATGTCTGCTTTTCAGTTTTTGTTCCAGCCGTTGAAGATGTTGTTTGTTCTGTAAAATTTTCAAAAGATGGAGCTCATTTAAAAAAAAAATTGGATATACAGGAATAAAACCTACGATATTTGTAAACAAAGATATTTAGATGATCAACGAGAAATTAAAAGAGTGCAAGAAAACATTTGAATAAATGAATGCAATGCTTAACACAAAGAATGGTTAACCAATTTTGGGTGGATTAGTGACCGATATTTAGCACAAAATTTACGTATTTGATATAGTAAATACTAGATTTGACGTGGGTATATGGACTTTATACCAAAACAAAAACCAATCCAACACGTAATAACCAAGTCAAAGTTTAGTGAAAAAATTGATCATTCACCATCACTAACAACACTATATCATTAGACTATCTCAATTAAAAAACAACTAGTTAAAAACGAGGGAGCCTAAAGGGAGTGCTTGTTGTCTCTTTGAGATAGTTGGAAGAGAAAAGTAGTGAACAAAGCCAATGATCAAAACTGGAAAACTGATTTGATTTGATTCACATAGGAGGAAAATTTGTAGAGAGAGGGAGATGTCAATTTGAATTTGTGATTTTGTGGTGTTAATCAATAATAATGATGAAAATGGATCCTTCGTAAAGCAGATTTGTCTTTTGATTCTTTGGCACTCTCATCTAAATATATGCTTTGGGCACACCATTTGGTGGCTTTTGTGTCAATAATTATGATTATTACCAATTTCACACCCTAAATCCTTCCACACCCACTGTTTTAAAGCACTCCATCTTTACTTCTTTAAGTTTCTAATATTTGCTTTACACAATTCACTCATCTTTGCTTTCTCCTTTTTTCTACCCAAAAAGAACATCTTTGACAAAATATTCATTTTCTGTATTACCTATATGAGTAAATCTCAACCCTCAAGAATCACTTGGTATATGTGTATCATAAACAAGTACCAAAAAGTGCCACATCCCCATTACTGTTACACCTCTCTTAGTTCTTGATTTTCCAATAGAAAAAATTGAACCCTATACACTAATCATGTCTAATAAGAGTAATATCGAGATATTTAAAAAAGAGTACAAAACAATGTATTCAATGGCTGAAAGATTGTTCAACTATCATAACAAGAGTCATTCCAAAATAATCAAACTTCACCAAGTGCATAGACAACCACAATATAATTCACATGATGTTAATAAATCCAAACATTAGTCTGAATTTTTAGTCTAGAAGGCTTATCTACCATATAAACAAAACATTTTTCTCTCTAAGTAAGCTCTAAGAACATCATCAAGATTATTAGCAACAGTAGAAAAAGAGAAAGCTTGAGACTTTAACCCTTTTCCTCTCTTTGTATTTAGGTGTTTGCCTCTTTGGCCTTTCAATATTTATATCATTAAAAAACTTTATACGGCTTTGCTAAAGAAATTTCAATAAAGTATGGGAGATTAAAAATAATAATATAATATTATAGATGAGGAGAGAAGTCACTATCAAAACCAAAAAAATTTGCAGAATCTAAAATGCTTTTAGAGACTCTCACCAGAATTCCATGCTTTGCCTCCCCAGTAGGACACCAACTTTCTCAGCTGATTTTACCAAATAAACATTACCACTCAACCAAATACTCAATGATACCAAAACAAAAATTCGTAACAGTGAAACAAATTATGTATTATTCCTTTTGTCACAGTTTCTTCTTTTTTTACTTCAGAATATAATGATTTTCTCGAACGAAAAAGCAATGATTGAGGTCAGAAGCAAGCTATTTTTCCTCTGGTTACAGAAATTATTTGTGTTCCCCACACATAAACATCCTGAATTTATATTATTCCCTTCCATAATTTTTTTAAAACTGCATCACAGCTAATTTCCCAGAATTTGTTTCATCTTCTTTTTCCTTGTTCTATTATTACCACTTGAAACATAAAGGGATACACTAATTCCCCAACACACCCCCAAATGTCTATGTACACAAGCATTGAAGAATCACAACCAAAGCACAAATGTTTATCTAAGTTTATCAAATTTACGGAATGTAAATAGTTGACATTGTAAAATGGAGAAATGGGTGTGTGGGGGATTTAGATTACCATGGCGAAAAAATATGAGAGAGATTGAAGCTGTCTCAGTTCTTCAGACTGACTCAAATGTCAAACGCAGGCATTGCAAACTGAGAAGCAAAGGCCTCGACTTGGTTCCGAAGATCTGCAATGTCTTTACAGTGGTAGATGCTTTTGAGTGGCTCCTTTTGCAACTTCCCGCGTTCGCTTTGTGCAGCACTTGCTATCTGAGCAGCTCTATACAGAAACTCAGCCATCGTCTCGAAATCTGATTCTAAACAACCTCTTGAGGTCATAGCCGGACTTCCTGAGAAAGATACATGAACCCCATTGTCAAGAATCATACAACAAGAAAAAAGAGCACTGAGTGTTGAGGTTTCCTTGAGAATTTGATTTGCTTTACCTATTCTTACTCCTCCAGGGGAAATAACACCGTTTTCAGCGAAAATGGCGACTTTGTTGACAGTGATGTGGCACATCTCACATACTTTCTCATATACCTTGCCTGAAAATCACAAGGCCAAAATTTTGACTCAGCTTTTGGACACACCACTAAACATGAAAGTATGCATTGTGATTGTACAGACGTCAAAGAATAGATTTTGGAAAACATAATAAGTTTGGTTACGATCTCATTCCAGACTGATTGCACATCAAGCTAGTCATGTAGGCTATCAACAATCTAGAGAGATGAAAAATAAGAGATAGACTAAGAAACTCAGTCATTGTCTCGAATAGATAGGTAAATTTTGCCTATAGAGCCACGACGAATGGTTAAGCAGATGTAACACCATGAAAACTCAGACACAGTTACAATGGTGCCAATAGCTTGAATAAGGCATACACTTAAACCAGAGGAACTAGTCACGTACCTGTCAAGCCCAAAGGAGCCAGATCCCAAAGAAGCAAATGATTATCGGTGCCACCTGTTACCAACTTGCACTTTCTGCTCGTCAAAGCAGACGCTAAAGCCTTCGCATTTTTCTTGACCTGTCGCATGTAAACCTTATACTCTGGTGAAGCGGCCTGCTTGAGGGCAATAGCTAAAGCAGCTATATGGTTATTGTGAGGTCCTCCTTGCAGCGACGGGAAGACAGCAAAGTTGATTTTTTCTTCGAAATCATATTCGCTATTGTTCTCACAGTGATTCAGATTTATGCTCTGCTTCTTGATCTTCAACCCTCTCCTGTAAAATATGATACCGCCCCTAGGTCCACGTAGAGACTTATGCGTCGTTGAGGTAACAATATCGCAATAATCAAATGGATTTGGAGATTCCTACAACATTCACATAAACCAAAAAATTCAAGAGGAAGCAACGAACCAATCCATAGCACACAATATGGAAAAAAAGATGAGAATGATGATGAATCTACCTTAGCAGCCACAAGACCGCTAATTTGTGCCATGTCAAACATGAGAACAGCTCCACACTTGTCAGCAACATGCCTAAACCTAGGGAACTCCCAGTCTCTCGGATATGAACTCCCTCCGCAAATAAGTATCTTGGGACGATAATCAAGCGCCTTCTCCTCAAGCTTATCGTAATCAATATACCCTGTACGAGGATCAACCTTATACGGAAAGCTCTCAAAGAATATAGACGCACCAGAGACTTTCTTCCCACCTGGTGTGTAGTACCCGTGACTCATATGTCCACCTGAAGGAGAATCCAATCCCATAATCCTATCACCAGGCATCAAAAGACCACTGAAAACAGCAAAATTAGCGGAAGTGCAAGAGTAAGGCTGCACATTCACTCCCCATTTCTCGTGATGAAGTCCAAACGCTGCGAGTGCACGTTCTTGGCAAAGAATCTCAATCTGATCAATATACTGATTCCCTGTGTAGTATCTTGCTCCAGGCATTCCTTCTGAGTACTTGTTAGTCAAATGGCTTCCCAAAGCTTCCATCACCGCTCTGCAAACGAAATTCTCAGAAGCTATGAGCTCAATGCCTCTAAACTGTCTCTGTTTCTCCTTTTCCATGAACTCGTGAATCTCAGGATCGGCTTCTTCGAGCGATTGGTCACCCCACGCTTTAACGGAGGCTCGTCTACTCTCTATCCCTGAATCTACTGCGAATCTCTTGCTAGGGATTGGTGGTGATGACATTGAATTGCTACCTCTACAGCGTTTTAACTTCATTGGATGACCTAAGAGGATGAATTGCTGCTCCTCTTCTCTTTGATCGTCATCGTTATCATCGCCATCATCTTCGACGTCATTGTCTTCCTCGATGGCACGGGTACGCGATCCGGTGTCGTCGAATCTCTGCTCTAGCAGCTGAAGCGGAACGGGAGGTATTGGATTAGAGGATGCGCGGTAGCTAGAGTCAATCTGAAGCGAGATGGAGTCGTCAGCAATCTGGATTCTCGGAGGAGGTAGCGGTAACGCGTGGGAGCTGCCGAATCCTAAGGAGAGATCCGATTGAGCACGGTCCATAATCAAAATCGAGAGACTTAATTCCTCACAAATCGAATCGAGAGAGAGAGAGGGAAGAAGGAGGAAAGTTCTGGGAGGATGCGGAATCGAATTCCTTAGCTGTAAAAGGAGCAGAAACAGCGACAAGAGGAGCTAAAGCGGAAACAGAAAAGCCTTCCTTTATGATTGTGGGTTGAGGTTTCCATCCAAATTCCGAGAAACCCTAGAAGATCAAAACCCAGAGAAAATCGAATTTCGCTTTCTCTCTGCGGATGGACGGAAGCTAAAGCTATGGATGGGAAGAAGAAGAAGAAAAAGAATAAATGAAATGAAGCTAAAACCGGGACTAGCCGGTGACTTCTTTTTTTCCTTTTTTATTGGTTGGTAAAAGCTTTTGTATTGTTTGTTTGTCACAAAAACAATAGGGTTAATTTGGTAGATAACAATATTGAGTGTCAAAATTAAGAATATAGCTATCATAAACTCAAAATTAAGTCAATAGCAAAGAAAAATATTTTTGGACGATTTTACCCTTGTCTAGAGAAACCTAAACTATTTTGTTTATACTATGCTCTTGATTTTTCTATACTCTTTGTTTATGTAAATTTGAAAATACAATATAATGACTTTGATGAGATTATGTATGAAGCTAAGATGTTTAGAAAAATTCACAATCCTTGCGGAAGAGATTATTTGCCATATACAATTAAGTTTTAAACGAATGAATTATATTAAATTATCTTTCATACAACATAGAAACTACACTATACTATATAACCATCAAATAGTACAAAATTTTACAGCTACAATTTCACTAAAACCATGAACCAAAATGAGAGAATAGATTTCAATCGAAATCTAGAAATGAAAAATATCAACTAGAGTGGTGACGGCAAAACTGCGGCCGAGGTACAAAAGAAGATTGGAAGGGCTTTTGGATTTGCCTTCCTTTGGAACCGTTAATACTGTTGTCGGTTGATATTCTTCATTGTCGGCGTCGTTCCAAATTACACATCGGTGCCAACAATGGAGATGCAGCACCAATCGAAAATTGAAAAGAAAAACAAAAGAGAAATCATCGCAAGGGCCAATTGATATCAGTGACATAATTAACTTCAATTTTGTTTAGACCCATAAATCTTAGAAAGAAATACATGTAATAATCAGAGCAAAGAAAATTGATTAGAAATAGTTTGGAGTCTTATGATAGAGAGAATCGAGAGAGAAAAAGACATGAATCTATGGGGTTCTCAAGACAAAAATCGAAATGAGCCATGGATGCCAAGTGCCAATGACGGAGATGCAATACAAACTGGGAAATTGAAGAAGATGAACATGAGAAAAAAAGAGTAAAAGAAATAAATAAAGGTTTATGGTGTGTTGGAATCAATTTACCCAATTAACTATGTGTTGAAAGAAACAAAGGTTTGCGGTTTGGGAGAATTGCAAGAATTCTTCTATTAATTTTCAGGAGTTGTTCTTACTTCCTTCTTTCAACAAGACAATAACACAGTTTTCTGGATGCAAGGTTATATTTGGTAATATTCCATATAATATACCTCATATTCTAGCCATAAGATTATTGTTGTTAGTTTCTTAATTATAGATTTTTTTATGGTTATCTAGTGCTATTTCCCAAAACAATATGTATTCCGACGATAACTCAGAATTGAATCATATACACTAGAAACTATCCATCCATGTGTAACAGCTAAAAGAAGATGAGAGTTTAATATAAAAGTTTAATACAAACAAATATGGATGTGAATGAATGGATAGTTTGAGTATGGACATATGCTCTCATTTGTAGACAATTCTAGGTTGGATATCACAAAACAATATATTCTCTCCGTTTTATAATAAGTATCTTTTTGACAAAATGAATTTGGACTATTTAATTATGTATCTGGTGTTTTTAATTTTAATACATCCATTAATATATAGATATATTGGCTAAGTGAAGAGTCAAAACGACACTTGTTATGAAAGGAGAGAGTACAAAATAGATACAACATTCACATGGATGGGAATGTGTGGAAAAAAATTTGTATAATGCAGGTGATGATGTGATATTAGTAAATTAACAAATTGGTAAAGAAAAGAAGAAAGCGGGCCATTGAGTAATTTTGATTGGGCAAAGTTCACACCACTTTCAGAAAGTCTTATTTCTGTAATTGCAAACTAAGTCCCTCTTTCTGTAATTTTCTCCTATATATTATGGGTTTATGATCTTGTATATTACACACATGACACAACTCAACAAATTGGGAAAAAGAAAAAAAATCATTAAATGTTATGTTCCTTTGCTTTGTCCAATTCAGATGATTAAGACGCTTAACTTCTTGAACGTAATAGTTTTAATTAAAAAAATGTAAAATATATATGCTGAACTTTTACTTTATTTTGCTAAAATTTGGTAGAACATTTGCTTTTTTTTTGTTGTTGTTGGAAAATGAGAGTCATGTGCTGAATATTATAAAAAATGAATCGTATTACAATTTATATTGATTTGAGTATATATATGTACTGTACATTTTCTGTTTTATGGTCTCACGACCCCGAAAGGTTCTCAAATATCTTCAAGAGATGTCGTAATAACGGAAACCCTCAAGCCTAGCTTGTACCGCAAGGGAAATGAAAAAACATTTGGTATAATGTGAACATTATAAAAATATTAGACACTTGCTATTGCAACCAACTACAAGCGCGTGCTTTCTTCTTGGTTTTGTTTTGTTGGAAAGAGAACTTGATTGTTCGCCATGTTGCGGCTTCCTCGAGGTTATCTTCCTCAGCAACGACGAGCTTGCATGTGTGGGTGCGGGTTAAAGAAGAGGTTGAGGATAAATGAAACAAAGCGATTCTTCCCCCGAAACTAGTGAGACAATCACACGGCGGTATAGGCGATTTGTAAGAATCGTTGGTAGAATCCAGACTTCATTGTTGCTTAATTTGTAAGTTTTGTTGTGGTAGACTATCGCAACAAATGTCATTTTTCTTTTTGCCCTATGATGGATCAAGTGTCTAATAGAGAACATTAGAGTGTCTAATATGATAACGAATATTGTCAAGAATCAGGCAACAAGAAAAAAAAGAACGCTTAACTTCTTGAACGTAATAGTCCTAGTTAAAAAAATGTAAAATATATATGCTGAATTTTTATTTTATTTTTGCTAAAGTTTGGTAGGAGATTTGCTTTTTTTTTTCTGTTGTTGTTGTTGGAAAATGAGAATCATGTGCTGAATATTATAAAAAATGAATCATACTACAATTTATATTTATTTGAGTATATATGTATTGTACATTTTCTGTTTTTATGTTTACCTTAATTATTACATTTTATTTATTTATTTATTTATTTGTCATAGGGTAATTGATTCAATCATTCCCTCTCTCGTTTCATTCATTCTCGTTTTTTTTTAATCTGCTTTTTGATCTGCCAAACTTTTGCAGATTCAACGGAGTGGCGAATCAGTGGAGAAGATTAGCGTTGTATTTTACATCGTCTCAGATTACAAGCCGGAGGAAAAAGCTGCTTTCTGTCACCGGCTGAATAGGTAGAGAACTAGAGACGGCAACGTGACTGATTCTAGACGCCGCATGCTGTTCGAACGGAGTGCTAATGAGGAAAACCTGGACTAGCGGGTGATCTTTTTTAAGTGATATGTGGAAGAATTGTATTTTTTTCTTCTTCTTAAGTCCAAAATGGTATTGCATTAAGATGAACATTATTAGGCAAAACAAAATCTTAATTGTGAAGGAAAAAAAAAGATTTCCAGAAATATTTTTATATATATGCCACTTTACTTTTAATATTACAATTGATGATGTTTGAACAAAATAATTATATTTATCAATAAATTTTAACAGATCCTAAATTAAAAGCCTGAAAAAACAAAAGAAAGAAACGGATATGGATCATTTTCCAATTTAAACTATAAATTCAAAAGCTTTTTTCTATAATAGACCTTAAATAAATAAAAATTGTCAACTATAAATACGCTATTGGAGAGCAATCCTCTTAGTATTTCTCTAAGCAATCACAAGGAGAGAAGAAAAGCATTGTTCAATTCCTTACATCAGGTTGGGGTCTTTGTTTTCTGTTAACACGTTTTGTTTTTGATTCGTGTTCTTTTGATCTCTCGCCTTCTTGTTTTTAATACGTAGAGTGCATATGTGCATATATATTTCATATTTTGAGGAGGTGATCTATTATCTCATACAAACCATTTTCATTGTTGTTTACAATATACGTATAGGTTGTGTGAGCCCTCTACAGCTCTATTATTCACCAGAGAGAACGTAACAAGCCCGTCATGAATCTGATGACGCGCGATGATCTGACTCTTGAAGGTATCAAACAGTTTTATCTTAATCTCGAGGAAGAAGAATACAAGTTATATACGCTGTGCGATCTCTACGAAACTTTAAGCATCACACGAAGCGTCATCTTTGTGAACACAAGTCATAATGTTGATTGATTGACCGAAAAGATGAGAGAACGAGACCACACTGTCTCATCTACGCACCGAGACATGGACCAAAACACAAGAGACATTATCATGCGTGAGTTCCGGTCAGGATCATCACGTCTACTTATCACCACTGATCTTGTGGCAAGAGACATCGACATACAACAAGCCTCCGTTGTCATAAACTATGACCTGCCTGCACAACCGGAGGATTACATTGACCGCGTCGGAAGAAGTGGAAGGTTCGGGAGAAAAAGTGTGGCCATCAATTTTGTGGCGACAGAGAATGATTGGATGATGTTTGGCGATATTCAGAACTTTTACAATGTCAACATCGAGGAGCTGCACAATAACGTCGCTGATTATCTCTGATCTAACATCTTGACTTGTTAGTTGTGATCTTTGAGTGCTGTTTGATTTGACAGGTTTTGATAGTAAATTCATGTATTGTCTTTCTGCAACTAACATACACGTATATCACAATTGTTCTCTTTACCATATCACAATCAAATTCAAAAACGTTGAAAGATCACAACTAAAACAAACCAGTGGGAAAGATAAACCCGAAAATGGGAAGAAACCAATACAAACCTCCATATCCGTACACACACAAAAGAATCAGAAAATGCTACAAAAACAAACAACGAAACACACTTCTTCATCACAATTTTACCTGTTCTTCAGCAAAATTTCAAATAATTGCTGGTATTTGCTGACGAATGATTCTTCCCTGTGAAAACTTGTTTCCAGCTCAATGAAACAACCTGAAAACAATACAAATATGCAACTACGTTTAGCAAACTCACTATTTCACATGATACGGTTTTAGAATTTTTGAAGTATTAAAGTAATGAGATATTTCCAAAAAATCAACTTAAGAGAGACGTTAGATTCAAAATGAGTAATCTAAACCGTTGGATTAAAAAGGAGTTATGTAAACCGTTAGATTAAGTTGCCCTTTTTTTTCTTCTTCCCTTTAAAACTCTGCTGGACTTGATTATTGCGAGAAAAATTAAAACGCTAATTACTTCTCTTTCCAGTGCCGACGCTTTCTTCCTTGGGGGAGATCAGATCACAAGATAAAGTGATTAACAATGGCGTTCACCGATCTCTCCACGAGAATTGGAATCGGAATTACTCTCTTAGGGTTCCGGCCATACTAATCAAACCAACGACAAGAGCTTTGATCCGTCCATCGAGTTTACAGGTAATTAAACTCAAAGTTAAAGACTCGGAACATGCGTTCGTTTTTCGATTTAATTCCGCATGAAACCTATTTTAACAATTGGAAAATTTCGTTTCATTCTTAGATTGGTGGTTTTCTGTTTATATTAGATCGCGAATTCATTTTTTTAGGGTTCCATCTTTGTTTAGGGTTTTCTTTTTTTGATCCGTTCGATTCCGATTATTTTTAAGGATTCGATAGTTTCTCTAGCATCGCAACCCTTGTTCATGGAGATTCATCCTTATATCCATCACCGACTTGTTTTTTTTTTCTTCGAATATAGCGAAAGACACCATTATAACTTTGTCATATGTAAAATCTCTCTCTCGCAGATCGCTCGGTTTAATTAGTTGGTCCACAGACGGCTTTGACTTCTCCGTCGCAAGGTTAGAAATTATCTAACTCTCTGTAGATTTCAGAATTGGGATTTTCTGAAAATTGAACCTTTACATGACTGATGATAATATTAGCAAGATTTGTATTCCAATGCATAAGGTTGTTAGTTGCATTGCGTTTCTCTAGATTTTTAGCGGATGAGGGTTTCCTAAGTGTTTTCTAATGATGGAATTGGGAAATTTTCCTTGTCAGGTGCGAGATTGCTAGGCACTGGAAATGGAAACCGAAGAGTGTGAGCATTAGTGGCTCCTTTGCTGCTTCTATGTGACCTGAAGTCACAGGACAAGTAATTACGGCCGGTCATTGACAAGGTAATTAAGGCTGGTCATCCTCTAGCCCCCAGCAAACCATAGGCAGGCACTAATCTAAGAGTGTTTTGTCAGATTCTTGTTGGGGAACATTGTCCCGTTTGCTCAATCGTATTGGTTGGTAGTGCATGCGTAATCAAAGGAAGTTAGAGAATGGATCATATGCAGACACTTCCTTTGATGTTTCTGTTTTCCCTTTAGCCCCAACAGATCATATGCATACACTAATCTAATAGTGTTGTGTCAGATTGTTGTTGGGGACATTGTCCTGTTGGTTGGTAGTGCATGTCAAAGCAAAGGAAAGTCATGGTTGGTAGTGCATGTCAAAGCAAAGGAAAGTCAGAGGATGGAAACTAAAACACACGGCTTGAAAGTCTTTTAGAGAAAGACTATGGGTTTGTTGCGTTGGATGGATAAAACGATGGTATTAAAGTCTAAGGACTATAAATGGTGAATAGCATGGCCGATGGCTTAAAGTCTAAGGACTTGTTGGAAGGGAAACATGACCGATGGCTTAAAGTCTAAGGACTATAAAATGGTGAATAGCATGGCCGATGGATTAAAGTCTAAGGACTATAAAATGGTGGATAACATGGCCGATGGCTTAAAGTCTAAGGACTATAAAATGGTGGATAACATGACCGATGGCTTAAAGTCTAAGGACTATAAAATGGTGGATAACATGACCGATGGCTTAAAGTCTAAGGACTATAAACTGGTGGCCGATGGCTTAGAGAGTCTAAGGACTATAAAATGGTGAAACCGTTACATACCCACGGCTTGAGAAAAGTAGTGAATCCGTTACTTTACCCACGGCTTATAAAAGTCTTTAGACAAAGACTTAACGGATTCACTACTTTGCTACTACCCACGGCTTATAAAAAGTCTCAAGACTATAAACTGGTTTGACTTGGATGGTGAAAGAGACTAACAGATTAAAAAGGTCTTTAAGAAAGAGTCTTAAGGCAAAGACTTTTACTTGAAAAGGGATTCTTTGCTTTACTTGTACCCACGGCTAAGAAAAAGTCGAAAGGCAAAGACCCTTTACTTGTACCCACGGCTTGAGAAAAGTAGTGAATCCGTTACTTTACCCTCGGCTTAAAAGTCTTTAGACAAAAGACTTAACGGATTCACTACTTTAGTATAATACTACCCACGGCTTATCAAAAGTCTAAAGACTATAAACAGTGAGAATGTCCCGTTTGATTGGTTGGTAGTGCATGCGCAAAGGATGTTAAAGAATGGAAAATAAACTATGGGTTGGTTGGTAGTGCATGCCTAATCAAAGGAAGTTAAAGAATGGATCATATGCAGACACTTCCTTTGATGTTTCTGTTTTCCCTTTAGCCCCAACAGATCAGATGACATACACTAATCTAATAGTGTTTTGTCAGATTCTTGTTGGGGACATTGTCCTGTTAGTTGGTAGTGCATGTCGAAGCAAAGGAAAGTCAGGGGATGGAAACTAAAACACACGGCTTGAAAGTCTTTTCGAGAAAGACTATGGGTTTGTTGCGTTGGATGGATAAAACGATGGTCTTAAAGTCTTTAGGAAGGGAAACATGACCAATGGCTGAAAGTCTAAGGACTATAAAATGGTGCAACCGTTACATACCCACGGCTTGAGAAAAGTAGTGAATCCCTTACTCTACCCACGGCTTATAAAAGTCTTTAGACAAAAGACTGAATGGATTCACTACTTTACTACTACCCACGGCTTATCAAAAGTCTTTAAGACTTTAAAAAGTCAGATTCTTGTTTGGAGACAGTGACCCGTTTGATTGGTTGGTAGTGCATGCGCAAAGGATGTTAAGGAATGGAAACTATGGGTTGGTTGGTAGTGCATGCACAAAGGATGTTAAGGAATGGAAACTATGGGTTGGTTGGTAGTGCATGCTTAAATGTAAGCAAAAGACTATGAGTTGGCTTATAAAAGAAGCAAAGACTATGGATCAGAAAAGATTCATTAGTTCTCTTGAATTGGAAAGGGATTTGTTACTTTACTAACACCCACGGCTTGAGAAAAGTAGTGAATCTGTTACTTTACCCACGGCTTAAAAGTCTTTAGACAAAAGACTTAATGGATTCACTACTTTACTATAATACTACCCACGGCTTATCAAAAGTCTAAAGACTTAACAAAAAGTCTTAGGCAAGACACACGGCTAAGAAAAGTTAAAAGACAAAAACAAAGTCTAAAACAGAGTCCTTACATACCCACGGCTTATATAAAAACTCTTTAGAAAAAGAGTGGGACGGTTTTTGGATCAGTCTAGACATAGACTATAGACCCATAAACACAAGGCTAAAGCCCTTAGACAACTAACGATCAAAGGCTAAAGCCCTTAAACAACTAACGATCAAAGGCTGGGAATTTCCTCAAAGACAAGATTCTCGGTTTGTTGGATGGAAGAAAGGACCCAATGCTTAAAGAAGTCTTAAGCTATTACCCACGGCTTGAAAAAAGGTTCAAGACAGAGACAATGAACTGGTCTTTTGACGTGGTGGATGGTAAACATGACCAGTCTAAAGACCAGAAACTGGAGAAAATGACCCGCGACTTAAAAATCTCTTGAGGCAGAGACTTGTTACTTGTGCCCACGACTTAAAAGTCTTTAGGAAAAGACTGTCCTGTTTTGAAAATACAACTCACGTCTTGAAAGACTATGAGTAAAAAAACGGATTCATGATCTGTACATTGGAAGTGATGAAACTGACAAGGTAAATACAAGATATATAACTTGAGTTAAAGACTAACTATTGTAATTCTGATTTCCTCAGGTACGTGATTCAGAAAGTGTTCAATTTGCTAGAGACTCTGAGGAGATTTCAAGTGTAGAAGACTTCTTTAGCAGGTATTTGTTTTTCGAACTTGTTAGTAGTTTAGTTGATTCAATTGTTAAAATCTTGTTCGTTCAGGTTTGTCCTTCTCAAATTTTTTTTTTGCAATAATTGTAAAAATACAAAACTAGAGACTAACTGAGTTTTTTCAGGTATATGCTACAAAAGGTGTTCATATTCTCTTGGAAGCCAAAGAGATTTATCATGGTAGCGAGATTATTTGATCAGGTATAAACTTTTCTGGACTTTCCTGTATTACATACGAAAATCACAAACTAATTTTTTAAGTTGGAAATAATGATCTAAGCGCCATTTATTGTTAGAAATATTTCTTACATAGCTTAACATCGTTACATATGAAAATCACAAGCTAAGTTGGGTGATATATATGTAAAGTTAGAATTAATGATCAAGGCGTCATTATAGTTAGAAATATTTCTTAAATAGCTCTTTTGATAACATTACTAACATTCTTAAACAGAGAGCTATTTAAGTCTTGATCTAGTTTTTCTCAGATTCGATAAACTTATTGCTATCCATTGGTAAAAAGCTATATTTTACTTTTGGTATTGTGTTTACAGTGTTAGCAGTCTCCATCTTGATTTTAGAAGGATGCATTGTTAATTCTCTGTTTTGGAGCTTGTATTTATCACAAGGTCTCTAGTTTTTTTTAAGTATATGTATCTTGAATGCATGTAAGACACATGTATATTATGGTAGTAGTTTCTTTGAATCTTGGTACTTAAATGTTTTGCATTACGCTATTAACCTTTGGTGACTACATCATTGAAATTCTAACATCTGTTGCAGATGATCTTCATCATAGACTGATGACTAATGGACAAGAAAAAACTGTTTATTGTTGATTGTTTGTTTAGTTAAAATGGACAATTTGATTTCCATGTTAGTTTTGTTGGTGTGTTAGATTAATAAGATCCGTCTGGTGAACACATTTCTTTTACGCTGGTTGTCTGGTTGTTTGTTCTTTGTTGATACCGACTGTGATCTTTACTTCCGTGGTACGAGTCGTGGGATGGTACCATCTTGATTTTTAAAAATTGTTAATGTGGTAAGTTTATCGTAAATGTCTCTCAATGTCTATAATTGTTAAATTCATTGATAACCTTTTTTAACATGTGAAATGACATCCTTGCGATTATGAAATTATGAATCATACGTTGTTAATGATTCTTGTGCTAGGTTACATCCTTGGTCTTTTAGTCTTACTCTTGCATAGTTAATGAATTTCGAATAACTCACAATGTGCCACTGATGATTCGTGATTTCCCTTATGTTTTTGTTGTATTAATAACACTTTTCTGTGATTGATGTCAACATCAATAAAATTCCAGTAATCTGATTGTCTCTGCTTCAGGTCAATATTCTGTGAAGCTTAATTTGTTACACTTAGATGTTTTGGCAAAATCTTGCTTTCTGTTTGATACTAGGGAAAGTAGCGCATTGATATTTGAACATTTTAAAATTTTCTCTTCGCATTTTGATGTTAGTTTTGTAGATTAACGAGCTTTGTTAGCTTTCTATTAGACTAGATGTTGAACACATTTCTTTCATTTTTGTTAGGTTGTGATCTCGGCTTTCGTATTAGTCTGATAGCTTTTGCGCTTCTTAATATTACGAACAGTTAGTGTGGTGAATTGACTGAACTTTCTTGAAATCATATTTATTTATTCTTGTATGATAATCCAATTAGAATTCATCAAAGTTTTGTTTGAACCTAATGTGATCTCTTGTTTATTAAATAGTATTACTTGGTCTCTTAGTCTTACAGCTCTTTACATAGTTGATGAATTTCGAATAACTATTAAACTACTAAAGTATTTATTTACAATGTGCGATTGGTATTTCTTGAGTTCCCTTGCATGCTTTTGTTGTTTTAACAACACTTTTCTGTGAGAAAATTCCAGTAATCTGATTATCTTTGCTTTAGGTTAATATTCTGTGAACCTTAATTTGTTACATTTGGATGTTTTGGCAAAATTTGGCTTTCTGTTTGATACTAGGGAAAGTAGCGCTTTGATATTAAACATTTTAAGATTTTCTCTTTGCCTTTTGATGTTAGTTTTGTTGACTAAACGTATTAGCTTTCTATTAAGACTAGATGGTGAGCACATTTCTCTCATTTTTGTTTGGTTGTCCGATAGAACCAACAGTGATCGTATTACGTTCTGATGACTTTTCCTTCTTTGATAACCAACAGTTAAGTGTGGTGAACTGACTAAAATTCCTTGAAAATATATTTACATATTCTTGTATGATAATCTAATTAGAGTTCCATCAGTTTTTTGTTTGAACCCACGTGTGGTGACGACAGTAGTAAAGGATTTCAAGTCCTTTCTAGTCCATATGGACAAAACTGTGACAAATTAAAACAGTTGCTTGATTGTCTGTCTGAAATGTACTTTGCGTTTTTGTTTCTTTATAATGGTAAATAGAAGTTTGAAAAGACTATCACTTTTGAATCCTTCTAAACCATCATCACATTGTTAACGAACCAACATAGGTTTCAAATATTTCAAACAGGATTTCTGCATTGCATTTGGATTTTTCTGAAAAAGAAATTTTAATTTTAAATGTAAATGTAAATAATATTTTGAGCTTTTCAAACTATTTCGTTTAAGGTAAAAAATATATATTTTAAGTCTTAGAGCATCTTCATTGGTGTATCTCACAAATATAATAAGAGTTTTTTTTGTTTTCTATAATATAATAAGACCTCTTTAGTATTTTTAAGTTTATTTTTAAGTTTGTTTTTATTTTTTTCAAATACAATATTTTTTTAATATAATTTAATAATTTAAAAACTTTACATTAAATTCTGATTTTCAATCATAAAATCTTTAATTAATATTTCAAAATATCAAAATACATATTAGAATTATAGTAATTAGATATATTTATTTGTATTACAAAATAAATAGTAAAAGTTCTTTAAATATACTTTTGAATGACATAATTAAACATATAAATTATATAGAATAAACTCAAAATATAAAACTCAGTTTTTCTAATATGTAATGCTATTGTATTAAATTTTGTGAACTTTTCATCTTTATTTATTAAATCTTTCATTAATCTTTCTAAATATCAAAAATTCATATTAAATGTACTTACTTATATTAACTAGATATATTTATTTATATTACAAGATAATTAATAAAATTTCTTAAATTATTCTTTTGAATAATATATTTAAACATGAAAAATATATAGAGTAACTGAAAATATAAAACTCAAGTTTTTCTGATATTTAATGTTGTTGTATTAACTTAAATAAAATTAATTTTAATATTAATGTATTAATTATAATCATTCTCATTAATATATAATTTAACTTTCTTCAAAATAGTAGAAAGATAATTTTATTTTATAAATTATACAAAGATAAACAAAAAAAAAATAAATAACAATGTATAAACTCTTTAATTAACTTTCTAAACTATTGAGTATTTGATTTGATACAAAATATGTGAACCAATAATAAGATGATATGTTTCCTAATTGGGGGCTTTTCAAGATATCTCATTTGAGGATAAGTTCTCATCAATTCGCTCAATATATATTTTTTTTAAAGATTCTGTGTTGAGATACCCATTGAGATGCTCTTATTGAATTTTAACTTTAGTAAAACAATTGAACCAACAAGAATTTAACACATTGACATGGTTCTCAAGAGTAACTCAAATGAGAATCCTTCTCATTTCGCTCTCATACATTTTTTGTGTATAATAATAGTATATTTGAGTTCTGATACACGTTGATATAAGCTAGTATACTATTTATAACTTCATAATTTGCATTAGATTAGTTAATCAGTGTTAAAAAATAATTTAAAAGCTTGCATTTTCTAAAATACCTAATCATTTATTTTTTTGGTCAACTATAAATCTGGTATTGATGGAGCAATCCCCTCTTGATATTTCTCTAAGCAATCACAAGGAAGAAAGAACGAAAAATCATTGTCCAATTCAGAACATCAGGTTGGTCTTTGTTATTTGAACACGTTTGTTTTTGATTCATGTTCTTTTGATCCCACGCATATTTTTTCCAGCATGATATATTACGTCTTTACGGGCTGAGATAGTCTTATATTGTTAACACCATTTTTATTGTTTGCCTCCGATGAGAACTTTGAGGATACTGGATTATCTCTTACTGGAGTGTTATTTCGAATGTGTTTGTGATCGAGGTGCTCGGACTTTTCTTTCATAATTATGACAAAAATGAAAAATCACTTTATAATTTGATGTTTGAAGAAACCTCAAGTAAATATTTTCAAAAAGCTTGTAATACAAATTAAATATTATTTCAGATATATGAATAGACTTGTTAATTGTTGTGAACAAAAAAATAGACTTGTTCATTTTCTTTTTAATTATTATTAGCCGTGTACTGCATCTGCATGGTACTGGAACAGTTATAGTTGGGATTCTTTTTATATGTTGTTATGCTTGTGTAGCAATGGCAGGAATATGGCAGCTAACGGGACCCAGTATGATCCTCGTCAATTTTATTCTAAAATGAAATCGATGTAATTAAGTTTTCGTTCCACTTGAATTTTTAATGTTGTAATTAGTCTATAATTAGTCTAACCTAAGAACTGGTTTGTGTACATGTGTAGACTTGAGGAGGACGGAAAAGAAACGTTCTACACAGAATGTGATGAGGTTTGCGAAAGTTTTGATCAAATGAGTCTGAAAGTGGAGGTTTTGAAGGGTATCTATGGTCTAGCTAGGTAAGTAATATATAAAGTATAAGTAACATAACTTTTACCATCTTTGTGAACACGAGGCGCAAGGTTGACTGGTTGACCGAAGAGATGAGAAAACAAGACACGGAGACATCAGACATGGACCAAAACACAAGAGACATCATCATGCGTGAGTTCCGGTCCCGATCATCACGTGTACTTATCACCACTGATCTCTTGGCAAGAGGCATCGACGTACAACAAGTCTCGTTCGTCGTGAACCTATGATCTGCCTGTACAACCGGAGAATTACATGCACCGTATCGGAAGAAGTGGAAGGTTCGGGAGAAAAGGTGTGGCCATCAATTTTGTGACCGAGCATGATTTGAGGATGTTGGCCGATATTTAGAACTTTTACAATCTCGTCATCGAGGCGAGGAGCTGCCCGAAGACTACGCTGAATATCAATGAGCTTTCTTATTCTTCTTCTTCCCCGGTTTGGTCAGCTCTCGCAGAGCAATCTCTTATCTCTCCCTCTCTATGTTTTTTATTGCTTGTTTAGGGATGTTCAGTCCCAAGTTGATTATAGTATTTTCTGTTTCTTTGGTTTAATCAGTATGGTGAGCAAAATAAAGCCAAATCTAGTGTTCATATGCTAGATAGTTTGATTTAAAGTTAAATTAATATATAATTTTTTAAAAATGTTCTATTTTGATAAAATTACAGCCAGTCTTCAAAATTCGAAAAATATCACAAACTTGTGGTTTATAATTTTTTAAGAGTTTAAGGAAACAAAAACTTTAAACAGAGTTTAAGGAAATAAAACTTTAGAAAGTATTTTGAAAATGACAACAATTTTGTATTATGAATATCAGAATATGAGCTTATAGATTCATGAATACTACATATTTCAAGGAGGAGACTGGAACAAATATCTGAGCGGTTATAAGTTATAACATATTAATAAAATCAAATAAGTAGATGTTATATTATTACACAAAAAAAAAACCTGTTTGGCCCAATAAATACTGAATGTAACAATTTGAGAACCAATAGTACATTTTAGTTGTCGTTCTGGACATGCATATTAGTAAAATCATTGAAGCTATTGTTTTACCCCTAATTAATAATATGTTTTGTTTGATAAGAATAATTTATGAGCTAAAAAAAGATAGGGATAAATTTGGAAAAATTGTAATAATTCTGCATTGAAAACACAAAATGACAAGTAATATGAAACAAAAATTTAACTCCAGAACGACAACTAATTTGAAACTGAGGGAATACTATTTTATAAATAATTTTAAAACCTCTCAAATGAAATTACATGTTATTCAAATATATAATATATATATATATATATATTATTTGAAATTTTATATTTAATATAAGTGAAAAAAAAATATTCATCTTATAATTAGATATCTAAATGGAAAACAAAATGAATATACATTCTTTGAAATATAATTCAACAAAACCATTTAAGGTAATTGACTTATTTCACTTTGTTTGTTGGTCAAAAAATAAAATCTCCCTTCTTTGAACAACTAATTAATTTATAACTGGAAATAAATCACCTGACATATTAGATTCTTTGAATTATAAAATAATATTAAATAGTCAAAGATACAATAAATAAAGGATTGTTACTTAATTTCACTGCCTGTATTAACTTTCCTCTTTCCGTTAAAAACTATACGACTTTGACATTCTCTTCTCTCTCAATCTTTGTCTCTCTGCCTCTGTCTCTCTCACCATGAAGTCGAAAGTCTCGAAGAGACTATCACTGACATGGGTTTCTCTTCTCTGCGTATCCTGCTTTTTCCTCGGAGCAATTTTCACCTCCAGGTTTTGATATTTTTGTTGTTGTCTTGGAGTGTTTTGTTTGTGTTTTTCTTCTCTTTCGTCAATCTCTTACGGTTACAAAATCGTCTCATGCAATTTTCAGATTTCGAGGACAATCGTCGGATTCCGGTAGCCAGCTCGTTTTACAGCACCGGCGTGATCAAGAACTTAAGATAATTTCCGAAGATTATGCTCATGAAAAAGTATTATTTTCAAAAAATTCATCTCATAGTCATAAACTGAATCTGAATTTTTAAAAATTATTTTCATATGTTATTTCGATTTAAAAACTGACGTTTTATTTAAATATTTGGATTTCTGCCAAATGCAGAAAAAATCACAAGAAAAAGATGTTATGGAAGAGGTTCTGAAAACCCACAAAGCAATAGAGTGAGTGTAACAATAGAAAAATAAAATGATATTTTTCGTAAATGTTAGACTTGTTTGTTGAATAATAATATTTTTCTCTTCTGACCATAGGTCATTGGACAAATATTGTAATTAGATGGAATTTGAATATTATTATTTATTTATTTTTAATTAATGGATTTAAGTTAAATTAAAAAATAGAGTGAGAAAAATAAAATGATATTTTTCGTAAATGTTAGACTTGTTTGTTGAATAATAATATTTTTCTCTTCTGACCATAGGTCATTGGACAAATCGGTTTCTATGCTTCAGAAACAGCTATCTGTTACACAGAGCTCTCCAAAGATTGTTGAGACAAAGATTGTTAATGTCTCAACAACAAATTCTTCAACAGAAGGAAACCAAAGGAAGAAAGTATTCATGGTGGTTGGAATCAACACTGCATTTAGCAGTAGAAAACGGCGTGATTCGCTTAGAGAAACTTGGATGCCTCAGGGTTATTTTTGATGCCCCTCCTTCAAATATCTGTAATTATTTTCATGCTTCATTGCCTCTAATCTTGCCTTTTTCTTTTTTTATGTATATTATCACAGGGGAAAAGCTTGAGAAACTGGAAAAAGAAAAGGGAATTGTCATCAAATTCATGATTGGACACAGGTGAAATTCATGGAATTAGAATTTTAGAATTGTCTTATAGTTTTTTTTTTTTTTGGTTGAAAATTAGAATGAGACTCTTACTTGAGTGTGTGACAAAATGTGTTGGCAGTGCGGCGGCAGATAGTGTATTGGATAAGGAAATTGATGCAGAAGATGCTCAATACAAAGATTTCTTTAGGCTGGTGAGCTTAATCAAACAAATTAAAAAAATTCTAGGATTGTTTTACAGTTTCTTGATCTATTTTTTCTTGTTTCTTTCCGGGGACTCTTTACTTGTAGGATCATGTCGAAGGATATTACAAACTGTCTGCAAAAACCAAAATATTCTTTTCCAGTGCGGTTGCAAAGTGGGATGCTGAGTATTATGTTAAGATTGATGATGATGTTCATGTCAACCTTGGTACCTAACTCTATCTCTAGCATAATTTTTGTAATTTTCTTTTCTCCTTAGTTTTAATTGTTGAATATCTTTGCATTTTCAGGTGCGCTTGCTTCCACATTAGCTAGTCACCGTCATAAGCCAAGGGTCTACATTGGATGTATGAAATCGGGGCCTGTTCTTACTAAAAAGTAATAATCCTAACGTTTGTTGTTATCTCACATTTTCTATATTCCATTGATTTGGAATTTAAAGATGTTTTCCTCAAAACATGCAGGACGGCCAAGTATCGTGAACCAGAGTTTTGGAAATTTGGAGAGGAAGGTAACAAGTATTTCCGACATGCTACGGGACAAATTTATGCAATCTCGAAAGATCTTGCCACTTACATATCTGTCAATCAGTAAGTAAACTAACTATGTGTTCTTGGATTCTCTCTTCTTGATAAATGAAAATATGTTTTATACCAAGGGAAATGGTTTATTTATGCAAGCATAACATTTGATGTTTGACTTTTGCAGGCCTATTTTGCACAAGTATGCAAATGAAGATGTGACACTCGGGTCATGGTTCATCGGTCTTGAGGTTGACCAAATCGATGATCGTAACTTCTGTTGTAGTACGCCTCCAGGTAAAAGCTCTATATTTTAGTATACTTCAAAACAAAAAATAGTAAATTGTTTTGGAGATTTTTCTCATTTTGTTACTCTCTCTCTCTCTTTCCCATGCAAAGACTGTGAAATGAAGGCAGAGGCTGGTGAAATGTGCGTGGCGTCATTTGACTGGAAGTGCAGTGGGGTATGTAGATCAGTCGATAGAATGTGGATGGTTCATACTATGTGTGGCGAAGATGAAAAAGATGTGTGGAATGCAAAGTTATAATTTTCTTAGATAGGAGAAAGAAATAAGAGGAAGATGAACATTTTGTTTTATAAAGAATCAAAAGGTATTCAAATTCGCTTATTGGAGACGAAGCTAAGTAAGACTTTTAAGTTCGATATTATATTTTTAATTTTGGAAAATGAAATTGAGGAGATTTATAGGCGTGAGAAAATGGCTTATTATAAACTTAGGTCCAATATGAAAACATATTCCTAACTATGACTATGTAATCTGAAATCCAGTTTAAAAATCAGAATGACTGAAACCCAAATTGCAAATTCGGTTGAAAACAAAAGTTAAAATGATAAACTATTAAAAAAGTAGACTATTTCTTTTATATGCTATATTAATTTGATTGGGCTATATATATTGATAATTAAAATATTTTTAAGTTTCTCAAGTACGATGTTTTAGTTTTTTTCTTGTTCTTCAATGTATATTCTTTTGGTTTTTTTTTTAAAAGTACATATCTTTTGTTAAATAATGCTAACAAACTATAAAATTCAAAAACTATTACTTACAAGTATTTAAATTCTTGGTTAAAATTTATTTAAAGGTATTTGGTTTGAAAAAGTAATGCATTGCTATCAATAATTAAATAAACACACAGATATATATATATATTCCCTCCGTTTCATAATAAGTGTCGTTTTAACTCTTTACTTACCCAATGTATCTAGATATATATGGATGTATTAAGATTCAAAACACATCCAGATACATCATTAAATAGTCCAGATTCATTTTATTAAAACGACACTTATTATGAAATGGAGAGAGTATATATATATATATATATATATTATCATATTAAGGAACATAGTAATTTAGTTTACAGTTTAGGTTAGTTTTGTATACTAAAATGTCAAAACTTTTATATTTTCATATTGATGCATAGTAAATAGAGGCATAAAAATGACAAAATAAAAGCAGAGCAAAGTAGATGCAAAATAGAACTAAAAGAAGCAGAAACTTTAGATTTTCATCTTTTGTTTGGGTGGTTTACTATCTCAACAATAACAATATTCACCTTATCATGTCCAATTTTAAAAGCAAACTGATCAACAAAATAGACACAAATTGCTATTTGGCTCTTCAATTGATTATTAGCTCTAATATCACTACGGTAAATTGACCTCAAAGCAGTAATGTAATCCTACAATCACAAAAAAAAAGTAAAGCAAAGTTTTGTTAGTCAATAAACAACAAAAACAAATGTTGTTAAAAAACTATTTTTTCAAGCAAATCAAGCTACATAACAAATCTTTGCCTAAATGCAAGCCCGCATGTGCCCAGAATTTACACAAACCTCCTCTAGATCAGTAGCAGCATCGGACAATAGGTTACCACTGCCATCGCCAAACGTTTGGAGAGTTGTGTTCTTAATTCCCAAAGAATCAAAAGGTATTCAAAATTTTATAGAACATTTTGTTTTATAAAGAATCAAATCAAATTCGCTTATTGGAGACGAAGCTAAGGTTCTAGCTGGAAACAAGTTCAGGTATTTAATCTCAATTTTTATCTCTACCTTTGTCCACTTGTCTCTTGTCTATGAAACATTAAAAAATCTCTCTTTTTGCATTGGTTATAGTTATAGGTCGCATGGGATTTACCGGGAGTGGAAGAGGAATTCAATCAACAAATGCATGGGAAATTGAGCATGTGACTTGCACTGTCCCTCAACAGAAAAGAACACTCCATTTATTTAAATAGGGAGTGACCTTTTTTACTTGTCACGTTTTGACACTCCTTTTGACCTTTGAGACTCACATCACATTGTTTGTACAGGGAGTGACTTGTTTTTACTCTTGTCATGTTTTGACACTCATTTTGATTTTCGAGACTCGCATCACATTGTTTGTATAGGGAGTGACTTGTTTTTGGGAACCCCTTGTTTTTACTCTTGTCAAGTTTTGAGTGACTTGTTTTTACTCTTCTTAAGTTTTGATCTTCCCACTATTTATGTTTTAGTCGATTACGCGTCCCTTAATACGACCTCCAAAGACTGGTAGCACAATACTTTAGAAACAGCAATTAATTTGCATTTTTTAAGAGTTTTGTTTCTTGAAATTAAGGATCAAAAAGGAACCCAAGAGCTAAAACAATGTACATCAGCAATCTAAAAATTCTCACACGACCTCCGCAGCTGCTGGTTTCTTTGCTCCACCAAATTGAGACAAAGGAAATCCGGATTATTCACCTCCTTCTTACTCAAGCAAGGCTTCACCAACATAAATTCGCGATATCGAGTCATCTAACTTGTCGTAACTTCAACAACACTCACAACTAACGTATATTACTTGTGAAACTTTCATAAATGTAACATCCGCTACTTAAACTCTCTGTTTTTGTAAGCTCAAACCATACTTTTTTATTTAAATAATCTGCAGTGATCAAAAGAAAAAAAAAAAAGAACCAAAAAAAACCTGAAACGTTTGTAAGAGTAAACAACTTTACTAAAAACTCTAATTTTCAAAAGCCAAAGTTTGAAAAACCACTTTACCTAATTCTTCCCAAAGTTGTAGGTCATCTACTTTTCACATGGTAGCTCGAATCGGCACAATGGACAGTCATGACTGGTGGTAAACCACTTGAGGATACAGCCATCGTCAAACTCGTGTCCACAGGGCAAGGTCACGACTCGTTCTCCCATTTTAAAATCATCCAAACAAATTGTGCACATGTCGAAACTGGACGTCAAGTTCTTGTATACTTTCCTTGACAAAGACTCAACCGCAAACTTACTTGCCGGTCTAAACCGGATATCGATGGTGCTCTCATCAGGTGAGACTTGCATTTGCATATCCTCTCCAAAATAAAACATTGAGTCTTCCTCTTCATCACGTATGCGTCTACTCTCCATATACTCGTCTCCATTCGCTCCAAAATGTAACATTGAATCTTCATCTATATCAGGTATGAGTCTACACTCCATATACTCTTCTTCATTCGGTCCAAAATAATACATTGAATCTTCCTCTTCATTACGTATGCGTCTACGCTCCATATACTCTTCATTCGTAATAGGAGGCTTGGTCTTAAAGGTAATGTACATTGACAAAGCACAATCTGGAGAATAGTTACCCGAGAAAAATATGACGTTAGAGGTATTTCGAGAGAGTTGCGACCTCCCATAATCAACAAAATTGTGACTGAGACGTTCTTCGTTCTCTAAGCAAATCAGTTGATCCCACCTATAACGCCCCAGGTTATCCAAATATTCTTTGGCAGGAATGGAGAAAACGAGTACTGTCGAGCAATTTAGTGTAGGATCTAAGATTTCCAACCGTAGGATACTCGCATAGACATTGATTCTTCCTGCGTCTTCAGGTTTAGGATTGTGGTTGACTTCATGGTTGAAGGATACGCAGTCGGCAGGAAATTCCATCACCAAGATTTCTCTATGTGCTTTTAGGGTTTTTTTTTTTTCCCCTTGTTGCAACGTGGTCTAGGTTAGAAAGGGATTTCAATTTTTTTTTTTTTAAAAAAAAATATAAATGATAGTATATAACTTAGATTAGTATCGTGTGATATACATGTAAGTACATGTGTAATTATCACTCACATAATTGAAATATTGTGCATATATTAACCTAAAAAAAAATTAATGAAAATTATAGAATTAATATTTAATGTGGGATATTGCAAAGTTAATCTAACCGAGAGTAGTATTATCTCACATACTTTCTCCAAGAGGTTCTCTTGATCATGATCACTCACTACTGTCATGAGTCATTCACAAGAGTTAGATAAAAGACCAATATCCCCATTTACCATCACTATAAAATTAGTGTCATGTGTCACGAGGTTCTCTTGAGAAAGTGAAAGACAACATCATTAGTATTAGGATGATGCGTCTACAATTCTTGCTTCTTTAGTGAGGCTTTTCGTAATCATTTTCTTCTTCTACAAATTATACTTCTTTTTTCAATGAGTTGTACCAAACAAGATGTATAAAAATACAAGAATAATCAGAAAGGGATAGCTAAGGGGAGTTGTCCCCTTCATGGTGGAACATTATGTTGGGGTGTTTAATAAACTAATGTACGCCCATTTTAAAAATACAGAAATGGGCATATTTAGTGGCTTTTTCAAGTTCAGACAAGCTTAGTCCCAAAGTTGAGACCAATCCCTAATTTCCCATTCTTCTTGTCTTCGTTTGGGCCTCCAGTGTCAAAATCTCCCACCCCATGTGTCTGAATCCATGAAAACTACATTCTCTTTTTTGTTTTTTATTAGCAGATATTTTCCAAATCGAAACCAACACTATCGTAAAATATGTTTGCAACACTCGATTCTTATATTTAAATTATGATCGTCTGATTCACTGTATCAACTTTTTGTAATGGAAGAATTTAGGCGAAAAGAAACATAACTCTAGATTTACTATTATGTTATAAGTATTTAAATTTACGACTGACATATTTATATTACTATTAATCTGTTGTTTCTAGAGAATCGAAAAGAAGAAATCCTTAGAGCTCAAAATTATTCACCGAGAAATGCTGGATAGTGTTATGAATCGTGGTTTAAAATTGACTTTTAACACTAATCTACATATTGTTTTCTTTTTCTAAAGACTAATTAATATTACATTTTCCAGTAAAAAGTCCTCAAAATTCATCTTCTTGTTTGTTTCCAACTTCACAGTTGCAACTTGTGAGTTCTAAATGTGTTATCGATGCATCATGCATGTATATCTACGTGTTACACACAAAAAAACAGCTCACTTTATACTAATATAGCAAAACTCAATATATAAAGGGTAGTTTTCATTCCTTGACAACGATATAAAAAGAATAGCTTAGTTTGGTCTCTATCAATCCACTAGATTGTTAATTTGATATATACGTCCACTAAAAACTACCACTACATTGTTAATTTGATATATGCGTCCACCGTTGGATAATATAATACAAATCGTTGAAAAAGTTTATATACAAGTACAGTGATAACGTGAACAGTATGTTTTGTTTGGGTTTGTACAAAACCTTAAGAAATCGAAGTATAATCTAAAGGGTAGTTTTCTTTCACTTTTCCCTTCTTTTACGGACTCATAAGTTTAGTTCTAAAATATTTGTTTATACAGCGATAATAGAACAGCAATTTGAACTTTGATAATCAAACGATAAGAGAAAGTGTTCATAATATATTGAAATCCAAAGTTGCGAAGGCGCGCACGAAGAGTAGTAACCTTGGATTTGGCTTCTTATTTGCATTTCTTTAGCTACGAACGTAACAAAAATGTACAAACAAAAAAACAAGCCATGAAAAATATTAAAACATATTTTAAGAAACTAGACATGACTTAAAGAAGACAGGGAGATCCCTGAGATAAAAAGATCTTACTGTATCCTTGGTAATGTTATTGACCAAAGCAGTAAAGTGGAATAAACAAATATAACTTTTTTAGGAAAATTGATACTCTTTGTGATACTTGAAATTAAAAGAAGGGAATATTAGGCATGCAACGATTTGACAGACGCCTAGCTGCTACTTACTCTGCCTACTCTCAACCCTCTGTCCTTTTCATATTCTAATTTTTGATACAAATGAAACTAGTATTTTTATACTAGTGGAGAATAATATCAAACTTATTCCTTAATCAATCTCGTTTCCTTTTATTCCCTAAATATATTTACGTGTGATGGATGTTTATAATTCTTTAATTTAAAATCCGTAAGAAAAACATAACATGTTTTCTGCTGCTTAAACTTATGATCAAATATACTATCTTCGTTTCAAATTAGTTGTCGTTTTGGTAAAATGTATCTGCAGATATTTAGACGTATTTGGAGGTGTTTTGCATTGCCGATACATTCAAATAATTGCAGATACATTTTGCCTAAACGACAACTAATTTAAAACGAAGTATATATTTTCTGCTGGCCGATTTTCTCTAGATGAATTTTGTAGTATACTCATTTTCAAAAACTAATACTGGATCCAATAATTGACTAAACTTTGACCAGGACGTTCTCAAACGAAGACTGTTAGTTAATTGAGCTTAAAACCAATTAGTTGAAACTTTTAATTGTTTAACTAATTTATCTTTCGTAAGTTTGACTTCTGTTGCTCTGTCTCTCTACCCTACTGGGCTACTGGTAGGATTTCATCTTGTTTACTTATTTACTATTCCAAATTGGTATAGTTAATTAATATCTAGGCATTCTAGTCTTATAGTATGTCAGCTTTTAACATCTAGTGGATCTGTGAATTAGTGAATAGGATAATTCATGTGACTATCTTATAAGTTATTGTTTACATTAAACATCTCCTAGTGTACATTAACATATTCTTTTGTAACAAAAGCCGTTTGTTACCAATGAAAGCAATTATATGGACTATGGAATGTATTAAACTTAAACAGAAGCAATAATTGTTCACTGCTTACTTCAGAAAGAGATTTAAGCACACATATGTAACTTATTTTAATGAAAAAAATGCTTTTTCAACATAACTAAAATACAAGGTTATGTAGAGGATGGGAAAAAAACAACTTTTGAAAATTTAGAGTATTATTGACAATGCGATGTGGATTGTTGATTATGTTGAAAACAATAAAATAAAGTGTAATTAAATAATTAAATTATGTCAAAGGTCTCAGACTTTAATTTGAACAACAGTCTTTATTTATTGTGAAGCTGTCACATATATAATCCACAATTGATCCGAACCTTAGAAAATAAAATTAGGATCCAAACTGTCACAGTGAAAATGAGACTCGAGAGATTCAAGAGAGCACATTTTCGAAAAGATTTTGTAAAGAAGAAGAACAAGAATGTGAGGAAAAGACATGTTGTGGTGTTCTCATTTAGCTTTCCCTGCTTTTCATGAAACCAACCCCAATTCAACTCTTCCTTCTTTGACCACAAACTACTATTTACAAATAAACTATTCAGTACTACTGAAGTACACAGATCAACTGGTTTTATATTCAGAACTAGAACATGTAACTGGTAAAGCTGTATTGAACAAAATTATTCACCGGCAAAAATGTGGACCCCTTACCTTTATATGGTTAAAGAAGGATCCCATGAGAATATGGTAGTGACAGAATTAAATAATGGGGATAAACTTTTCTCTTTTCTTTTAAACATTCTTTTGATAATTTTGGTTATATATACACATTTTCCGAATTAAACCAAAACCCCAATTTCATTCCTTTTTCCATTGTATTTTCTTCTCTGCCTATGTACTAAAACCTTCACAATCTATATTCACATATATAAATTATATATATATCGCTCACCACAAAAATAAAAAAAAGCTCCCCCCAACCCAAAACTTGACTGATCATCTCAAAAATTATGAGTAATAATAATTCCAAAATCCAAATCGCCTTCGTCACTCACTCTTTTGAGATTACCTTTTTACCCTTCTTCTTCCTTAGCCGTCTTCAACAAAGATCCTACCGATGAAATCTCTGAACCTCTTGGAATACAGCTTAGGATCAACAGCTGAGATCGAGGCAGGATCTGCTTGCAACGACTTATACGCATGCTCGATCTTCTTGGTTATGTCGTAGTCTTGCAAGATGTCTATGACTCCAAAGTAGAGAACCACTTCATACATCTCACCGTGTGATGGATACGTCGCTCCTCCTGACGTATACTGATCGAAATCGCTTCTCCGAGCCATTCTCTCCGCTCTTGCTGGCATGTTTGCGCCTAACCTTATCGATGGTTTCCTGTAAACAAAGAAAAAGATTGAAACTTTGAGCAAAACAGGACCACATTATCTGTTTCACACCTCACTATCTTGCCAACCAAATTATATAAATCATTCCCACAACCACTCCATGTCTCTGCCATAATCAAAGAAAAGCTTTCTTCTGTGAAGTCAACTTCTCAACATTAAAAACGAAACCGGGACATATGATTGTCAATATAAATGTATGTTAATGTTACCTGCCAGCTAAAATACGGTCCATGTCTTGAAGCTCAGCTTCTAAGAAGCGACAACCACGCATGAATTTCTCATTCTGATATGAATCTATCCTACCTGTCAAAAAACATTGACATGAATCTCAAAAGACAGGTCGACTTCGATGGAGGGGACACAGATAGAGAACAATGTCTAAAATTTTTACCAGATCTCAAAACGAATGGAGAAAGTCCCATTTTTTCTCCAGTGTTGTCATCACGGAAGTGAACACCAACTAGAAGGGAATAATCCATTATCCTCTCGGCTTCCAAGAACTCACAGTCGCGTTTTATTTGCCTGATCATCAACACACAGATCATCAGCGTTAGAAAACTTGTTTGAAACTAGTGAATAACTTTGAGTAGCTAAGTGGAAGCTTACTTCATAAGCTCTTGATACCAGTTTCTCTGAAGACGGAAAGCAAAATTAAGATCAAGATCCTTGAGAGTCGTGGTCTCATCGATTTCACCTTCAGGCTTTGCAGTACTACGTCCATGAGAAGACCCTTTGAGGTCAAACCGTCTCTGGATTCTATACTCTGAGCAGAACAAGTTCCCCATGACGATAAACCGAGTCTGAAACAATATGGTAAAAACAGAACAGTAAATTTTCTGGAGCCTAAAGAGAGCCATGAAGCGTTTAGATGAAACAAGAAATACCTTCTGGCCACCAACAGGTTTGACGCAATGAACACCGTAAAACCTAGTGACGAGGGAGTTTTCGTATTGGCAGACATGTTTGTAGTAACTTGGAAGCATTCTTAGAAGCACCTAAACCAAAAGACGACAAAAAGCTTCAAGTCAAATTTTCATTTAAGCTAATCACAAGACCTTAGTGGAGTTTATGATTGATAGAGAAAGTAAATGTGAAAGCAAAGAAACAAAACCAAAAGGTGTCCCAACCGCTAATTAAAGTAAATTAACTTGTTTTCAAAAAATGACAAGAGAAAGGTCAAAAACAAGAAGGCAACAAAGACAACTAACCTTGACTTCTGATTTCTTCACCGTCTTGATCATAAACCTATCGTCTTGAGTTAGGTAAAAGAAGCTTCCACTTTTTCCAGGTGAAGATAGTTCCCTAAGAGCATCATTCCCACAAATAGCCAACATATACTCAGCTGGATCCACTTGGAAATGATCCCTGAGACGTCTACAATCAAAATTTCCCCAAATAAGAAACACAATTCAACATAGAAATCTTCTCAACTAAGTGGACACATCACCACAACCTAAATACAACTCAGCAAAATGCTAAATTCAAACACTTTTCTCAAGAAGGATAAAAAAGAAAGATACCTGAACACCAAAGGGCAATAATCCTTCCACCGGAAATCAACCGATAGATGCGGTGGCGTAGTCTTAGTCCCTTCCGGTGGAAACCTCGTCCAAAACTTCTCCTTTGGATCGAAATCATTCTGCTTAAGCTCTCGAACAATCGACGCATGTTTCCCAACAGAGTACCTAAATTTCAATCACCATCAGAACAACAACAACAACAAAGAAGAAGCTTACCAAATTCCATCAAAAATTTGACAACTTTACCTTATCCCTAACTGCAAATTCAGCATCAGATCATACTTCTTATGCCCTTTAGATATCGTCTCTCCAGGCTTCTTCGCCTCGCCGTTAAACCAGCAAGGGTTCTTCTTAAACTGACGAAACCCATCCCTATCCACAGAGATTCTCTCTCTGTAAATCTTCGACGCCTCCACATTATCAATAATATCGCAAGTGATATCCCCAGCTTCTCCATCAGACTCCCAGATACAGATCCTCGGGAAAATCTTCTCCCCGCCCAAGCTCCCAGCTCCACTGTCGACAGAAGACCTCTTCCTCGTCGCCACAATCAAATCGTTCTTCTCGATCCCGTCGAAGAAACTCCTCATGATGTTGCTCTGATTCCAAGCTCCGACGCAGGAGCTCCCATCAGCCCAAGTGAACACTCCGCTCCCTTTCGGGATTCCGTTTACCCACTGACCTTCGTAACGATTCCCGTTCGGCCAAACGAGCAGTCCTTTCCCGCAGATCACGCCGCTGCGCCACTCTCCGGTGTACTGATTCCCGTTTCTCCAAACATACCGGCCTCTCCCGTCCTGCAGATTCCGCCGCCACGTGCCTTCGTAGAAATCGCCGTTCGCGTACCGCTTCTGCCCGTGGCCGTGTTTCCGATCGGCGACCCAGGTTCCTCGGTAAGTGTCTCCGTCGGCGCCGGTGAATGTCCCGAACCCTTCCATCCTCCCGGATTTGAATTCGCCTTCGTAGGTGGCTCCGCTCGGCCACGAGAACTTCCCTTTCCCGGAGGCTTTCCCTCGTTTCCAATCGCCTTCGTACATGCACCCGTCTCTCCACAGATACTTGCCGGATCCGTGGGGGAACCCGCCGGAGAAGCTCCCCATGTAGAGATCCCCGTTCGGAAGCGGCTTCTCCACATCCAGGAGGGGCGTGGGAGTCACGCGCCTCGTAGCTACTTGAGATCTCGATCGCACCATCGGAGGTGGTGGTTGAGCTAGCAAAACCGAATCGTCTCTTCTCTCTACTTCTTCTTCCTCCTCCTCCTCTTCGCTCCTGCAGAGGATAATAATATCTTCCTCTGGAACAACCTTCTTCTTCTTCGCAACGACGCTGCTCAAAAACACTTGTTCTTCGCTCGGAAGCGATTCACGCATCATCTACTCATTAGTTCAACAACCTTCACTTGAACCTCTCTTGCAATGCTCTTCAATCTCGGGAAATTCCGAAAATGGCGTTCATTTTGGTTTAGCTGTTTTCTCAGATTGCGGCTAAAGTGAAAAGCTCAGTGGAGAAACACACATTCTCCGGTGGATTTCAAACGCAAATGAGCTGAATAAAAAAAGAAGCTGGAGAGTTTTTTGTTTAGGGATTGTCGATGAGATTCACAGGTTTCTAAATCTGAGAGGAAACCTTGAGAGATTCGTACAGAACGATACAAGAACATAAAAAGGAGAACAAAAACATCAAAAAAGAAAGAAGAGAGAGAGGGTAATAGAGACAGAAGAGAGAGAGCAAAATAAAACACTCGAAATTTTTAATTTTTAAATAAAAAGTTCTGTTACCAAAAATAAAATTAATTTTGTAGAAAAAGGGAAAGAGAGAGAAACCATCGGGAAGCGGACACAAAAAGCCCACCAGCCCGAAAAAGAAACCAACAATATTATTAAAATAATTACGGATAATAATAGATAAATTTGAACGACGACGTAGTGTTTCATGTGTATACACACTCGAGATTGTTTCGAATTTGTCTTTGTATAATTAAAAGCGAAGTGTCCCCGGCGTAGTTATGGGCTACGCATTCGTAATATACAATACTACACGTAGAAGACCAAATGATTAAGTTATGGTCTACCTCTGTTAGAAGAAAACAAAAGTTTTATTTAATTTTGTTTTTGTAAGAGAGAAATGATTATGATGAGGATTATAGAGAAATCTTGATTAGGAAGCGAATTTCCAGGTGATTGTGTTTGATGACTACTTAATTAATTACTACTATCTTCACATTTGCACCCAAAAAAAAAAAAAAAATTAATTAATTACTACTAGTATGGTTTTAAAACAAACTTGTTCTCTTCTGTGATTAGATGATCGCTGGCTTTAGTGGGTTTTCTTTTCGAGTATTGATTCTGTTCCTAGTCTACTGCTTCTACTACTACCGATGATTAATTAATTAAAACTTACATTATTCGGATTTGTTATCTGTCACGATTTTTAAGTTATGTAAGAAGGTCTCATATTCCCATACGGACAGTGACAAGAGATATAAACGAGCTTACAGATACACACTGTATCATATATATTCAAGTATTAAGAAATGAGAACTTTAAAGTTGCGTATTTTGTCCGTCGAATGTGAATTATGATCTTTTACTGGATATATACAAAGACAACTTAGGATTACTAAAAAAAATACTTACATTTCATTTTGCAACAAATAAAGTATGTGAATTCAAAAATTCCGGATCAAATACAAAATCAGACTTTTTATCAGTCGATTAGCCTAATTCTAACGACACCATTAAATCAACACTATTGCAATGCTACAAATAAGTTTATAATTACACTTATTATTTCATAAAATAGTAATTAATAGTTCGATGGTGATTCACATAAACAGATATATCAGCAATGATCAATCCTATCCATAGGTTTGAAACTTGGAATACTTTGATTTGAAGTGCTAATTGGACAATGTTACGGATAAAAGGTGGTAATAGGACATGATTGTGATTCCATTAACGACAGCATAATAAAAACTAGAGTGCAACCGTGCAAGTATACTTCATAATTCACAAACATACCTATTTGACCCCCTTAAAAGAAAACTGTTATAAACATACCTAAACGGTTAAACCTAATACAATACTCCACTATTCATTATTAGTAATATATAGTACTTGCTACTTCTACAATAGTATTATAGAGGCACGAGTGGTGACTATGCCCGTGGTGGTTAGAGCTTCAAATGTATTTAATCACCTTTTTTTTTCATTATGGTACAAATCGCATTAACAGAAGAAAATTTTAAAATATGCAAGGGGACGTATGAGCTGAATTTTCTAGATCATCACTCAAAATTTGTTACATATGCTTTTGAAAATCACCATTTAACATTTGTTTTCTTGTGTTTGTTCTACGTGTTGAACCTATTCTACACTTATTATGTCTTTACTACACTGTTTACTCTTCTTTCGGTACTTGAAGCCTATATTAACTTAGCCGATTAATGTTGGGGTAAATCCACATTTAAAAAGCATCATTTTTTCTTTTGTCCACATCAATGAAAAATAGTCATCTATACATACAAAAAATAACAATAAAGTATTGGAAAATGGAGGGAGTATGGCGGCTGATGGTATTTCCCCATGCATACGCCATAATGACTTGGTACACTACGCCATTACTTCCCCGTTCCCATATTCAAGGCATCTCATAGCTAAATCATTATTCTTCTTCGCTATAAATCTTATTTATATACTGTATACTCAAATCCTGAAAACTCTGCCATGCTTTCAAATCGCTAAATCTTAAACCTACGACCTTTTCGCGATTCTTCGCGATCAATTTATACATGACCATACCGTTAAATCAACTAGCCAACTCATGTACTACTATCTAGCTAGTTTGAACAGTGGAATTATTTTCTTATAATATTATGGAGAGCTAAAAGTATATGCATCGCAGAGTCGATGACAAAACTCTTTAAACTAGTTTTCGAGATAAAATAGTCTAATTTTATTTTATTTTTAAAAGAAAAAAAGAGAAATAAATTATTTGTTGAATCACATAACGACAGCTGTAGAGCTATGCATGAGAGACGGATATTCTCTGAGAACCGATTCTGTTTTTAACTCTAGCCACGTCATTAAATTTTTGTTTTTTATTTTTCTTTTTGGTGTAGAGCCTATGAGGAGATGTGCGATGATGCATGTGCTCTAACTAGATCATAACTCGTAGTTGCATTTAAAGTAAACTCGTTTGGCAACTTTGTTTTATATGCTACTCGTGATTATATACAGTAGTACATGCTTAATTAGCTAGGTAACGTAGGGAAAACGTTTGTATACTTATGTTCAATGCTTTTATATATCTGTATATGGTATTTTGACATATATCTGTATATTTATTTAAATGTAAGATAAGCATAACCTTTTTTCGTTTTAGAATGCATGGCTATAAATTTGCGACGTTGTTGAAAAAAAAAAAATGAACGACAGTCCTTATCAATTACTTAATTCAACCTCGAATAGACTAGGAACGGGAATGTGAAGCCAAACAGCTCCTTTTACAGTTGGACCAATAAAGCTGAGCTGGCACACAAAGCGGGTCCCATGTTTTATTTTATTGGGCTGTCACGGCCCATCCTAAAATGTCGTCGTTTACGAAGCATCCACGACATAGACGGTGCCACATGGAGAAAAAATGTTCGGCGGTCAAGTTTCTGTCCACGTCACCCAAAACTTCTGAGCGCGCCACCTGTCCGTCAAAGATTTACGACGTTTCTTTTCGTTTGTTTGCGCGCGTACAGTAGTTCTCACGTGCAACGAAATTTTGCACGCGTGAGACGGCTAACGTATCAAAGTGTGATGATTCAGGGCGTGACTTCAAAATATAAAATTTCGGTTTTAGCCACACAAAAATCTATCTGCAAAAGTAACCCCAGGTTTATTTTTGTGTTAAATTAATCACATAAATATCCATCTTAGGTTCAGATGGAGTATCTTTCATCTAATTGAGATATCATCATTACACTCATTACACTGGTATTCAAATATATCTTATTTCTATATTCAAATAAAATTCTCTAAAAAGGTCAAAAATCTAAACAAAATATTACGTATTAGAAGGTTTAGTAAGAAAACTCAAATTTAATAAAACTTAAGGGGAAAAACTGAAAATAAGAAAAGAAAAGACTGAGAGCGATGACCGATGAGTCAGGTAGCCGACTAACCATCCTACAACGCGGTGATCTGAACAAACTCCTATTTAACACCATATACTGAAATTTTAAATGTCACACCTATTACTGTTTTTAACCTTTATAAATTAAATTTATACACAATCATGTGAATACTGCTATGAATGTTAAGGGAAACCAGTAGATAAATGTTTGAACCTGTAAAAAATACACTTCTTTGGTCTGTTTCTGTGAGGACTGAGAGGAGTCATATATTGTCAACGCCATTTGGCACCCCATGGCTCCACGAGATGAAGGCCGTCGTCTCGACCTTTCACCAATGTGTGAAATTCCCGCACAATCAGGAATCTACACACTGAGAGGGAATCAAGGGGCGGCAAGGTCATGCTTCCTCTATGAGCGACGGCTCCGCCTAGCAGCAACATGCACCGCAAACGAGGAAATGGATCCACGCCTTCCATACCACCAGAGACCAAAGCCGGCCCTCGTCGACGAGGTGAACATCGACGAATCGCGTCCGGAAAGGCGCGTTGGCATCGGTGGCGACCTCGACGATGTGATAAAAGAGCAACTGGTCACATTGCTCAAACAGAATGTGCACCTTTTCGCATGGTCAATGGCAGATATGAAAGGGATCGACCCGGCAATCACATCCCACGAGCTAAACGTGGACTCTTCCTACAAACCCATGAGACAGAAAAGACGCAAGCTCGGCGCCGATAAAGCTCAAGCGGTCAATGAAGAAGTGGAAAAATTACTTAGAGCCGGATCGATCACTGAAGTAAAATACCCCGAATGGCTAGCAAATCCAGTCGTCGTCAAAAAGAAAAACGGAAAGTGGAGAGTCTGCGTCGATTTCACAGACCTAAATAAAGCATGCCCAAAGGATAGCTTCCCTTTACCACATATCGATCGCCTCGTCGAGGCCACGGCAGGGAATGAATTACTATCCTTCATGGACGCCTTTTCAGGATACAATCAGATCTTCATGCATCCCGATGATCGCGAGAAGACGGCATTCATTACCGATCGTGGCACCTATTGCTATAAAGTGATGCCCTTCGGCCTGAAGAACGCCGGCGCCACTTATCAACGATTAGTGAACAAAATGTTCGCGGACCAGCTCGGTAGAAGCATGGAAGTCTATATCGACGACATGCTAGTCAAATCTGCCAAGGCACGATCACGTCAAACACCTCAGCGAATGTTTCCGAATCTTAGAGAGTACGGGATGAAGCTGAACCCCGCAAAATGCACATTCGCCGTTACCTCGGGAGAATTCCTCGGGTATGTTGTGACCCAACGCGGGATAGAGGCAAACCCGAAGCAGATCTCGGCGATCCTCGACCTCCCATCGCCGACATCCTCCAAAGAAATCCAAAGACTCACCGGACGTATCGCCGCATTGAACAGATTCATCTCGCGCTCAACCGACAAGTGCTCCCCTTCTACCAATTACTTCGATCAAACAAGAAGTTCGAGTGGGACAAAAAATGCGAAGACGCTTTCAAACAACTGAAAGAGTATCTCACCACCCCACCAATTCTCGCAAAACCCGAAGAAGGCGAAACCCTACTCTTATATATCGCAATATCAAGCACGGCGGTAAGCGGAGTCCTTGTCCGAGAAGATCGAGGAGAGCAGCAGCCAGTCTTCTATGTCAGCAAAACCCTCAATGACGCCGAGACGCGATACCCAACCCTAGAAAAGTTGGCACTCGCAGTAGTCATATCGGCACGAAAACTCAGGCCATATTTTCAATCACACTCCATCGTCGTCTTTACCAGCCAACCACTACGCCAAATCCTTCACGGCCCCAACCAATCCGGAAGAATGGCGAGATGGGCAATCGAACTATCGGAATACGATATTGAGTTCAAAAGCCGGACGAGCGCCAAGTCACAAGTCCTAGCCGACTTCATCGTAGAAATCCCACCAGAGCTCGCAACTCAAGAGGACGAGCAAATCCTCAAATGGACACTGCATGTCGACGGATCGTCCTCCAGGCAAGGAGCAGGCGTCGGCATCCGCCTCGTCTCCCCGACAGGCGAGATTCTCGAGCAATCGATCAAACTCGGTTTCCCAGCGTCCAACAACGAAGCCGAGTATGAAGCGATTATTGCCGGACTTCGTCTCGCCGAAGCAGTCGGAGCAGAACACGTTCGTGCGTTCTGCGACTCTCAGCTCGTCGCTAAACAATTCAGCGGTGACTACGACACTAAAGACGATCGCATGGATGCGTATCTCAAACAGACGCAAAGACTTGCCAAAGCATTCAAGACGTTCGAGTTGACAAAGATCCCCCGTTCCGAGAATTCCGAAGCCGACGCACTCGCAGCCTTGGCGTCAAAAACCGAATCAGCACTGCGACGGGTCATCCCGGTCGAAACCATCGACGAACCAAGCATCAAACTCCCCAAGGGAACCGTCGTCATGGCAATCTCGCAAGAAGAAGAAGAAGACGAAAACCTCACTGATGACGAGTCAGCAGAACACAAATCATGGCAGGATGAAATCAGAAATTACCTCATCAACGACGCCGTGCCAGAGGAGAGATGGGCGGCCCGCCGCCTCCGACGAAAAGCAGCTTACTACTTCTTACGCAACAACGAGCTTTTTCGCTGGAGCGCAAACAAAGTCATCCTGCGATGCTGCGACGAAGCACAAGCTAAGAGCATCATGGTCGAGACCCACGAGGGAGCATCAGGAAACCACGCCGGCGGAAGATCACTCGCTTTAAAAATTAAGAAGATCGGATACTTCTGGCCAACGATGATCGGCGATTGCATAGACGTCGCCGCCAAATGCGTCCCCTGCAAAGATACGCACCGGCGATCAACGCCCCAACGCAAGCACTTCAAGCTGCGATCCCGGCATATCCCTTTATGCGCTGGGGAATGGATATCGTCGGCCCCATGCCACGCTCACGGCAATGCGCTTACCTCTTGGTCGTCACCGACTACTTTACTAAGTGGGTAGAAGCAAAAGCGTACAAAAACCCAACGGCTCATGACGTAAGAAACTTTGTGTGGCAGTATATCATATGCCGTCACGGTCTTCCTTATGAGATCGTCACGGACAACGGAGGACAATTCGTCGCAGCAACTTTCCGAGAATTTTGCGCATCGTGGAACATCAAGATCACTTACTCCACGCCAAGATATCCTCAAGCTAATGGACAAGCCGAGTCCACAAACAAAACTATTGTTGATGGATTGAAAAAAAGGCTTGAAGGCTACCAAGGAGCTTGGGCGGACGAATTGGATGGAGTGCTCTGGTCGCATCGAACCACTCCCAGAACCGCATCCGGGGAAACCCCATTCTCTTTGTCGCACGGTTGCGAAGCACTAGCACCGGCAGAACTGCACGTAGCCAGCTTACGACGATCGTTAATGCCCCTCAACCCGGCATTGAACGACGACTCACTCCTGCATAGTTTAGACCAGCCGAAGAGCTACGGGATCGCGCCCTCCTGCGTATGCAAAACTACCAACAACAAGCAACCAGATATTACGACAGGAAGGTGCGAAACCGGCGCTTCGAGCTCTACGACCTTGTATCTAAGAAGGTCCACGACTTTACCAAACCCGAGCACGCAGGCAAATTCGGGTTCCATTGGGAAGGACCGTTTCGCATCACCAAGATCATCAAACCCGGGGTCTACGAGCTGGACGAGTTGTAATGAACCTACGCAACTAGACGCTTGATCCCGGCACGGATATGTAGGCAGTCTTTCTCGATAAAGGCACAGCTATAAATTAATAAAAATAAATAGCTCTTTTATTTTTATGCAAGCACTTCTTATCGAACCTCTTCGGAAGGGTTCCCGTCTCGGCAAGGACCCAGAAGTAAACGACTTCTGCCCTCAACCGGTAACTGAGTTTCCTACCGAAGACATCGGCAACGCAAGCACCGCACGCAAAGCATAATTCCGAAATAACGCAACACACCGACGTTCTGGCCCAACGCTCGGATGCACTTAAACGCAGCACCCGTGGACTGATCACCCACAAAAGACGAGAGCAAGCACCTCGCACGGCTCTAAGCCATACGGGCAAGAAAAAACCGCTATCCTGTCACGCGTATCGGACTTAAAAGTCGTAGGCATAAATCGAGCCCCTAGACCTCGTCGCCAAAACATGTGATCTACCGAATCACAGCACCTCAGACCTAATACGCATCGGTCGGTGTCTCGAATGAGAGTCGTGACAGACTACGAAAGCTTCGAAGAACATCACGACGCATCCGCACCGTCAAACGAAAGCACTTGTTCGACACACTTGAGATTAACAAGCCATCTCGGCATAGGTAAGCCGTTTACCCGATGACGATCGAATAAACTAGCCTACCCCAACCGATTGAAGGCGCATTGTTTCTCATTAAAAGACATGGCCTAAAGCTGGGTTCTTTCATCGCGCTGTGAAATTATCAACTATGTCTAAGCCAATTTGTTTCGCCAACAAAGCAGCAAATAAAACACCACATAACATCCAAAACTAAACCCAAAGTTTAAGGATAAAAGCCCTCCCGGGCAATTGTCGCGATAAAAGCAACTGGGAAACTATCAAAAGGAAAAAAAAAGAAAGACAATTTCACTTCAGCCTACTTCGATTGAACGACGCGATGGGGATCCCGGAAACGCCAGCTCAGCTAGGGTAGGCCTGAAAGTTCGATATATTGACCCATATTGATCAAAATTCCGTGGAACAATCCATGCGCTATCAAAGCAAAATTCAGCAAGACGAAAACGAAGATCTAACCTTAAGGGCGGAGCATAGTCATCAGCTTCGACTTCGTCATCCTCAACCAAATCTCCGGCGGCCTTACTCTCCCGCAACCGGGCCGCAAGCATCTTTTCCACCGCATCAAAGTCCTGCTCGACCCCCTTTATTTTCCTGACATAGGAAAGAAGAGCCTCGTCGACTTGAATCCTAATCACCGCCTTCTCCACTGCATCCCGCTGACTGACGTATCTGCCTATACGGTCCAACCTCGGAGTATACCAATTATGCATCGATTCATACACCTGAGCAGCCGTCAACTCAGCCCACTTCGTCCGAGACTTGCGAAGACGAGCCATCTCGGCAATCGAGTTTTCCGTCCCGGCAGGCTTTATCCTCCAGTTGCGTAATTTTGTCCCGAAGTTGATTATTTTCAACCTCAAGGCCAGACACCTTCGCAACCTCGCCTTTGAGAGCTTCTATCTTCTTTTCAAAAGCAGTCTTTTCTTCTCGAAACCTAACTGCAGCCACACCACAAAGCTTATCAAACAGATCGGCTTTAATTTGATCAACTCCGCTCCGAGCACCCTTGAGCGTTCCGTCATAAAGTTGAATCAACGCAGCAAACTTCCCTCCGGCTCTAATAAGATTATTAGAAGCCTCATCGAAAGCACCCTTGAACTCAAGCTCACCACGCGGAACCCCCCAGCATGGCTTAGGTTTGCAACCCCAAACCATCTCTCCACTAAAGTCCCATTATCCATTAAAGGAGCACCACCTTTCCACTTAAAGGAGACGGCATCGGAGTCTATCCCGACGAAATCCGTCGCCCCGTCACCTCCAGACTCCAGGATACTCATATCCCCGCCCTGACCAGTAGAAGCCGCGACAGTCCGAGAAGAGAAATCGCCACTGGTGACACCCCCAAGAGACCCCAGTGACTGAGGAAGATCACCTAGCTCGCAGGAATCTGATCTCATCCGCTTGGATAAAGGATCAGAGATCAGGATATCATCATCCACCAAAGCCGGAGCCCTTTTCCTTAAGCCTGTCTTCCTAGCAACACCCGGCAACTTATCTGGAAGACATCAGGGAGCGCGATTTAAGAGCCGGACCAGGTAAAAATTCAAAGGCGATAATCAAACACTCACCAGGGAGAGGAATCGCTATAGCAATAGCCTTTCCTTTCTTTTCCTTCTTCTTCCTTTCGGTCTCGGCAAACGCATCCGCCCAAGTCTCTCTACTCAAGTCGCGTAAAGTTCTAAACTTCTCCTTTAAAGTAGTATTTACTTTCCTTGGGACAATCCTTCCTGCATCAGATAATGGGGGCGTAAGTTAGCATACGAAGCAACCGTTAAAAATAAGGAAGAATTCACAACCACTTTACCCGGCTCCTGGACCCATTCTTGTTAAGACGTGACTAGGATCGAAATCCCCGACCGAAGCACGGTCGATCTTGACAAAAAAGTAGTAGCGCGTCCAGTGATGAATCTTCGTTCGATGATCACCAAAAACGATGTCATGTTTCATCGATGTGTGGAAACGCTTGAAACCTCCTTCCTTAACCCCAGCACGAAGATCAGTTATACGCTCAAAGAGCTCCCTGTCTAGCTTCATCCCGGCTGCCTTCGCCAGAGCGGTCGAGAAGACCATATGCCGCACTACACCATGGGTCAGCTGACTCAACGCTACACCCCGCTCATACGCATACTCGAGAAGTAACGGGAGGACCGGAAAACGTATTCCAAACTCCGTGAGGAAGCATTCGTAGAGGCAAAACCATCCAGGTGGAGCGTCCATCGGCCTTTGGTCAGGTAAGGGAACGAGAATCTTGACCGCGTCACTGATTCCCACCCTCTCCCGCAAAGCGATGACTATATCTTCGGTCATCCCCGATCGACCATCCCGAGCCAGAGATCTTGACGATGATCTCCACGGCATCTCAATCTTTTGAGGGATACCATCGAGCCTAGCGCAATCAGGGACTTTCTCCTCACCGAGCTCAGGATCGGATCCCGTATCCTCGTGCGGAATCCCTCGCAAGAACGGTCGCCGCATTCCCCGTTTAAAACCTCGGATTCCCCTTTAACGGATGAGTTCATCGCCTTCGCCAAACCCACCGTCTCGCAAATCTCCTTCGGGACAGCATTATGCTCAAGGGCCGACGTCGACATCGATGAACTGGTCTCGATTTGCACCATCGAAAGCGCGAAGAATAAGGTAGAAGGAAGGAAATGCAGTCAGGGCAGCGAAGGGATATTCGCTCTCTCTCGAAGGGCGCTTGGTGAAATCGGTATCACGAAAAAGGAATAAGCACCCTTAGGAAATCCTAATCGTTTCCTTAAATAAGAATTCCACGATTCTTAGAAGAGAAGGCTTCTCCGAGACTTTTTCCTGTTCCCGCCCAAACGATTTCCCAAAAACTCGAACCGGATCATGGGCCGATTAAAACCCATTACTGATTTCTACGAAAGAAAGAATTAGATGACGTCAACGTACTCTTTTTCCTTTTTATGGTTTTTGTCCCAATTGGGTTTTTCCGTACCAAGGTTTTAATGAGGCGGCACGAATCTACATTCAGCATGCACCTAGGCACTAAGATCCGATTGAAGTGATGTATTTTACTAATGATTCTCAAGCTCGTCCTCTATTCATGAAGCTCGCCGAGATCAAACTACATTTGACCTGCCGAGCTGGCGGGGGGACTTATTGTTAGAGGAGAAATTAGCACATTTCCCTGAGCCCGTCATCATTAGTAAAGTACAAAGCCCAATCCGATTTTAGGCCTAACATCTTCAAGAAAAAGGCAAGACTTGAAGAGAAAGGCACAATCCATGGAGAAATGTAAATAAATCTTCATGCCGACTAAAGAATGGAGAAAGATCCAAAAACAAGAGGGATTTTCCATATCGCAAAAGAGGAAGTTTTCCATCTCGCCTGAAGGAGAATATTCGCCATTCGGCCGACTTATCAACATATATATTGAAGACCCCCCTTGGGAGAGGGATCCGAAATCATCTAGAATCACTAGGCTTTCACATTAGCTTTACTCTATCCTCTTGTTCATCACCATAATCTCGCTAGGCTTGTTAGCGAGATTGCTCTCTTGTAATCTTCTTGATAATCTAAGAGTCGAATTAAGCGTTCCAGTTTCCTAAACTCACATCTTAGATAGCCCGTCTTGACGAGTGCTATCTCGGATTCAATATTAAGATTCATCAAAATCTTTTCTTTCTGCCATTTTTATTTCAGACAAAAGTATCTTGGTTTGGTTCCGTGGTTTGCTCGAACGTGCGGCTGTTTTGTAGGAGTATTAATTATCAGCACTGATGGAGATATCTTTTGATTTTTTTTTTTTGGTTTTAGATATCTTTTGATTTTTTTTTATTTTAGTTGAACTCTTGAGTTTATAGTCTCCGTCAATGGTAGTTTTTTTCTTCTTTTCAAAATGACAAATATACTGAAAGACCCCAAAAACAAATCACGAAGATATGACACAGTTGATTTTGATATTGCCATACTTCTTGTATGCTTCACCAAAATTAAGAAACAATTTGTCGATTTGGTATTTTATACATATTTTTGTGCCGACGATTTGGTTTTAAAAATGTATACAGTATACGCATTATATGACGTCTTCATGCATTAGAATAATGCGTGGACGGTGGTACGTTCGTAGCTTATGTATATGTCCGCGTAATGTTAGATCACCATGACTTGGAAATATTACATTTTTTCTTATCATGGTTATAGATAAGAGGAATGTTAAAATATCCATAGTGATCACTGCGAATATGACGCATATATTCAAAGTTCCTGCGAGACCAAAAGAGGTGAGATGTGTTTTATATTGTACATAAAACAAGTGATAAATTAGTTTAGATATGTATCACACCGATTTATGGATCCGACACAAATTAGGCGGCTCTGCGACTCCAACTCTACCTCGCGGGATCACGTCTTAATTCAAAGCAATGATATCTAACATAAAACATAACAAACTCCATCTCCTCTTCACCAAAATTATAGTTTAAAGATGAAGTATATATATATATATATATATGTTGAATCTATTGTATATAATCACACCTGAGGTTTCTATCAGATTAATTAACACTTTCAAGTTTGAATGTTAATGATTGAGATAACGTAAACATTACTTAACACCTAAAACTCGAAAACTTCAGTTTCAACCTCATGGTCTATATGTACTACAACACCTATTTCGTTGTACCTTTTTCTTTTAGTTGTATCCTATCGTTTTTAATCATATTATATTTTGTGTTCGCCATGTGATTTGTTCTGTATAAAGAAAAGTAAAATTATAGTTACCCTAGTATATACTTACCAGCTAAAGTTAACGCCTTTAACAGTATATATGTTGTTAGCCTAAAATGGAAAACATGAACAACAATATACTGTGTCCAACTCACATTTCGAAAATACAAAACTATAAACAGTTCGATCACGCCAAAAAGAAAGAAACAAGAAAATAACCCTTTTAACAACCCCTTAAAATATAGACTCTTGTTCCTATATAAATCACGTAAATCAACCCAATGTTTTTTCATATCAAACCATCCTGTTTCTCAGTCTTAACAATAAACAAACAAAATCCTATACTTGCCAAAACATACCAAATCTTTCATCTATGGCAACGCAAATGTTGAAGAAAACATGCAGTGTCCTTGTGATTGCAATGCTTTTCGAGGTGATATTTATGGCACAAACATCTCACTGTAACTCTTTAGACGTTTGCCTTAAACATTGCGTTCATAACCAGTGTTTGAATACGGTCAAAGGTGCTACTCATGATGTATGTGAAACCGCTTGCAAAAAAATGTGCAATGAACAACAGATAGGCGGTCAAAAATACTTCGTCCCTGTAAAGGATAAGGGAGAAAAAACTGGCGTATGCAGATTTATCACGGGCTTCGGATGCTAGAACGTTATTTTACTATTATTCTCTTGCGAGGGAATTAATTCACATATTATCTTTGTCTCTGTCTCTTTATACATATGTATGTAATGTTTTTATAACAAAAAAAAAGATAAAAATATACATTAATTTTTGATAATTTTTTCCTAAACGTAAAAACTTTACTATGTTATATGAAGAAAAAAAGAATTGGAAAGACGACTATTCTCTTCATCAGACACATTTTTTATTCTAAGTCACGAGACCAAAAGAGTTGAGATGTGTTATGTTTATGTATTGTACATAAAGTAACCATTGAGTTTAGATATGTATTATCATATCAACTCAAGGATCCGACACAAAGGCAGCTCCAACTCTATCACGCGGGGTTCGTCTTAGTTCAAATCAAATGCCTGAGGAACACGTTTCCTGCACATCCAACACAATAAGTAAATAATAGTGACTAATTCATACTCTGTCTCTTCTCCACCAAAATTGAAGTTTAAAGATGAAGAAAAAGTTGAATACTGTTAGGTTATGTTTCGTGACAGAGAGAACTTAAACATTACTTAACACCTATAAAACCTGAAAATCTCATTACTCAAAAATCAAAAATCTTAACGCAAGTCTAAGAACTTGAGAATATAGTAACAATTAATCCAGGTGAAACGAAGTTTAAAGATGAAGAATGTTGAATCAACAGTATATTATCACACCTAGCTATTCCTATCAGATTAATACACTTTGATGTTTAATTGTTAATGATTGAGATAACATCAAACTTGAAAACCTCAGTATACTCAATTTCATACGTACGTCTATGTACTCTAAGAATCTAGTAAACAATCCAGGTTAAACGAACAGTGGAAATCAGGTTCTGTTCCAAAACCTGATGAATTAGATCTTGTGCATACCACTAAATTCCAAAATGAATTTTGAAAACAATGTAAATGTTTATACTACAACAACTATGTTTCGTTGTATCTTTTTCTTTTATTTGTATCCTATAGTTTTTAATCATTTATAATTTGTCCGACATGTGATTTGTTCTTTATAAAGAAAAGATAAATTTCTAGTTACCAGCTTAAGTTAACGCTTTTTAAACAGTATATATGTGGTTACGTAAAATGGAAAACATGAACAACAATATATTTTGTTCGTCCAACTCAAATTTCGAAAATACAAAACTATAAACAGTTCGATCACGCCAAAGAAAAAAGAAACAACGAGGATTAACCCCCATAAACAAGAAAATTAAACCCTTTTAACAACCCCTTAAAATAGAGACTATTGTTCCTATATAAATCACGTAAATCAACCCAATGTTTTTTTCATATCAGACTATCTTGTTTCCCAATCTTAACAATAAACAAACAAACAAACAAAATCCTATACTTGCCAAAACATACCAAATCTATAATCTATGGCAACGCAAATGTTGAAGAAAACATGCAGTGTCCTTGTGATTGCAATGCTTTTCGAGGTGATATTTATGGCACAAACATCTCAATGTAACTCGTTAGACGTTTGCCTTAAACATTGCGTTCATAACCAATGTTTGAATACGGTCAAAGGTGCTACTCATGCTGTATGTGAAACCGCTTGCAAAAAAATGTGCAATGAACAACAGATAGGCGGTCAAAAATACTTTGTCCCTGTAAAAAAGGGAGAAAAAACTGGCGTATGCAGATTTATCACGGGCTTCGGATGTTAGGAAGTTGTTTTACTATTATTCTCTTGAGAGGGAAATTAAATCACATTTCATCTTTGTCTCTCCCTTTTTATACATCAGTATGTAATATTTTTATAACAAAAAAAAAAAAAAGGATAGATGTATGTATTCTTTGTCACCTATATTTTATGTTTTTATAGTGTGTTTACTGTTTTGATTTTTTCTACATTTTTTTTCTTAACGTAATATCTTAACTATGACCTTTTTGTTAAATCAAAAATTATAAATTGTTAGATATCCACGGATAATTGTGATCTAAGTAATAAGAAAATAAGAATAATGTTACAATATCGATAGTGTCTGCGAATATGACAGCATTTTTTTATTCAAATCACGAGACCAAAAGAGGTGAGATGTGTTGTGTATTGTATTGTACATAAAGTAACGATTGAGTTTAAATATGTATCACATCATATCGACACAAAGGCGGCTCCAACTCTGTCACGCGGGATTAGTCTTAGTTCAGATCCATGCTTGAGGAACACGTTTCCTGCATATCCAACACAATCAATAAACATTAATAATTAATTAAACACAAAGATTCATACTCTGTTTCCTTTAAAGATGAAGAATGTTGAAATCACACTTGAGGTTCTTATCAGATAATTACACTTTGAATGTATAGAGAGAGGAGAGTCACACATAGATAGCCTAAATAAAACTTAACAACTAAAACCTGAAAACCTCACTACTCAATTTCATAAGTACTCGAGAATATAGCAAACAATCCAGGTGAAACGAACAATGAACCAAGTCTAATGTCTGTATCAAAAATTTACCTGCAGACTGTTGGGGATTGATGCCGATCCCATCTGCAAACAGAAACGAATCAAGAAGATAACATCATATCAGAATTCTCGAGTGGTGAAGCTAAATTAAATTCGACGCCTAGTTATATATACAGAGCAGTAGAGATTAATCATAAGATTGATACTGACTTTGCAAAAACATAATCTGAATTCTCAGCTTATCCCTCAAAACTGAAAGAAACTCAATCAGATTTCACCCATTGGTGCCAAATCAAAATCACATATTATAGCTCAATTCTCAGATTATCCCTAAAAATCAATGGAAAGGAGAAACAAATGTACTAATTGGCCCATCGAACAGCATGCATGAGCATGACAACAAAACCAAAAGGGAAAACGCAGAAATCCATCACAAACAAAAAAAAGTCTAAATCGACTTCTCAGCGTGCAAATTTCAGTATTGAATTTACCATTAGTGATGATGGCGCTTGTCTGGGGAGGCACCTTGAACTCCTCGGCTGCGAATTTCAGAACCGCCGTGAACGGAGCTCCTTCAGGCACGCTGAAACTGTAAAAATCCACCGATTGTTGAAAAAGAGAGAGAGAGAGTCAATCACAGATTATTCAAACGAAATTAAAGGAAAAAGGGAATCTAAGAAGAAGTGATTCGCGTACACTTTGAAAGGTAGCTTAGGATCAGAGGTCAGAGTGACCTTGAACGAGACTTTCCCACCAGTTGCCATTTCTCGAATGCGGAGACGGAGACGGAGACGGAGACGGAGGAGGAGGAGGTCGATCTGCCGCCGATGTTGAAATCGGCGTTGGATTCTTCTTCTCAGATCTGCGTTTCAACAACCTCCAATATACACAGTCCCGGATCGACACTGAAACTTGATTATCAATTTATCACGCGGCCCATTTAGTTAAATTATTTAGGCCCATTAATAATTGCAATTAAATTCTTGAGGCCCATTAAATTCGTTACGACAACGAATTGCAATGTAAACACTAAACAATAACTAATGTTTTCTCATCGTAACTGTCTAAAACACACAAAAATTAACAAAACGTGTATCAAAATAGGAAGAAACAATAAACAGAATCAGCCCAAACAACAAATCACTTGAAATAGATTTTGACTATTTGACTATATACATCCCCTAGACGAACCCAAATGTTCTCATCAGACCAGTCTTGTTACAACTTCACAGTAATAAACAAGAACAAATCTTAAACTCACCAACAAATTTTGCAATTATGGTGGGGCGAATTTTGACTAAAGGATGTAGTGTTCCCATGATGATAGTGTTTTTCTTGGTGTTGTTTATGGCGGATGTATCTCACGCAAACGCGGTCGCTGGTTGTATCAAACAATGTCCGAATCAATGCATGAAAGAGAAAGATGCGACTCAAGCTACATGCGAAAACGCTTGCAAGAAAATGTGCAATGAACTTCAGTTTTATCAACAAAATTATATCGTTCCTCAAAACAACCAAAGATCTATGATATGTAGATGGACATCATATGGATGCCCTTAAGTTTCTTTGTTGAAAATAATTGTATAACAATTTTTTTTTTTGTTTTGTTCGTGAATATTGCTTATTATTGCATCAGAAGTGTTATCTTTTTTCTTTGGCGCCAAAATCTGTCTTTCTTAATTTTTGTTTCGCACTAAGCCACTGACTGTTATATCATTCTCATGTATTTGTAATGTATGTCAAGCTATTGGTTTAGATCTTCATATCAACTGTTTTTTTAGATCATTCTCAAAAGAAAGGTCCAAAATTTAGTAATATGATAAAAGGAGTATGATTGTTTGAGCGACAGAACATATATTTCTGCTTGCAGTTCTTAGAATTTTAAACTGATTTCTCTTTAAAAAAGGTGGTAAGAAATATGGAAGAGTTAAGCCAAAAGATGCATGATATACTAGACCTCAAGATTTTTAATGGTAACCAAGTGTCAATATCTCCCGGAATTGGTGTAAAATTCGTCATCGTCACTTTGTAACCGATGCTTTTGGTAGATAAGAATAGCAAGGGGCTTGCTCAAAAAAGAAAAAAGAGAAAAACAAACTAACTGCAACAGTCTTGCCTCCTAACAAACGTTTTGTTGATGAATAAGTATCATTTTTAATTTATAAAGTACTCTACACATGCTTTATTCCAATCTTTATAGCTCTTTCATATTTGAGTTGCATACATGCAGTTGCAACCAGGTTTCTTGGTCCTTTTTCATGGTTTTCTCTTCAATTAGTACTATCGTTTGTCGTAGAATTTAGAGAATGTATGCTCTCTTATTGATCTTAAGCTTTGTACACAGGATATATAAACATAAACATATGACGATTAAACCTTAGAAATCATAGTTCAATGTACATGGGTTTACAGTTTACTATAGATCGATGCAGCCCAATACTTGCCACCATTTTGTTTATTACCCCTAGGTGACTGGAAATGATATAACATAGCTAAAAGAAGGAATATTATTATAAAATCACTCTTGTGATCTTAGCTTTATCAGCTTTTCTCGTAGTAACGCCCGAGTTTTTTGGGTTTCGAAACGAAATTCTCGTTTGTTCACCCCTATTGGAATCTATCCACTGTAAATCTAAATTCTGAAGACTTTAACAAAAAATAAGTCATATTTTGAAAGTATTTACATAACAACTATCAATAAGCTAGAGCACAGTAAACATTCAAAGTTTTACAACACCATAGATTCCTTTAACATATAGTATAAAATAAAATCAGCATTTTCTTAATTTTTGATATACCGTTCGATCGGATAAATTGTTAATTAGTCTTGTAAGGAAAACAAACGTGATTGGGAAGTATAAACAAAATGGGAATTAGGATAACTGTAAGCCACAGTTTTCAATTATAATGAACGATAATTGTCGATTCAAAACAAGAATTTGTTTAAAATGCCCAATATTAAGACAACAATCAAGTCAACGTCAAACAAAGGGAATATAATTTCTAAAAATATAGATAACTACTTTTACTATATAATCATGTAGACTAACCCAATATCCTCACAAAATCATCTCTCATAGCAAAATCAAAACAAACCAAAAATACATCATGACAGCTCGAGCGATGAAAAATTTAAGCAATTGTGTCGTGATTGTATCTGTATTGACGATGCTGTTGTCTACACAATTATCTTATTCGTCGATGGTAGACGTTTGCATCGAACATTGTACGGTGAACCAGTGCTTGAATGTGTTCGAACATGCGACTCCATACATATGTCAATATGCTTGCAAAAGAAGGTGCACCCAAAGTGAACAGAATTATCATGACGATTAAATCATTCCTATAAACAGTTGAGAGGACTCGTGGAGCGTCTGAAAACATTGGCAAAAAAATCTGCTAATAATTGGAAGTACGGAGGCTCTCAACTTGTTTTTTTTTTCTCTCTGTATAATATGTATTTATCATTATAAAACAAAAATATAATGTTCTAAAACATAGTGATCTGTATGACAGTCTCTATATATAAGGTATATGTATTTATACATCGTAAAACAAAAAATTTCTCGTCAAAAAAAAAAAAAAAAAGTAAAACAAAAAATTTATGTAAGCTAAAAGGGTTATACATCTTATGTAGTTGCGTCGCATATTTGATGCGTATACGTCGATGTTTTAACTTTACTTTTCTAATTCAGAGAAAAATGATATTGGTTTTGGTCTTTTTAAATGTTTTATAAGAAAAACAAACAGACACTTTTTTTTCATATGTATTTATATACATAAGATAGTTGATCGTATCTAATTAATCAAAAACAGTTTCGAGAAACAACATATCCGATCAACTATAATATATTATATAATCAATTATAGACAGTCAAAAAGCAACATATGCGATCAAGTACAATATATTTATCAAATCATTGAAAAACTGCTTCGAAAAGCGACATATCCGATCAACTATATTATATTTATTTAATCAACCAAAAACGACGTCGAGGAGCGACATATCCGATCAACTATAATATATTATATAATCAATTATAGACGGGTCAAAAAGCGACATATCCGATCAAGTACAATATATTTATCAAACCATTGAAAAACTGCTTCGAAAAGCGACATATCCAATCAACTATAATATATTTATCTAACCAACTAAAAACGGCGTCGAAAAGCGACATATCCGATCAATTATAATGTAGTATTTATTTAATCAACTAAAAACAGTGTCGACATATCCGAGTAACGGAAATAAAAGAACAATGTAAAGGTGAACTGATGCCCTGCCACGTAAATCTTTATTTTCCCTTGAATCTTTATATTGTTGATTATATATTTGCATAGTTAATTATGTATTAGAAAATATAACATGTAATTATACAAATATCTTTTAGTAAATTTTGTAAAATTTTAAATGAATCTTATAAATCTAACAAAAAAACACTTTACATATAATTTCTAATTTTTTATTGAAACGTAATTATTATATAAAAATCTACAGCTCATAATTTTTGCGAATCTATATTGAATCAAATATATATAGAAATTACCATTTCAAATAAAATAATATATTTCAAGATAACTTCAAATTCATTGCTTAACAATGAAGTTTAAATGTTATTAAGATATATATCTAAAAAACGACACGTACAATTTTCTTCACCGTTCGATTGTCCTTATACTTATCCTGACAATGTGTGTATTAGGAAATGTTAAGAAAAATAAATCATAAACAAGCAAATTCATACAACCTTCTTCTTCTTCAAATTTTCTTTCTCAACAAAGTATCTTTTTCTTAATTTTTCATCTTTGTTTCTAAACACTCTTTTAATTAAATTAACTTTGGCAATAAGTGAAAAAAAAAGGACCAATGAGAGAAGAGCAGTGGGGTTACTTTGACTGGCTTGTAGCCAATTAAATAAGCCAATGGGATTTAGAGAGATATACCTACCTCGTAAGAACCGCCTCCTTCGCCATTTGTATCATCTCTCTATAAAACCACTCAACCATCAACCTCTCCTTGCATGCAACAAATCACTCAAATAATTATTCTATAGAGAACAAGAGATAAAAGACGGCAGAGAAACAATGGAACGTGGAGCTCCTCTCTCTCACTATCAGCTACCCAAATCCAACTCTGGTAATCAAATATGAGTGGCTATTTTCTCATATATATACGTGCCTCCATGTTTATGTTCTCTCTACTCGTGAAAAATCAAAACCTTCTTTTAAGTTTTTTTTTTTAATGTCTTTTCAAAGAAGATGTAGGGATTTTTATGTTTTGAAAAATCACTAGATCTTGTGAATGTTTGCGGAAGGCACGGAGAAGGCAACTAATGCATGCATGCATGAGTTTGATACATATATACGGGCTGAGTTAATGTTTGCTTTGATTTTTCTTTTTGTCAACCGGTTCAACTGTTTTCATGGAATGGTATCAATTAAACAAAATTTAATGGCGGATGAATCTTTCACATGTGTTCAGGTTGTTCATTGAATATACCGTTGCATGCACGAAGAGTCTCTTTCAGTTTCATTGTTACCTTTTTCTTTATCCATCAGATTTGTGATTCGATTTTGTTTATAGGAGATGAAATTTATGTGCTGTTTAGTTTAAAGGCCGTTAGTTTTTTTTTATAGATGTAATAGAAAATTAAAAAAATATTATAAAATCACTTTTGTGATCTTAACCTTTATCAGCTTTTCTCGTAGTAACGCCTGCGTATTTTGGGTTTTGAGCTTTATAAAAAAAAAAGTATTTTGGGTTTTGAAACGAAATTCTCGTTTGTTCACCCCTATTGCAACATATCTACTGTAAATCTAAATTCTGAAAATTAATTGCAGGTCTTTCTTTCCCATTTGATTCTTAATGTATCTGCTTGCTTAAACGTTTCCTATTGGTAATGAATTTTTTTTGGCATAGACTCTAATGGGTATGCTTTCATTTGTCCAAATTCAGTAGAAAAATTGTTTGTATTTAGGAAAGTAATTATGCATTTCAAGAAACAAAACTGGAATTAAGCTAGCTACATTTAACGACAAAAATTGGGAATAGGCGTTTATAACTTGATGTATTTCGAGAAGTGGAACGACCGTTTTGAACTTTTTTTGATTAAACATAAACGTAACGGCAAGAATCTGAAGAGTCTTCTTAATGGGGTCCACAGGTCTAGTCAGCAAAAACTAGACACCCCATAAAGACAAGTGTGTCTTTCCTTGATAGTTCTGTTTTTTCACTATTCAACTCGTTTCCTAAACATTTAATATCATTGTCATTTACTTTACAAAGAACTTCAATTTTGTCTCTACATTTTTTTGTTTTGCTTCCTTTTTTTTCTTTAATTTTAAATTATCCATGGACAGGATTCAATCTGGACCAGCACAACAACTCAATCCAGTCAGTGACCGGCTCCATCGTTTCCGGGGACGACAAGAGCCAAACTGTCGTGGTCCAGCAACAGCCATGTGTGGCTCGTGAACAAGACCAATTCATGCCAATCGCAAACGTCATCAGGATCATGCGTCGTATCTTACCTGCGCATGCCAAAATCTCCGACGACGCCAAAGAAACCATTCAAGAATGCGTCTCGGAGTACATCAGCTTCGTGACCGGTGAGGCCAACGAGCGTTGCCAACGTGAGCAGCGCAAGACCATAACTGCTGAAGACATCCTTTGGGCTATGAGCAAGCTTGGGTTCGATGATTACATCGTTCCCCTCCAAGTGTTCATTAGCCGATACCGTGAGTTCGAGAGCGACCGTGGGTGTTCACTTAGAGGTGAGTCATCGTCGTTTAAACCGGCCTATGGAGGAAGTGGTGTTGTATATCAACACCCATCTCATGGCCTACCTCAACCGGGTCCTTATGGATATGGTATGATGGATCAGTCTATGGTTATGGGTGGAGGTAGGTACTACCAGAACGGGTCGGGTCAGGATGGATCTGGCGGTGATGGTGGATCTCAGGCTTCCATTAACGGCATGCCGATGTTTGACCAGTATGGTCAGTATAAGGGAATGTGAGAAGTTCTTGACTTTCTCAGCATGTCTATATAAATCATGTTTTGATAGACATTTTTATGTCTTATCATACATTTCTGTTCTCTTTAGCCCCCCCCTCCCCAACAAAAAAAAAAAGAAAGAAAAATATATATCTATTTGGTGTCTTCAAATAAAAGTGTTGAATTTCAAACTTCGTTTTCAATACTTTTTGAGTATTGGTTTATATTTATGCAAAGGAAAAGCGAACTTGGGTTAAATCTATTCAAGTTTACATGATCTATAGATTTGTATTATTTAGAACTTAACTTAACTTTGCACAAAACAACCAAGTAATTCCTGGTTAGTTGCTCTCTGTGTGAACCACAATACACAACAAAGCAAACCAAATGAACAAAAGTGGTCCATGGTCTATTGAAGTCTTTGACCATAGAAACATCACTTTAATAACCAAATTATAGACCTTTTTAAGTCTCTTTTCTTTTCAAGCACAGCAGTATTTACTCTCTATAGAATTGTGTCAATTGATCTACGTCTGAAATTTCAGAAAAATAAAACAATGGTAATATTTTTTGTTCTGGTTTATTTTTACACACTTCTTCTTCTTTACAAGTGAGATAAGACAAAAAAACAGAGTGCAATAGCATGGGCTCAAAACAAAAGCAACATACATCAGAAGCCCAAGAAAACTAAGGCCCAGCCAATCATCAAGCCCAGTCAACAGCTTCAGAAGAAGACAAAACAAAAGCAACGTACCTGCAACAAATAACGTTAACAAGAAGGAGGAGAGGCTCCATCATAACAGATTTGATGCTCTCTCACTCACATCCCTATGTGATGACTCATCAATACAGCTGTATAACTCTAGATTGTTCTAAGATTCCTATAAGAACGGTGTGTAGTGTAAATCACTGTATAAAGTTATCGTCTCCAGTCTCAAACTTTTATTTTCTACATTTTCTGTCTAACTTCATTCGAAACTCAGAGATATGGATGCTCATCACCGTCAAGCTGTAGCATTGGAGACTCGCGTTATTTTAGCAGACATAGCACTGTTCATGGTCGTCACCACTGCTCTACCACCGACCGGTCTGAAGACTCTTAGCCAAACAATCCCATCTCCGGGTCCGGGGATGACTCCGACGGCGTTTCAAGCCATGAAGATAGCTGCTTGGTGTTTTTGGCCGTTGAACAGTCTTATCCTCGTCTGTGGTCTGGCGGCGCTGTTAGTTCTGGTCGTCCCTGGTGTGGTTCGAGCCAACCGAGTCGCCCTCAGGTTGATTGAGATCGCCATTCTCTCCATGTGGCTCTTGGTTGAGTGCTTGATTCTCGTTTCCCTGAGTCCTGACTCGTTGCTCTCTGGTCTCTGTGTTCTTCAAGGAGTCGTAATGTTGGTCGTTCTCTACCTCGTCTTACGTCTTTTCAAGTCTAAGCACTGATTGGTTTATGGTTTGATGTATCTGGTTCAAGTTCAATATCCGGTTATTGCTTGGTTCAAAACTTTATCTTTCCTGTTTATTGCTCAAGTTTATCTGGTTATTGTTTGGTTATCTTTCGGTTTAAGGACTTTATGTTTGCTGTTTCTAGTTCAAGTTTAATTTCCGGTTAGTGTGTTTGTTATCTTTTCTGTTGTGACTAGTGTTCGTAAGCTTTTGTGTGTTGATAAAAAATAAATAAAAAAACCTTTTATGTAAGACACGCTTTTCGGAGTAGATTTTATGGTTCAATGAAGAATAATTAATCATTTTAAGTTAGAGTACTAATTATTCAGTAAGCACTAATATTGAAGGTTAGTATTACAAGTCTTAATCGAAAATCTAAAAAAAAGAAACAAAACATAGTGAATAAAGTCACAAATATTTTAGATCAATACAAAATTTACTAGAGGGTAAATTGCAATTTATGTCCAACGAAACACACTTCAATAACCAGAATAGAAACTTCTGTTATTAGCTTCTCATCTCTCAACACTATAAATAGATTATAGAGATAAAAAAAAAACTCAAATATGAATTGCGATCTTTTATAACCGACGGTAAAAAAATTTCTCAAACTTTTCTTTCCTAAGTTGCACTCTAACTATGAATGCTCATCAACGTCAAGCCGTAGCAGTTGAGAATCTCGTTCGTTTTCTTTGGGAGATGGGGATCATAAGTAAACTAAATATGTAACCAGAATTTAATAAACCAAACGCTACATACGTTATTAAATAAAGCAAGTGGCATTTAAAGAAGACTAGAAACACACTCTTTATAAGCCAACATAGAACTTGTAAAGAGTCAAAGTCTCTCATTATGTAGAGACCAATTTACTATCTTAGGAAACTATTACACCAAACTCAACCTCATATTCTTAACCAATATTAAAAAAATTAACCATGGTCAGATTGCCTTTACTACTAAACCCCTTTACATATCCTTCAACTTTTGTCCTCAAAGTTACATTTCTTATTTCAGCAATTTTGCTCTAAGTAAAAAAGAAATGGATGGTGATCGTGGCAATCGTCAACCAGCTCCCATAATGATCGTAGCACTCATCATCATGTTCACAACTCTCAAACCAATTCTCACACAACCAACATTTCTCATCGCATCCTCATATCCAAAACCAGAAACGACGTCGGAAGAAGCCGAGTTCCTAGTCCAACAACTAGCAACAAAGACGTTCTGGCTGTTCAATAATTTAGCGTTCGCGTTTGCTTTCGCAGCTGCGGTGGGTCATGTCGTGGCTCACGGCTCGAGTGACGTGGCAAACCGGATGAAGAGAGGCGAAAGATTCTCCCTGATGCTTGTGTTGCTCGCTCTGCTCTTCAGGTCGATTTCCACCAAGTGCGTTATGGTTGTTAGGATGAGTCCTCTTTCTTCGTTGCTCTCTGCTTCTCTCATTGACGGACTGTTTCTTCTCGTAAATCTCTTTGTCTTCTCTGACGTGTTAGTGTAACAGAGATAGATCATCATATTTTATATGTAGTAATTTCATCAGTATTAATTAGTTCGTGTTTTCATTCCATCTTTTAAATTTCTGCTGTGTTTCGCTCTATTATCATGAATGCTAGCGGTTGTTTCTTTGTTTAAAACTTCAGTTTATATAATAAAATTCGTATTATAGACTTCTTGATACAAAAGCCACACAAAAAAATTGAAGAAATTAAATAGCTCGTTTACATATTTAAAATTCACATAGTTACATAACCAGGAATTCCACCTTAAGTCGTTATTAAATAGTTGAGTCGATTCTTAATAACATTATTATTACCGTAAAATGTAAATGAACAAAACTTATCAGTTTTGGTCCTTTTTGTCCAGCTCCAGGTCATCAGTTTCATCACTGGTTTTTGAAACTCGGCTATCTTACGCCGTTACGGAAAATGCCAAAATGGTCTCATGGTTAAATTTAACCATGGTTAGGTTAGATAAACCCCTCTCAATCCCATGCTCATAAAAGAAAGCAAAAACCACTTTTCTCACTCTTTGACGAGCTTCAAAAACCCCTCTGGACAGATTTTCTCGCTATTTTCTGTTCTCATTCTTCTTTTCGAAATCTCCAATGGATGGAGGAGGAGTTGGTGAGATAAGGGAAGAGCTTGTTCGTCAACTAAGCGATCGTTTCTTCATAGCGGTGTTGGTCGACATTTTCACAAGATACTGCAGACGCAAAGCTGGCTTGGACGATAAAGATCAGGGAGCGAAGGCGAAGACCGGACACGTGGCGTTCTATTGGGCAGCGGAGTTTAACCTCTTAGCGCATCTCTGTTTTGTGGCGGTGATGATCGAAATCCTTCTAGTTCCGGTGGTGGTTGCACGGATGCGAAGAATACAACCAGAGTCCGACACGAAGCTGGTCCTCGACACGATGTCGCTTCTTGAGCTCATCGCCGACGATTCCAACGTCTCTCTTTCTGCTTTTCTTTTTTTTGGATTTTAGCTTCTTTGGTTTGACCATGTTATCTTGATATTCAGTGTACATTGTATCAAATCTCCGATTCCACTCAAGTTAACAGTTTTCTGGAAAGATATGTAACTATCTATCATCAAAAGCTTTTCTTGTTTGTTTTCTCTCTCAACACACATGGAAAAATCAAGTCTTGAAACATGAAATGGCATCAAGATGTATCAAAGTCTTATTCAAGAACAAAAAAAGTAAAAAAGATTAGGAAATGGAATCTGTCTCTGTGATGTTTGTTGTGGCCATGGATTCGGATGAGGTTGCATTTTGAGAGTCTTGGAGTAACTTCATTTGGTGTTCTGCGTGTTCTCTCTCACACTGACTCACACCGATGATGATGTCGAGCATTGTTCCTGTGGTGCCAAAGAAGACGAGTGGACCTAGAGACTTGCGTTTGATCCCCACCGGGATTGCAACCAATGCACCTAACACTGAGAATACCCATGTCCCTAATGCACTGCATCCAAAGAAAAAAAATTGAAACTTTTAACACTTCAAGATGTTTCAACTTCAAGAACAACCAACCACAATGCCCTGGTTAATTCTACTTGCCAATCAAAGCAATGTCGTGGTTAAGCATGGTGGTACTAACAAATGAAGATGACTTAAGAGTGACTACATAACTAAATGACTCGGTGATAAAGCTATGAATCACAAGATCACAAGAATCAATAACACCATTGAGAAACAAAAAAACTGAGAAACTGTTTCTTGAATCTTCCTAATGATCAGCAAACAAACAATTCCCATTTTGAGGTAAGCATAGAGTAAGAAACTGACTTGGAAACGGTGCATTCCTCAAGGTGTTTCACCTTCTCCTGACTTCCCATCTTTGATCTGTCACTGAAGAAGAAACAATGCCCCAGTTAAACAAGTACTTTTCACAAATTGAAATGTATATAGCCTACAAACTGAAATCACTATCTTGAGTACGAACGAAAGAAGCTCTGACACAGCACAATCAGGAAAATAAACTATGTGAAAACTAAGGCACTATGAGGATCACTGAACAATTTTCCCAATCTTCTGAATTTTTTGTTTCGAATCAGCCATTTATTAGCACGCAGTGAGCTTCATTTCTAACTTCTTAAGATTCCGATCGTTTCTCTAATAAGAATCATCAGCTAAGAACATTAATTTCTGGGGAAGCTGAACAAACACAGTTACCGAAGACACGAGAAACGCAGAAACCACAACCCGAACAACGACAACAAAATCAAATACATCACACTAAGCAGATAATAGGAAAGAGACGAAATCGATGCCAAAATTATCATCATTCCAATGAAAAATGACCAATCCAATTGATTACCACACGAGAAATAGTTGATTGAGCAAAGTACCTTTCTCGATTCTACTCAGAGAGACGAAGAAGAATCTCGGAAGGCAAAGGGGAAGATGATACAAAAAAAAAAAAAAAAAGTCAAGCTTCGCCTTCGCGTGACTTATCGACGAGTCGGGTCAAATTAATTTTCTTAACCGGAGATTAACCGAACCGAAATCGTATTCAATCTCTGGTTTTGGTTGTAACAAGTTACAACAACTCACAAAGCCAAAAGCAAATTATGTTATCACATAAACAGTAAACAGTAGATCACAGAGATGTAAGAAACAAGAAACATACAGAACCTTCTCACCAAAAAACAATTTCTAAAAATAGTTAACATTGCTTTTACTATATAAATCATCTAAACCAACTTAACTTTCTCACTAAAACATTTTGATCGTAATAGAGAGAGAACATTTAAACGTTTATCAATTCCTTTTGTTTATACGCTATGGCAGCTCAAACTTTAAAGAAGATATGCAATCTTCTGATGATTGCATCTTTGTTGACGATGATGTTTTCGGCACAAATATCACATTCGAAGATTATAGAAACTTGTGTCAAGCGTTGTGTCACCAACCAGTGCTTGAAAGAGGTAACAAACGCTACTCCTACGATGTGCGAAGACGCTTGCAAAAAGCTTTGCAATAATCAAAATGTTGGTCAAGGAAAATACTACGTTAAGAGTAATTATATTCCTTGGATTTGCAAAGTGTTTCCTAAATCATGCAAGTAATATATTAATCACTGAAGCTTGTATAAATATTTGTATATATGTCAATATCGACATCTTGTCTACGTGTTTATTTTTCGCACATGAATAAAATCTTTTTCTTTCTTGAAACAATTATGCATGACATCGATCATTTGTTCTATGTCTTAATTTCCAGCTAAAGAAATTCAAACGATGTAAATGTAAATCGTATTCGTATTTAGTAGTACAAGTTGAAAGATTATTTCACGGTTTATCTTTCGGAAACGTCAAACCACAAGTTGCTTTATTACAGCAATGAAGATTTCACTATAAACAATAAAACAAATTGCTTAAAAAAATGTTAGAACAATGACGAATATAGCATTATTATTATGTTTTCGTACATCTCTATTCTCTCGACTCTCAATCAACGCCTCTTAACAGGCTAACCTCCTAATTGCCAATACTTCTAAAACAAGATTAATCTATTTTTACTATGTAAATCACCTCCACCGTTAATCCAACATTCTCACCAGCTTATATTCCCGCAGCAAAACAACGGTAAAAACACATACACAGAGAAAAGAAAAATTCAAGCTCCATATCTTAACCTTCACAGAATTGTCATAATTTCTTATACTATGGCAGTTCTGTCGTTGGGAAAGATATGTCGTGTCTTGATGATAATTGCTTTATTAACAACGATGTTCTCCGCGCAGATTGCTCATTCGAACGCAGTAGATGCATGTGTTAAAAGCTGTGTCCCAAACCAATGCATGAAAGTGGCAAAGAACGGGACTCCTGCGAAATGTGAAAAACTTTGCAAAAAACTGTGTCTCGAATCCCCAATTGATGATGAGAATTACATCGTCCCAGGTAAAAGTGGCAATATAGGAAAATTATGCAGAATATTTGGTTTGGATTGCGACTAGTTTGCAAGTATCAAAACTCAAATCATCTTTTTCTTTTTCTATTGAATATATGTATGATGTTTCATATATATCATTCTATTATTCTTTATCTCATGTATGTGTATCTATTGATATTATCAATCAAAATCAATACATTTTTCCGTATCTAAAAGCATTATATACTTTTCGTTGTCTTTGTCTTTGTCTTTGTCGTTGCGTACGAAATTATGACTATATCTCTTGCTAACTGTGAGCTCCTATCGATGATCTGGTTCTAGAATGATATGAGAACTACTTTGCGGAAATATAGTAATTCATGTTTTGTTGTCTTACACGTTCAAGATCTCTTGGTTTAGGGATCTGTTATCTTAGGCCTGGCCAAACAAAAGAAGAATAGATTATTATCTACAACAGTACATTGTACATGGAAATTGATACTTTCATCTATTATAATATACACGAACTTCTGTTCTCATTATCAACTTTATCATGTGTACTTAAACAAAAGAAACCACTCTGTCATGTGTAAGTAATGAAACATATTCTTACGCCGGTGCTTTTTTCTTCTTCTTTTTCTTTCGTTCAAATATTTAACAAGACAAAAAATGAACTATGAAAGTTCAGTTTCTTACCACAAGAATTCAGAATCCAGATTCAAATTATTAAAAAAAATGGCGATCATGCGAACCAAAATTTAGATTGAAGGTAAAACCTCAGGACCTCATGTGATCGAATCTGCATATAGGAATCTACATTTGTAATCCTTGTGCCACGTGTTTTTCTTTTTTCTTCTTTTAGAAAATACTAATATAACCTATCTTCAGTATATACGTCAGTTCTTGCTGATGTGCCAACGTTAACGTTAATCAATAATATGAATTTGTGAATATTAATGAGACAATATTGTATCCCTTGTATATCAATGTTTATGTACTGTTGAGCTTTTAAGGTGTGATAATTTCCAACACAACAATACTGCCTCTGTTGTTAAAATTGTCGTTACCGAAACCGAAAGTTAAATGTGCATGAATGAGAGTTTTGACTTTACATCTCAATGGAAAAAGATGATAATGCTCTGTTTAACCCATTTATAATCCTGTGTCGTTAGCAATAAAGTAGTCATCATCGTTATATCAAAAATAGCAAAAAGAAAAAGGAAAAATAGTAGTCATCATTTGAGGAATTTATGAAATGGAGATAAATGTCATGACTAATGGCAACTGTTTTATTGTTCTGTGATTTGACTTGTAACTTGTAAGAAAAATGATCGTTGCCTTCTCTTTGTTGTCGTCGTTTCATCTAAACTATGATCAATCGGTTACGTTGTTGTTCTTTTTTCTTTTGTTTTTTCATTTATTATTTACAAAACAACCAAAGTTAATATACACCAAATGGGATGTTTGGTGAGAAATGGTTTGTTCACAATAGTTTGATTTGATCCGACACCTCTTTTTATTTTCTTCGCCCATTAATATTATTTTGACAAAAAAAATTCCGTATATACATAGTAATTAATAGATTTCAGCAATCCTGCTGGCAGATCACCCACCCGATTTCTTACCCAAAATGAAATGAATTCAACGATGTTGTTGATACACTATTGTATATGCATGAATAGGATTAGACTGGTGACTTATTTGCTTATCTTTTAACAAAAATGATTTTTTTACCTTTTTATAAAAGGTTTAATATTAAAAAGGATTTAGACTAGGGACGATGTATATTATGAAAGCTTAGATTAACTAAAATTGATATAATCTTATCTGGAAGAAAAATCAATGTTTTTTACTCCAAATTATGTCATACACTTTTTCTATTCTTTCAAATATGTGATAAAGTGAAAATTAAAACCAAACACCAAATTTATACATTAATGTAAAAATAATTGACTAAACTAAGTAACAGCTGGCGTATGTTTGTTAGGATTTTTATTTAGATAAACTAAATTTTTCATCTAAATATGAAAAACAAAGTTTTTTCCTCTTCAAGCTAAGTCTTATTTTTAATAAACAATAATCAGTAACAAACAAATTCCAATAAATTATTACTGTGTCATGTTGCCACGTTAAAATGTTTCACTTATAGATATATAGATTTCTTTTATTTATTCCGATTCAAAATTAGGACTATATAACTATTTTTAACTCTGAATTTATTAAAGAAGTGTAAGCTAATCCAAAATTTTGATTTTTTAATATATATATATATATATATATTTAATCTATATTTTAAAAGAGTATAAACTTAAACTCTTTAAAAGCTAAAGTATATGTTTGAATAACTTGAAATAAAACTGTGCTAGAAAAATATACAAAGCTTCTTTCTTCCAAGTTTCGACTACACTAGCAAACACAGAAAATTGTAAAAATTTGATATGCTCAAATTTTGAAACCGTAAAAGTGTGACATGTTGAGTAGTAGTATTACTTCCTAGAGAAACTAACGTTATAATTTTATCTTTTTGACAACTGTAAACAAGTTAATAGATTCTAATGAGGTACAAAATAAACAAATACAGTAAATGTTCTCAAATCAATTTAAAAATTGAAATTACGCAGAAAAGCAGAGGTTTTTTTTTTCAGTAAAGAAAGAAAGTAAATAGAAAAGACATAGAGCCAAAAAAAGAAAAGAAAACAAATATTTTTATTTGTGACTGTGTGTGTAGTGGCACGTGCCAGCTTGCAACAGTAAAGCTAAAAAACCGTTCATGTTTGGATCCGTCGACCAATATATTCCCGTCATGACCGGGGACCTCTCCTCCTCAAATCCAACGGCTATCCTTCTTCACTTTGGTAAATCAACCGTCAGATCTTCATCCAACGGCCCGTATTAAATCAAGTTTCCATCTCTCTATCTCTCTCTTCCCTTTAAAAATAAGCCCAAACCCGGTCCAATTTTTCTCTCCTATTTTCTCTCTCTATCTCTCTCTAAGCAAAGTGAGCTTCGCCGTTAAAATTTTTCTCCGGTGTCGGAAAATTGATAACGAGGAGAGCGGGAATCACTGTTCACGAAGTTTACTGTAGATACGAATCTCTCTCTCTTTCTCTTGTGCGTGATGCGAAGCGTTGGTTAGTGTATTATCGCCTGAGATGTTGCCGGAGAAATCGAGAACTTCGGTTGTGACCGGAATCTCTCGTTACAGGAGGCCTTCGTGACCTAGAATTTTGTATTTCGTGTTTGTTGTTTCGGATATTTGTGGAGAAATGGAAGGACAGGCGAAGCTGACGAGGACGCAGTCCTCGCTGCTCCGGTCATCGTCGACGGTTCGATCTTCATACCAAAGCTTAACTTCAATCGCCGAAGGCGATTTTAGCGAAGTCCCTCACCAGAAACAAGATCTGGAAGCCGGAGAGAAAGAGGAGAAGCAGAGGAGAAAACCGCCTAAACCATTCGGGTCGAGTCCTCGAACCGGGTTAACCCGAATTAATCCGGGTCTAGCCTTCACAATGGTTTCTCTCTCTTTCCTCAGTCTCTCATCCTTCTTCTTCTTCGTCGTCTTCTCCCAAACCGATGAGATTCTCACTTCCGAGAATCTCCTCCTAGCTCTGATCTTCGTCGCCGTCGCTCTCTTCTTCGCCTCCAGGAACATCGCGCTCCTCAACAAAACCGCAGTCGCAATCAAACAAATCTGCGACGAAGCCACCAGAAACCTAGGGTTTCAGAGCAGAACCAAATCGAAACCGGTGCAGTGGTACATCGGAGACGATTCGAAGCCGGAGAAGAAACTCACAGCATCACAACGAGAAAAGCGATTCGTCGTCAAGGAAGGTGTTCAATTCTACAGCAACGGCGATTTCTACGAAGGCGAATTCCACAAAGGCAAGTGCAACGGAAGCGGCGTCTACTACTACTTCGTGAGGGGAAGATACGAAGGCGATTGGATCGACGGGAGATACGACGGCCATGGAATCGAGAGCTGGGCTAGAGGAAGTAGGTACAAAGGTCAGTATAGGCAAGGTCTTAGACATGGCTATGGAGTTTACAGATTCTACACCGGCGATTGCTACGCTGGTGAATGGTTCAATGGTCAGAGCCATGGGTTTGGTGTTCAATCTTGCGCTGATGGTAGCTCTTACGTTGGTGAATCGAGATTTGGTGTCAAACATGGACTTGGATCTTACCATTTCAGGTAAACTAATTTCTTGAATTCTCATTGAAATTGAGAAATCAGAGTCTCTTGTTAATGTTCTTGTTCTGTGTGTATTTTGCAGAAATGGGGATAAGTATGCAGGAGAGTATTTTGGAGATAAGATCCATGGATTTGGTGTGTATCGATTCGCGAATGGTCATTGTTACGAAGGAGCGTGGCACGAAGGTCGTAAGCAAGGGTATGGAGCTTACTCGTTTAGAAACGGCGATGCTAAGTCTGGCGAGTGGGATTCAGGGAATCTTGTGACGTTTCTTCATACGACGAGCGAGCCGGTTTGCAGAGCGGTTCTTGCTGCGAGAGAGACGGCGAAGAAGGCGGTGAACCGGAGACGAGTGGATGAGCAAGTGAGCAGAGGCGTGGCTGCAGCTAATAAGGCAGCGACGGCTGCAAGAGTGGCTGCGGTTAGAGCCGTTCAGAATCAGATGGATGGTAAATTTTGTCAAAGTTGAAAAAAAAAAACATCGAAAATGTAAATCTTTTTTCTTTTTTATTTATCGGTTTTCTCTGTAACCCTGAATCGAAAGCTTGTTTCAGAGGTTTTTTTTTAATAGAGAAAAGTAAAATCTTGGATCTTTTTTAACTATTGTAACAAAATCTGTAAATAGAAGAAGAAGATGATGAATCAAGAAGAAAGTTTTTCTTTGGTTAATATCAACGGCTTGATGATGATGGAGCTTTTTGGTTTGTCGAATCTTTGCGATGAAGTGACTTTGATTGATATGATGATCTTGATCTGCTTTGATCTGGATCACTGACATGTCGATTTTTAAAATTTAGATATTACAATGGACTATACAATACTCCAATAAATGACACAATTTGTTTATTCGGACTAAGATAATAATTTGGTTGCCCAAGAAATATTCAAAAAAAATTGGGAGAAGGATGAAGAAGATTCTTGATCGGCGGTACGATAGTCTTGCAATTCCCAAAAAAAGAAAAATCGATTAAAGTAATAGCCAATATCGTGATCTAGAAAATATCAATTGCAGTTTGATCTTGTTCCAATATTTGAATTTGTATTCAGTCTATGTTTCTTTTTCTCTCATATGATTTTTTAAATTGTTTAGCTAACTTTATGTATCAGTTTACGAATTGGCGTCAATGTCAAGGGTTTCATTTGACATTGGCTTCACTAGAAAAGGCAGATTTGAAATCGGTTTCTCTTTGTTACTTCGAATTTTGAATTCTAGGTGATAGCAATGGGGACTCAGTTATATTATTAATAACGACATGGATAAGATTTTAAGACTACTTACTTAATCATCACAGGAATAGAAATTACAAAATAAAAATATTTTTGGTTACGGCAAGTCGACAATAACACATCCGATGCAAACATGTTTCGTCGCATAAAAGAAATGTTGAAGAAGCCATGTGTCCTTATCGATCATCATATATTGAGGATATCATTTGGGATTTATATAACAACTATATCCTTATCCCTTTCCCTTTCTTAGATTTATACAATTATATACGCCACTGATTTATGAACAAAAACATAAAAAAAAATTATATGCCACTGATCACATGGTTTCTTGCTGGATTGGTCTCCCTTGGCATAAAAAAACTCCAAGCAAAGCTTATAATATAGCAATGAATGAAATTCCATATTTATTTACCCTAAAAAATTACGTATTTTAGAATTTGTAATCTGAAACCTTATGTTTAATAGTAATATCTCTTTTTATATTTTGTCAATATTTAAAATAATTTTATCTACAAAACTGAAAATGTCACTCTTGATTTGCGTTTTTACAGCCCGCATGTAATTTTGCTGACAACATTTTGACTCAAACTTGGAAGTCACTGAACCCTTCCACATAATGATCCTGCAGAGAGAATTACTGGCCTACAGATTTCCAAGAAAATAAAAAGTACTGTTCCATTCAAGGAGTATGTATACACTTTTTTTGTTTAAAGATCTATATATACTCTATTCACGGAATATAATTTAATTTCTTGAATTGTCGACACTGGACAGCATATGAAGTTTACATACTATCAAGAGCTATATACGTACCGTCAATAATTGATCAATAAGACCTAAACGTTTTTTAGAAGAAAAATTGACCTACAATTTAAATTATTTGCTAGTATTAACTAGGATAAACTAACCAAACACAATAATAATATTCAAAAATAAATAAAAAATTGTGGACGAGGGAAGTCAGAAGAGGAATGCTTGTTTCAGCATGCATGTCTCTGCCTCTTTGATTACAAACTTTAATAAAATGTAAATTGTACTACAACATAAATTCGAATAATCATTGTTATGACTTGTGCGTTTTTTTAATGTTTTTGGAATTAATTTTGGGGATGTATATTTAATTTAATACATATTGGTACCATTAAATTAGGAATGCAGAGATTGCTGAAATTGTTGGTCCAATGGGGGTGCCATTTTACTGACAAAAATAATAATAACCTGGTCAATGTACGTCTTCCAAGTTATTACACTTAATACAAAATACTGAAATAGTAACTCTATGAGGCTAATTTTTTCCATTCTTTCACCACACCTCTATGTTAGGTTCAGAAATTTCGATTCGGTTAATGTTAAGATAATTGGTCTTGAATTGGAATTACGTTATGTTTCTATCATGGACATTATTTTCAATAATTTCGAAACGTTTCGACCTGCTTTAATAAATTTTGGTAATAAGATATGACCATATTCAAACCACCACCGAAGACTCCTCCACTCATATTTTGAAACAAACTAAAAGCCACGACTCACCCTCGACATAGAAACGTAGTCGACGCAAATTGTCAAACTCCAACTTAATGGATAGTGATATGATGAATATAAACCGCCATTTCCATAAATGATATAGCTGGTTAAATTATCACACTATAATATTATCAGTGTATAAACTACAGATTAAACCTGTGTGTTAATGTTTTAGCTGTTTTTTTTTTTTTAAATACTTGTATCCACCAATGCTTCGACGCAATCATCATGCTTACAAAATTTATTGAAATTTATCTGAAATTTATCCTCTCCTTTTTTTTTTTTTTAATGTTTGGAGGATTGATCTCCTCACTTTTCAACTTTGAAGTAGGTTACTACAAACATGCAAGCAGACAACATAATTACAACTTGAATGATTTTAAATAAATATATTGAAGTCGCCTTTTTCAATTTGATGTCCCTAAATTTGGAGTGTGTCAATTTGCTATGGGCCATTCCGAATTGCCCAATTGGTTAGCTCATTTCCAATAACATTTTGTTTGCTTACAATTTAATCAACCATCTTTCGCCACAAATATATATTGTGGGTTCCAATACTCTTCAACAATTATGTTAACGAAAAGTGTTTAGCCTAATTAAACTTTATTTAATATAACAACTAAAGGAAATAAATATTTAAAATGTTATTGTGAGTGTTCATTGCATGTTTTAAAGTTTTAAACATAACAATTCATTGGAGTAACCTCTTAAGAACTCGTAATAAATGGCTTAAGAATTTCGTAATTGAATTATGACTAAGACAAGGAGTTAGCACTTAGCACAATAGTATATACTTTATGATTTACTTTTGACACTTATTTTTAACATCGTCACGGGCTCACCCATGTAATGTAAGTATGTAACCATGTTAAGGAGATCGCTGAGATACGCCTTTATTAATATTTTAAATAAAATAAACTCTTCAAGGTGGAAAAAAAAAAAAAATCTTCAAGATATGACTTGCAAAAAGTAAATGAACAACTATATGGGCTCTGGTAAAAGACAGAGCACATGACCTTAGCCATATTACTAGCATACAATTCTTTACCGCAAAGTCTTTTTCTCGATATAAAAGTGTTTGGTCCTGTAAAGCTTGGCATCGCATGTTTGGTAAGCTACTGATCTTTGAAAACGACCACAAATAAAAGTTATGTTGATTGAGGCCTATAATAATATTTTAATAGAAATGATAAACCTTTCATCAGCCGCCAATTTTCCGAATCAGGATAAGTACAAGTAGAAAAAACCGTGTAGTGCAAAGACATGATCAAACACAACTTTTTGAAAAAATTGATTCATAAAGGTAATCAAAACCTAATCTAGTAGACTATATTGACTTCCCTAGATTCTATATATTGTCTTAAGCATGATCTTAATACTTCATTATGTTGTAAACTTTTGTTTTCGCTTATTATCAAACAACACTTTAGAGCATTAACTAGAGTTTAAAGAATAATCATCACACAAAAATTCCAGTTTAGCCACAAGTTTTAGAACGGGGATAAGTGAGTTTCAGGTGGAAATTTTCGGTTAAAAAGGAAAAGGAACATCACACAAGTTTCTTTCTTTTTTTTTTCCAATTTGGAGACAAGTACAGAGGAAAATACGACGAGAGTCTTACGAGTTGTGAAAAGTTATTGTTACACTGTATATTTCGTGATTTGATAATTGCAATTCTTATTACATTGTAGTCCATTACGAAAGCCTTATCATTGCCTATATTCATAATTCACAAACTGGTGTTAAAATGGTTCAGTCCAGTTTATAAAGCCCCAGCTGAAACGAATATATAGCCGAGAGCAACATCGACATTTGCAAGTTAAATAAAGCGGACCAAAATCGATCATAGGCCCAAAATAAAAGCCCATAGACGCCGAATCCCATATCACTAGAAACAAAATAAACAACTAAAAAAATGAGAGCGTTGAGGAGGAGACAAGTCATGTGGCTTCAAGGTTACATCTCAAGTATTGAAGTTTAAATGTCCGTCTGACAAAGAAACGCTATACACTTTACACATTCAGATTCATTTTGATGTGATATGAATCCGACGAATGTCTTATCAAATCACGTTATCTTCTTATAGTATGGGGTCTTATCTTATATTATACTTGGTCCCTAATAATTGTGAACGACAACCCATTTAAACTAGGGGAAATTATGTCCTAGTTGATAATATCTGTTGAATCCGAGATAGCACTCGTCAAGACGGGCTATCTAAGATGTGAGTTTAGGAAACTGGAACGCTTAATTCGACTCTTAGATTATCAAGAAGATTACAAGAGAGCAATCTCGCTAACAAGCCTAGCGAGATTATGGTGATGAACAAGAGGATAGAGTAAAAGCTAATGTGAAAGCCTAGTGATTCTAGATGATTTCGGATCCCTCTCCCAATGGGGGGTCTTCAATATATAGGTTGATAAGTCGGCCGAATGATGAATATTCTCCTTCAGGCGAGATGGAAAACTTCCTCTTTTGCGATATGGAAAATTCCCTCTTGTTTTTGGATCTTTCTCCATTCTTTAAGTCGGCATGAAGATTTATTTACATTTCTCCATGGATTGTGCCTTTCTCTTCAAGTCTTGCCTTTTTCTTGAAGATGTTAGGCCTAAAATCGGATTGGGCTTTGTACTTTACTAATGATGACGGGCTCAGGGAAATGTGCTAATTTCTCCTCTAACAATAAGTCCCCCCGCCAGCTCGGCAGGTCAAATGTAGTTTGATCTCGGCGAGCTTCATGAATAGAGGACGAGCTTGAGAATCATTAGTAAAATACATCACTTCAATCGGATCTTAGTGCCTAGGTGCATGCTGAATGTAGATTCGTGCCGCCTCATTAAAACCTTGGTACGGAAAAACCCAATTGGGACAAAAACCATAAAAAGGAAAAAGAGTACGTTGACGTCATCTAATTCATAATATGTGCTTCGAATGATTTTTGCCGCGACCAAAAATGCTTTCTTGGTTCGAATGCTGTGACGGGTTCGGTTTTTGTGACTGGGCGATTTTGCCACGTCACTGCCCGGGGACTGTTTGCAATTGCGTGGGCTGATAATCGATTAAATCGCGCGGAGGCCCAAGCCCATTAGTGCTTTTCCATTGAGCGGGAAAGAAATGAATAAAAAATTCATAAGGGCAGTTGTGTCCCTTGGAAGTCGCGCGATCTCTATTAAGAGACCGTTCGAATTTCCTTTATTCATTTTTGCTTCTTTTCTTCTTCTCACTCAACCGTCCCGACGAATCAAAGGTAACTTCCGCAACTCCGACTTCAAATCTTGCCTCGATTGATTTCTCGAATCGATTCTTCCGGGATTTAGGACTAGGGAATCGCGAATTGCTTGGATCTAGTTAGGTTGTGCTCCGATTTCGTCTTCTTCATCCGCCGATTCGGGTTTTAGGGTTTTCGATTCGTCAAATATTTCGTCTCGGTCGTCGAGTTTTTCCGATCCTTCATTCAATTGAGATGAATCCAAAGACAGAAAGGGAAAGGGCATCGCCATGGATGACGGCGATGAGACGATTGCTTCGATTGCGCGTCGACGCGATCCTCCGCTCGTCCGGAGAGGCTTCTTGGTGGAGCCATCCAAGCGGATGCGGCGGAGCGTCGCAGGAAGACGGGTGGACGAAGCGACGGCCGCTGCTGAGGCCGAGAAGGTGGTCGAGGTGGCGAGATGGAGGAAGCGGCGAGAGTCGCCGCCGAAGCCGAGCGTCGGGAAGAGACTGAGAGACAGAGGGAGGGGGAAGAGCATGATTCCGGCGACGAAACCGACTCTGATGAAGACGAAGAAGCGGGGCCGTCAGCCAAGCGAGACTCGAGGGCATCCCGGATGTAATCAAGATGCCGAGTCGTACGCCGCCTACGGGCCTAATCCACGATGGGAGGTCGTGGATGACGGAGGAGATCCTTCGAGACCTCATAGCGGAGGCTGAGTTCCTGACTCCGTGGAGTTTCGTATCCCTGGCCATCTGAAAGGCCCTACGACGCTCCGGCTGGGTGGATGTGCGTTTACGAGTGTATGTTCACCGAATTTGGGATGAACTTCCCTCTGTCTCCTCTATTTTTGCAATTTGCGGCTGATCGTGGCGTCCTACGAGTCAACTGACCCACGGCGTGGTTCGCCACATCGTTTTTACCGAGGCCCTGGCTAGAGCCGCCGGAGTTGTATTCGACCGTCTCTTATTTGAGCACGTTACTGATCTCCGGGCTTCGTCGCGAGAGGGAAACTTCAAGCGGTTTCATACCACGATGAAGTATGATATTGTTTTCGGGGATTACCGAAACAAGATTCATTGGTGGAAGAAATATTTCTTCTTTGTGAAGATAAACCGAGCCTCAGTCGGGAAGATCAAAGCTGATCAGATTAGGACAGAATGGGTTAAATCACCGGGTAGAATTCTTGATTAGAATTGCTATCTATGCTCACTGAGTTTGCGTTTTCTGATGTTGTTTGTTTTTCGCAGGACCGTCCAGGCGAGCGAGACCGAACGGCGAACTCAAGGAGAAGTTCAGGCTGCTGAAGGAGCTTCAGCCATCGATTGTGGCCTGAGGTAGTGGCGGCGCTTGAGAAGAAAAAGCAAGAGAGGAAAGATAAGAGGGAGGGGAAAAACAAATCTGCCATCCCTGCGACTCCGATATCTAGTAAGCGTTTGCTTCTTCTCTTTTTTTGCTTGGTTCTATCTTCGGGTATCTTAACGTTTCGCTTTGTTTTGTAGCAGCGAAGCCATCCCGTTCTAAGAAGAAATCGATGGGTCTTAGGAAGAGAGCGGCCGTGCCTATTGACGACGTTGTCGTTGCTTCCGAGCCGGCGCCAAAAAGAAAGGGTCGAGTCCCCCAGACTGAGGGATTCTCCTCCTTCTCCCCTTCGGAGCTCTTCCATTGCGTCGCGTACGAGGTAAGTCGCCTATTGATGGATTTCAGGAGATAGGAATTCCGATGTTAATCGTGACGTTCTTTGCAGGGCTTCGACGAGGAAAGCCTCGACTTCTGTTCCTGAGGGCGTTCCGGAGCAAGTGATCGAGCTTGACTCTCCTCCTTCCTCGGACCATGACGAGTCTTCCCATCACGATGAGAGTGCTTCTCATCACGATGATGGTTTGAGGACTCCGGCGCGTGGTGGTTCGCCTTCTAAGGGGGACGAGTTCCTCACCCCTGGTGGTGGCGTTCCCTCCTCTGACCGGCGTGATCGTGGTGGTTTCGAAGGAGGGGAATCATCTCGGCGTCCAGGTGAGAATGATGAGGCGGTGTCTCGTCACTCGGAGGCGGGTGGTTTTGCTCCTGGCTCGAACCTCGGTGCTGAGGGTGGCGCCGGAATTCCAAAGGATGGTCCTGAGGGCTATAATCCTCACGCGTTCAAGACGTGGTGGAATGGCGGGAGTCCTCTTATGGAGGACCAGGATGCTTGCGGAGGGGCGACTTGGATGTCTAAAGTTCATCCCGGCTTGGGGATTCCGCGTGAGGAGCTCACCTTTAGGACCGATTTCGACGAAGCTGCTCAACATCATATTATGTCTGGCGGGAAGTTCACCGCGTTGGTCCAGAAGTACGAGACGGCGCTTCGGGCAGCTAAGGACGAAGCCTTTGTGTTGCGGCGAGAGCGGGAGATGGCCAAGGATGTCGATACAATGGTGGCTGATTTGCAGCAGGATAAACTGGTGCTTGAGTCGAAGGTCGCGGCGCTGAACAGGGAGATAGTGAAGACTCTCGGACTCCAGGAGGTAGCAGACAAGCTGAGGGCTCAAGTGAGTGATCTGGAGGAGAAGGCGCGTCGGGATGCAGAGGCTTCTGCTGCTGAGATGGAGCGTCTCCGACGGTCTCGTCGAGAATCGGTCGAGGCGGCTGTGACTCAGGTCTTCGACTCGGTGAATGACTGGTATGCTCCTCGCCTCCATCGCTTGTCGGAGTTCGTCGCGCAGCGGGACATGGTTGAAGCCGCTGTGGGGAGGAGGCAAGTCGACGAAGCTCTCCTCAACTTTGTGAAGAAGATTCGGGGAGTGGATCTGAACTTCGACGCGGTGGAGGAGAAGCTCGCGGCTAAGCTGGCGAAGAGCATCGCGGATGGGGATGCGATTGACGAAGTTGTTATCGATGATGATGACTTCGCTCCGCCTAACAGGTGAGATTTTTGCTTCTCTACTCGTTATGTTGCGCTTTGCGTAACGTTTTTTGCTTATGTGTTTGCTCTGCTTTTGTAGCCTTAAACGGCTGGTGCTGCCGGGATCTCCTTCTCGTCGAGATGGTGGTGGTGCGGATCCGGGTGCGGGACCCTCTACTTCTGGGGCCAAGTCTGCTTAGGCCCCATTTTTATTTGTTTTAAGACTTTTCTGGCTGCGGCCTTTTTGTTGTAATAACATTGCCTGGGAAGGTTTTTATCCGTATGCTTTAGGATTTTGCTTCAGATTTTATCAGATACTCAAGATGTTTAAGTATTGATTTTTCTCTTTTTTTTGCTTGCGTGCTTGCGTGGTGATGCGGTCACGGCTTTTAGACATAATTGATTAGTTCGCAGCGCAACGAAAGTAATCCGGCTTTTGGTTATGTCTTTTAATAAAGGACGATGGTGTCGTCAACCGTATAAAATGAATTAAGTACTTGGTCGTCACCGAGTAGGAAATTCGATTATCGGGATGACTCGTTACCTTTAAGTGTATCACGACATGGTGCGCGTGATGGTGCTAGTGCGTCATGACTGGACGCGATGCTTTCGGGTTTCGTCATGACTTCTCATTCGAGACACCGACCGGCGCGTATTAGGTCTGTGTGCTTAGGATGTTAAACCTACTTTCAGCGACGAGCTCTAGAAACTCGATTTATGCTTCCGACTTCAAAGCTTCGTGCGGGTGACGAGGTAGCGGTTTTTCGCTCGTCCGACGAACTGAGAGCCGTGCGAGGTGCGTGCTCTCGGCTTAATGAATGGGTGATCAGTCCATGTTTTTAGGGTGCAAAGTGCAAGTGCTTATTGAGTTTGCCTCAATAACTTGGTTTGACGTCAAACGGGTGCGTGCTGGGTGTCGACAAGTTTCAGCTTATGCCAGAATGAGGCGCGCTTGTCGAGAGAAAAGGTTTTAATAAAATTAAAATTTTATTAAGTATTATAGCTGCGCCCTTGGTGAGAAAGGCTGCCTACGTACCCGTGCCGGGATCAAGCCATTCGTAGTTCGTTACAAATGTTCATGCCGTGGACATGTCTTTTTTTTTTGGCTAGCGCGGTGCTTCGCGTCTAGTCATGGAACTTGCGCAGATCCGACGAGCTCCAGAGGCGATCGGACGTGGTGCCGAGGTTGTCTTCTAGCTGATAGATACCTGGTTTGACGACTTTCGCGATGCGGAATGGTCCTTCCCAGTCGGACCGAATTTGCCGAGACCATAGATCGTATCATCATCGGTTTTGCAAAAGACGAGGTCGTCTAATGCGAAACGGAGGTGTTGCTTTAGGAAAGCGGCTGCTAGATCGTCGAAGCTGTCGATGGAGTCGGCACGGAGGTTGCTGAACCATGTTAGGGCGTCGCCGCGCAAGTGTTCGGCGAGGGCTTGGCAGAAGTGCGCGCTTTGTTCTTCCGGCGATGTATATTTCTGTCTTCTCATGGCCGTCATGAAGGATGTGATCCACTGCTTGGGATCTTCTCGGCCGTCGTAGAAGTTTAGGTGTAGTGAAGCGCGCTTCTTCAGTGGTACCTCGGATAGGCGGCTTGTCAGGGGAGTTCTTCGAATATCGGCAATGATCTCGAATATCTCCTGATCGGAGAACGAGCATTGCGGGGGTGCATGGCGATCAGTCTTCGCGCGATTCTCCATGTTTCTCCTGGTCTCGTCATCGTAGACAGGGGCGTCGTCTCGGCGAGGGAGAGATTCGTGATGGCACCTTGGTGCTTTATGCGTGGACTTCTCCGGGCGAGAGGATGATGACTTTCTCTTGTTTCTTAGCCGGAACCGAGGATCTTCGGGGTCGAACCGTAGCTGCGGGATGTCTTGCTCGAGGCGATGTAATTCTCAGCGCGAAGGAAGGCGTCCTTCAAAGTTGGGGAGGGGCGGATGCGGATATCTTCCCAGAATCCGGATTCGTATCGAAGTCCGTTTCCGAGGGCTTGGACGAGTACCGGTTCCGCGATTGGGGGTGCTCCCGGAATGTCCCTGAGGTCGAGCAGCGCACTCTTGAATCTGTTCAGGTAGCTTCGTAGCGGTTCGTCCTCGAGTTGCTCCATCTCGAATAGATCGGAGAGATCCTTGTGTTTAGTGCTAAAGCTGGACCTTAAGTCGGATTTCCAGGCGGGCTCGGAGTTCCTTTGCCGATGGATCGGGGGATCTGCATTCTGCGTTGCGCGGCTCGTTTTATTGCGTTGGACTCGTTGGTTTCGTCGTCCGATACTGGCTCGGTTATCATACAGGACGACGCGGTGCGGAGCTTGCGCTCGCGAAGGAAACATGATCTCGTCACTCTTTGATCTCCACGTAAGGTGAAAATTCCAGAGGGTATCGGAAACTTCACGCATTGGTGGAACGTCGAGATGACAGCTTTCATTTCATGGAGCCATGGGGTGCCGAGGATAGCGTTATAGATGGCCGGTTTGTCCATGACGATGAACTTCAAGAGCTTTGAAATTCCGCCGACATAAACGGGGAGCCGGACTGTGCCACAGCTGTAAACATGCTCGGCGGTGAAACCGGTGAGGGGACGGGATGTAGGTTTGATAGATCCTTCCTCCACCCCATGCGGTTCAGTGTTTCCAGAAAGATGAGGTTCACCGTACTCCCGGTATCAACCAGGACCTTCGCGACGTCAAGTCGTGGATCTGTAGAGTGATTACGAGTGGGTCAAGGTGAGGGATGTCCAGCCCGCTCGCATCCTTATCCGTAAAGGAGATGGTAGGGATCCCTTTATGGATATACGGGTAGCGTTGTGCCGCGACGGCCTTTCGTTCGTATTCCTTGATCGCCGATATGGAATCGTCGTTATCCAGGAAGCCTCCCATGATCATGCTGACTTGTCGCTTCGGTGGCGGAGGTAGGTCGTCGTGGTCATCACGATTCCTTTTCCCAAGCGGGCTTCCGCCTTTTCTGCATCCTTCCTCGGACGGGGTTGTCGTCCGCGCTTCTCCTGCTGCCCAGATTTTGGTGGTTTCGGCGGGAAGCTTTTTCCTTGGGACCTATCACCGTCCATTGGCGGGATTTCTCCTCGATGGTACATGCGCATGAGGTTGCTCATTAGGTGTTTGCAGTTTTCAGTGGCGTGGCCAGTTCTCCCGTGGAACTTGCAGAAAGCTTTGGTATCGTTGTCATCTCCGAGCGAGTTGATGTCTTGTGGCATCGAAACGGCCGCTGCGTGTTCTTGCTCGAACTCGTCGTCGGCTGCTGCGAACGCTGTGAGGAGAGACCTCTTCGGATCGTGTCTTCTTCGCGCCTCCATGGGTTCCTCTCTGGGTTTCGTCGAGGTTGCCCTCCTATCTCCATGTTTCTCGGCGTAGAAGCGCTGGTCTTCCTCGAGGAAGATGTAGTTCCGAGAGCGGTGGAACGCGTCCTCCAGAGTCGCAGGGGGTTTTAGTGACAAATCCTCCTTGAACTTGGAGTCGTACCAGAGGCCGTTGCGGAGTGCTTCTAGCGGGACGCTATCGGGCATGTCGCCAGTGTCGCGAGCTGCTTGTTTGAACCTTTCCATAAAGCTGCGCAATGGTTCGCCTTGGGTTTGCGTTGTGGTGAACATGTTCCGAGTGATTCGGGTCATGTGCATGGAGTAATGCTTCAGAAAAGCATTGGTTAGGTCGTCGAAGTTATCGATCGACTCGGCGGGGAGGTTAGAGAACCAGGTCAAGGCATCTTTCGCCATGTGCTCGACGAATACTTGACAGTAGTTGGCCTCCCTTTCATCGTAAGATTTGTATTTCTCCCTCCTCATGGCGAGGTTGAACGCGGTTAGCCACTTCTTGGGGTCTTCTTCGCCGGTGTAAGAGTCGATTTTGAGTCGAACTCTTTCGTGTAGCTCAATCTGGCGGAGCCTGCGGGTGAGCGGGCTTCTTCGGGTGTCGGCGAGTGCTTTCGTCAATTCCGGAGCTGAGCTGGTGGCGCGATGAACTTTCGAATCGACCTCGTCGAGGCGACGATTCACCCGTTCAAGCTCTTGGTGGTAAGTCGCCTGAAGTGCGCAGGACGGGGGGTTGTTCCGTCGGTGGGACTTGACGGATCTTCATCGTCTTCTCGTGCTAGGGCTTCCACCTGTTCCTGAGTCTTTTTCTGCTGTGCTCGCATTGACTCGAAACCGTCGGCGAGTGGCTTGACGAGATTCTCCATGAGTTTGAGGATCTTCTCGCTCGAGGAGGATTTCTTCGAGCTGCGGGGTTTGTCGCTCGAGGAAGATTTTCTCGAGCGGCGTGGTGCGGACGGAGGGGGCTCTCGTCCTTTCTTGGCGGAGGAGATCGTTGCGGCGAAGTCGATCTTCGCGGCGAGACGGATCTCTGTGGCGAGAAAGATGGGTTTCTTGTAGGGACAGGCTTGTCCCTACCTTCAGCGGGTAGCGACTTGTCTATCGTGCTGGTAGACTGTCGCTTAAGTTTTCTTCTGAGGGAGACGGGCTCCCGGTGGGAGTGTTCTCTTTCGAGTTCGCCATCGTTGCTAGTTCGTGAAAATCTAGATATCTTCGAGATGAATAGCGAGAAGCGTTTCCAGCCCCACGGTGGGCGCCAATTGTTGAATCCGAGATAGCACTCGTCAAGACGGGCTATCTAAGATGTGAGTTTAGGAAACTGGAACGCTTAATTCGACTCTTAGATTATCAAGAAGATTACAAGAGAGCAATCTCGCTAACAAGCCTAGCGAGATTATGTGATGAACAAGAGGATAGAGTAAAAGCTAATGTGAAAGCCTAGTGATTCTAGATGATTTCGGATCCCTCTCCAATGGGGGGTCTTCAATATATAGGTTGATAAGTCGGCCGAATGATGAATATTCTCCTTCAGGCGAGATGGAAAACTTCCTCTTTTGCGATATGGAAAATTCCCTCTTGTTTTTGGATCTTTCTCCATTCTTTAAGTCGGCATGAAGATTTATTTACATTTCTCCATGGATTGTGCCTTTCTCTTCAAGTCTTGCCTTTTTCTTGAAGATGTTAGGCCTAAAATCGGATTGGGCTTTGTACTTTACTAATGATGACGGGCTCAGGGAAATGTGCTAATTTCTCCTCTAGCAATATCTTCGAGTGTTAGAGATTTTTGTTGTATTAAATATAGTATTTTGTCATGGGATATGATCACAATACTTAACTATTAGACCAAGTACATATTATACGCTAAGCAACAAATTATATCGAATCTAACAAATGCTTGCGTGAATTCATGTATCGAAAAGAATGTTAAAGTTTTCTCACAAAACGTTAAACCATGTTAAAAAAAAATGAGAATAACGGATTTGAGAAAACTCGTGATAACAAGTTGATTAGTAATTTCTAAATGAAAAGCATCAAAATACATTGAGTTCGAAATAAATGTTATTGTAGTTGTATATCCCTTGACTGCAATTCTGTCTCCATGGGATTCTTTCCTGAATGAGGAAAACAAATAAAAAATTGTGACATAGATTTCTTTTCTTTTTAAGCTCAAGTTTCAAAGATGTGAACTTTGTCCCCAAGCAACGTGAGCATTATTTGCCATACCAAACTTTTCCACGGCACATGAAACAGTAATAAGATTCCTCTGGATATAGTACTATACATAGTATTCTTTTAAAAATTACTGTATTTATTTGCAGAGTCATTTCATTTTGGTAGCTAATTGGCACACACATACAAACTATGCAAATTATTATGTTTGTAATACAACACGGTATTGTTTATCTATTTTAAATCAAATTGATTTAAAAGGAAAAAAAGGCACATGAAAAAGTCAAAGAAGTGACAAAAAGACCTCTTGCTCATGTGATCTTCTTTTAAGTCCCTGCTTATTTAGATAAAACCTTCAATTACTTAAATGAAAAAATTATCTTATATTCATATCCGTCGTCAATTCTCTCCAAGCAACAAACAACTTGAAAAGGATAATTACGACAAGGTGACTTAATTAACATGTTAAAGAATAAAAAATGAGAGAAATAGAAAAAATACAGTATATAATATTATAATTACTAAAGAATGTATTCTTGACCGTTGGATCAACTAAAACTCCAAAGAGGAATGTCAGCATCTTCGTAGAAGTACTCACTCGTCGTCGAGTTTAATTGAGAAGAGTAATCAAACGGAGCTCCATCATCGAAGAACATCCCATTATGATGATCATCATACCATACTGATGATGGATCTATCAAAGACACATGACTGTCCACGAAAGACCCTATCAAAGATTGCATCCCATCATCATCATTATCATTATCATCATGAGGCTGATCATGATCAGACGGCGACGAGGCAGCTGATGAAGAAGAGGTGGAAGAAGAAGGGGCAAAAAGGTCAGATGATGAGTTATTGGCAGCTTGAGCGGCGACTCTTTGGATGGATTTTGGGGACAAAACGGTATTTTCATCTAAGAGATGATGGGAAGAAGAATAGGAAGAAGAAGAAGTAGGGAAATTGAGATTGGCTTGAGGACCTTTGAGACACAAGAGTGCAACATCGTAAGCCCTAGCAGCTGCTTCAGCTGTTGAGTAAGAGCCTAACCAAATCCTTGTCTTTTGATTTGGTGCCCTAATCTCTGACACCCATGATCCCCAACTTCTCATCCTCACTCCTTTGTACTTCTTGATACTGTTCTTCTTGTTCTTGATCTTACTCAACGACGAAGACGAAGAAGTAGAAGAAGATGGTGAAGACGAGGGCGATTCCTTCTTTGTGTTGACTTGGATCTTGTGTTCTTGTTTCACCATGGTAATGTTGCTGTGTAGACTGATAGGACAATGTGGTATTGATCAAGTGTTTTTGAGTTTTTTTTTTCTGTTTTGTTTTGTTGTGCTGTTGTTGTTGTGATGGATAGAGGTTTTTGGATGAGGAGTAATGAGAGGTGAAGAGATTATATATAGAGATGAATTGATTTGGGAGGGGTATGAAGAGAGGAAGATATGAAATATTATTTATTGATATAAATCTATGATAGGGTCAAATGAAATATAGTATGGTTTCTTGTGTATGAATGTGACAATGTGGTGCATGACAGGTGTTTTTCTTCTATTTTTCTCTTTTATCATGGCAATTGTCATTAATACAATTTTGTTCCTTTCTCATTTAAAAACAAAAAAATATTGTGCCTCTTTGGAGTTTAATAAATAATTCGAATATGGATGCATGTTAAGGCTTTGAGCCAAGTGTTCAAAGTTCAAACAATGAACCTGAACATGGTTTTCTTTTAGCCTTTTGCTAGTTTTCCATCTTCTTATTATTTTTTTGAATTTTAATTTAAACTATGACAATTTTTTTTTGGGTATAAAATTAGAGGAAACAATATATATAGAGATAATTGGTTTATTATATATAAAGATAATTGGGATATCGTACAAAAATAAATTACCGATTGAAGTCAAATATTGTTAGGATATAGGAATAATGAAATAGGCGCGTATATTAGCTAGCTGTACGGAAGCCACTTGATGAGCAAATCGAGGAGTGATGCCTGAATATTTTAGAGTTGAGATATCAAGTTTTCTTGTTATTTTGACTAAACATAGCTATCATCACTATTCAGGGTTACAAATTACAGCTACGTTTTAACGCGTTAACTCTCGTATACGACCTTTCCAAGAAAGAGACACCATTTATGGTTAGTTATTGGTCTATGTTTATTCTTCACGGATTAAACTAGTGGCTTTAATTTGTTGTTATAAACTTACAATATGTTTATTCTTCACGGATCATTAAAAAAAAAATTATAGGTACTATACATGTTTATGCTGTGTAAAACAATTGACGGTAAAATCTCCCAACGTGCACAGAAATGTTATTCCTTGTAATATATTTCCACCTTAAAGTAATATTTTTGATTGATTTCAGCTAATCAGTTTTGTTGTTGTTGTTATAAACCAGTTTATTATTTAATCAGATTAACGTCTATCAAATCCCATCATACATACTATCAAGGTCCAAAGAAGGTTTGGGTGTTTAAAATCTGTATGACAACAACTTGGTATTGAATTAACATTTTATTATCTTGGTCTACGACTTTGTGAGTAACATACGCGTAGACAAAATAGAGACGCTGTACGCCACTGTAATTAAAATTATATACGTTCGATAATTTTATAACCAATATGGTAAAGGATCGATCATAATTCATAACAAATGTTTTTATCAGTATTTACAAATTATGAGAGTGAAGTCAGAAGAGTGTGGTAGAAGGTGATGATGCCCGAATTGATAAGAGAGTGACTTCAAACGACAGCTGTTCTCTCTCTGTCTCTTTGCTACCCAAACCCAAACCGCGTTGTTCTCTCGTCACTCGTCACACTCACTCGTTCTACCACTAATTATCTTTCTAATTATTATCTTCAAAATTCTCTATTCTTAATTCACATACTACATTTGAACAAAAAAAAAAAATTCACATACTACTTTAAAAACTCGTATAATTCATCATAGATATGGAAAATATGTGTATTCCAAATGATGCAGGAGGAATAAAGAAGATTAAGTTGAAAGTTAAAACAAAAAAGTGTATTTCCTAATTTCCTACTATATCATCTTTTCAGTATCACCACATTAAACTTCTGTTATTTAATTTTTTTAATTTATTTATAATTTGTTTCTGAATAATTCTACTTTACAATAACTAAAATTAACTAAGGTAGATTTAATTCATCGTTTGCTTTACTTTTCATTAAGTATCGATGCCAACATAATTTATTCGAACATATGTAAAGATTTGATACAAACAACTGAGAAAAAGGGGAAATAATAAAACATAAAACATTAAGACACGCAAAGAGCACATGATCGTAAGTAGAAAAAGATGGGAGATGACATGTTCTTTGTGGACAGCCTTGACTTTCTCACAAAGCTTGAGACTAATCATGGGATGGTACTTTGTTGTCTTCGTCTTGGGATTTCACACTTTGGTCTTACGCAAAACCCTCCAAATGTCAGAGAGATCAGTGAGAAAGAGAATATGGGCGGATTTTGTCAGCTTTCCAGCCAAAATATGCGTTTGCATGAAGAGAAGAAGCATCTCGATCGTGGCTACTTTCAATTCCACTTTTCGGGGTTTACCACTTACTCCCTCTGTTCCATATTATAAGTTGTTTTGGCATAATGTATCTGCAATTTTATGGATGTATCTAGATATGTTTCCATCTAGATACATCCAGAAAATTGCAGATACATTATGCCAAAACAACTTATAATATGGAACAGAGGGAGTATTTTATATATATGATGTTCTATTTGAATAGAATTTGTATATAACAAGGAAGTTCCATGCTTTTGACATTTTGCTCCTAAGCCTAGGACTAGCTTTCGATGATATATATTTTTAGAACGTCAACCATCATTCCCAAATATATCAACCTAGAGATGCAAAATTTAACATTTTTAGACGGAACGCTATTATTAGACCATTAGACCACTGACCACCAACGACTTGGTATTTGAATGGAATTTTACCATTTTGATTTTCAAAATTAAACAATAAACTAAAACATTGTTAATAAACAAACGAGTGAAATGATCTTTACTTTCTTACAATTTTCCCATAAGAACACATTACATATCCATTTATCAACATCAATAATTAGATATAAGAAATTGAAATATATGGTCTATATATACTTATATATCTTGATGAATGGAAAAAACCCAAAACTGTCTATCCCTAATATATTAAAAGAGAAAACACTAACTAAATAACCTTTATCCATTGTGTTATTAACAAGAGTGCCACTGCTGATGTGTTATCACCAGGTTCATTCTCAGCCCAATTTCTACTTAAGACAAGCTTTACTAGAGAAATTACAAATTTTGCCATTGCATATTATGCTTACCATCCCTTTATTATTATTTTATTTCCTTAATTGACAATTACGAAAATAAGTAAATAAGGAAGATATGAAATTCAATTGAATTCTATCATAATCATTTTTTAAAAATCATTATATATCTCCTATCATCTTTGTTCAACTTTATTTTATGAAATAATACGAATCACAATATAAAAAAACTAATAAAGAAAATCTAAAGATTTTTCTGTATATGTTATGATTTGAATTTTTAAAAACAAAATAATGTAAATTGTTTAGTATATAACCTCATTTAGTAGGTATTTAAAGGTAAATTATTATTTTTATTCTATTTAATATGGTTTTAATTAAATTCTATAATAAAATTGAATAAAAAACTATTTTTATAAATTTAGTTTGATTAAAAATTAAATATTATTCTATCTGTTTCAACTTTCAATATAAAGTTAATTATATTTTTGTTATTTTAACAATTTAGATCATGCATATTGTCTTCTTATTGGTTAAATTGTTTTGAAATTATAATGAAGCATGTTTTAGTTTTGAAAGAAAGAAAAAAAATAGTTCTAATCCATGTTTTAGTTTTGAAAAAAAGAAAAAAATTTTAATCTGTGTTTTAGTTTTCAAAGAAAAAAATAATAATTCTAATCCGTGTACATACATCTAAGACTTCTTATTTTTTGAAATACACTATACATTTTTGTAAAGAATAATGTTTTATTTTCGTTTTTTTGTTATTTAAACTAACTTATTATACTGTAGTCATTTGAGTTTCATGTATCTCGCTTAAATCTATCATATTTAATATATGGCTTTAATCTGTTTACCTTTTTTTAAATAGTTTAAAATGCTTAATTTTCATATTATAAACGAATAAATGAGGACAATAATCTAACAAAGATTAAAAATCCGTCGCATAAATTTTGGGATATTTAAATAACCAAAAAAACATACTTCCTCCGTTTCAAATTAGTTGTCATTTTGGTAAAATGTATCTGCAATTATTTGGATGTATTTGCAATGCAAAACATGTCCAGATACGTCCAAATATTTGCAGATACATTTTGCCAAAATGACAACTAATTTGAAATGGAGAGAGTATTTTAATAAAAATATAAATTCAGAAAATCATCACCCCGTGCAGGGCGCGGGTCAAACCCTAGTATATATTAATCGGCACCGTACTGTCTCCGTACCAATTCCCAACAATGACTTAACACGATACAATCGGTTTTACATTTTATTATTTGTGTCTTTGTTTAATAGCTTCGGTTGGATTACGATATTACAGCATGGCAAGGAAAATTCTTGGAAGATGAAGTGGAGTACGTTGAAGAATTATTTTATTTAATTTTCATTAAATATGTACGTTGAAGGTTCAACCATGTATAATGGATCTAGTGAACTATATGTTCAACCACCAAATCCTTTTCTTTTGCATATCTTAGATCTATCCTTTAGTCTGTTTTGAAAAGGTTCAAAGAAATGTGGGGAAATAATTTATAATAGACCTCATACATATTTGTTTTGTAAAGAGACGCATGCATTTTTGTTCTGTCTAGGTAAAAAAAAGTAATTACATGCTTGTTCTCTTTCAGTATTTACCGTTTTTAATAAAAAGATCGTTATTCAACCATGAGTAGAAACAAGTAAAGCTCTTTCAAAAGACTGAAAAACAGTAAAATGTGTTGCAAGCCCAAAATAAAATGGGCCAGAATAATAGTTGTAGGCCCAAAATCTGTATTCACAATGTAGTTGACCGACGCTATTAATGTTTGCTTTGGATGTAAAGTTTATACAATTTTTTACCATTTTCTTTCTTCCTCATGAGTCATTTGTGAACTTGTAAACTTGTGTAATCACAATAACTAATCAATTATTTTCTTCAATTAATGAAAATCCACTTTGAGAGGAAAATAGTTGATCAAATATTGTGATTACACAATTTTACAAAAAAGCGAAAATATTTGTTATTTTCCTCTCAAAGCTGATTTTCATAATCAAACGATGACGCGCCACATCCGCAAAAATACGCCACGTGGACTATTATTCAGAACGTGATTGGTTGATATTACGTTGAAGTAAGTAAGTCACCCAAACTCTATAAATCCTAATTGAAACCCTCCATACGCGCATCTTTTACGACACGCGCGCGCGTGGACTCTCTCTGTTCTTTGTTTGGAAATTGGTTTGGGAGACTTTGTTGACCTTCTCTGGCTTTTGGACTTGGGAACGAAAAGAGAAGAACAAGTCCGTCGTAGTTGATCTCCGCTCCGATGGCGATTAGAGGAATCGTTGCTGTTTCGCCGATTCTGGCGGTAGTATTGCTCTTGCTGACGGTTAATTTCGGCGAAGCTATATGGTTGACGATTCCGCCGACTGGAGGGACAAAGTGCGTCTCCGAGGAGATACATAGCAACGTTGTCGTATTGGCTGATTATTACGTCGTTGATGAGCATAATCCTGACAACGCACCGGCTATTTCGATTAAGGTACGGTTCCGATTCTGCTTGATTCTCTGCAAAATTGAAAACTTTAGAGGAGTTTCATTGGCTCAATTTTGCGTGTTTCGATTTAGGTTTATGTTAGTTCGCGATAAGGTTCTAACTGTTTGGGTGTGAAGAATCAAAATTTGTGTGAATTCGATTATTCTATATATCATCAAGCTGTGAAATTTCTGTCGGTGACTTGTTACAGATCAAACGTTTTTGAATGTCTCTTACTTCATTGATGTTGTTGTTGAGAGAGCAATCAATTTTTGAAGACTAAAAGCTTTTAATGCATTACGCATATGTCATCATTGCAAATGATGGAATGATGCATAGAATTGATCGGTTTAATCATTAATTCAATGATGATGACTGCTTTCAATTTGCAAATTTCAAGTTCTTGAAGTTCTAAGGATTGCAAATTTCGTTTGCATGTTGGCTCATGTAGAAAATGTGTTGCTTGCTTGTAAGACTTATTGGTGTTTTGCTGTGATTACATTTGGATAGGTAACATCTCCTTACGGGAACGATCTTCATAACCAAGAAAATGTAACGCATGGTCAGTTTGCGTTCACAACTAAAGAAACCGGAAACTACTTGGCTTGCTTCTGGGTTGATTCCAGCCATCCGCAACCCAATCCTTTAACCCTCGGGATTGATTGGAAGATTGGAATCGCAGCCAAAGATTGGGACTCTGTTGCTAAAAAGGAAAAGATCGAGGCAAGTTAGATCCTCCTCTTCTTTTTTCCCCTGTCTGTCTATTCATAACCGGAAACTCCATTGTTATGAATGTGTGTATTTGCAGGGTGTTGAGCTTCAGTTAAGGAGACTTGACGGGTTAGTGCAGGCCATTCGTGAGAACATAAACTATATCAAAGACAGGTACGTCTCTTTTGCCTTATTGTTGATCAAGTGTTATCTCTTATTGTGATCAAGCAAAATTTTGGAAACAGGGAAGCTGAGATGCGAGAAGTGAGTGAAGGAACCAACTCAAAAGTGGCATGGTTCAGTATAATGTCACTTGGGGTCTGCGTTTTGGTTGCGGGTACACAGATATGGTACCTGAAGAGGTATTTCCACAAGAAGAAACTCATCTAAAGCTTTGGGCATGAAAGGATACTTTTACTATGTGTAGTAAGTAGCATCACACATCCCTACCTTGAAAAGAGGGAATGCAAGCTCAAGATTGTAGAGGCAACTGGTTAAAGACGAAGAACACCTTTTTCCCTTTTTATGTTTTTCTGTTGAGACTTTATCATTATGGATACAGTAGTTTACTTAGAGATCATTTAGTTTGTGCACAGGTCGCTTTGTGTTTTGATTGATCTCTCTGTTGGAGTAGAACTAATACAGTTATGTGACTACCAAAGTTCTCTCTTTCTTTCTTTTTTTTTTCTAGCATTTTGCGGTCATTCTAGTATCCAAAATATGAATGTGTGTTGATGGTTAATTGATTATCATCATGGTGCTAATTAATCAAGACTAAAATAAAACAAAATTGAGTGGCGTAATTATTGCGAAGAAGACGGTACAATTATCATGTGGACACGCTCATTGTATGTTATGTCGTTTTCATTCATGTGTTGGAACAGTTGCACATAAGATCGAAACAAGTGTATAATATGTTCTGATAGTGGAAGAACCATATACATTTGGTTAGGTCATCCAAGAATTCCCCACTAGTTTTTAGACAAACTTTGATAATTGAATTTCAAATTGTCTAGTTATCGTAAAATATGTTTACTTTTCTCCTTAATTATTTTACTGTTCTTTTGCTGATATCATCATTTTGCTTACCTATACAATGTATCTCACTCTTTAATAACAAAGAAAGTGTAAAGTTTATGATATGAGAAATAATAGAATCTGGAATCTGTATTATAATTAAAAAAATAAAGAAGAGGTGTAATCCATTAGCCTAAGTTGTGGAAGATGGAGTCCAAGCATGAATCCAACTCTAAGTCCTTTTCACTTTCGCCTAATCTCTTCTGTTTTTCTCGTACGTCATCGTACGAACCTCACTTACCATTACCATTACCATTATCCAAACTACGGTAATTTTCATCTTTTTTTGGCATCTCTTATTTCTTCTACATACATATTAACATATATGACATTATCCCTCTAACGAACGAACCAACAAATGACATGCATGCAGCAAGTAATGTGAAAACTGGATCATAGTGCAACTTGGCGTACGATACCCTAAAGCTCATTTAAATAGGCCATGAATACACTAATTAGTAGTCTGATAGCAACAATTATCACATTGAGCCTCATTTTAAGTTCGGAGAAATTTATATGAACGATAGTTGAATTAATAGCAACAAGGGTAGTAACAATTATTAAACAACATCCCTAATATATTAAAAGAGAAAACACTATAAAATAAACCTTTGTCTCATGTGTTATTAACAGAAATGTCATGCTGATGTGTCAACACCAGGTTCACTTTCAAGGTTAGTTTTAATTAAGACAAACATTACTAGACTAATTACATGTTATGCCATTCATATTTGGTTAGAGAATGAAATATATATGATTAATTTAGTCAGAAAAATAATTATTAATGAAAATTATTTTCTTTCAGTTTCCTTATTTGGTAATGACGAAAATTTATTTATTAGTCAATCAATCAGTAAAATATGGAAAGTTTTATTCAATTGTATTATATTAATTGTTTAAAAATTAATTTATTCATCTATCATTTTTGTTTAGCTTTACTTTCAAGAATAAATTATATCATCACATCAAAATATTTAAAAAAAGAAAATTAGTTTTTTTCTACATATGCTATGGTTTGAATTTTTAAAAATGAAGCAAATCTCTAAAAATGTTAAATGTCCCACATGATTATATTTTGGGATAATAGTTCAAAAACCTATTATAAAATAGGATCCAAATAATGATCAACCATAATCACAAATAGGAAAGAAAAATTTACCATGTTTGGAAATCTTTAAAATTTCTTTTATTCGATTTAATTTGATTCTTTAATTGAATTAAATAATTAAATCGTATTTTTTAATATTTTGGTTTGATCAAAATTTTAAACGTAATAAATTCTAATAACTTATCATATAAGTTAAATTATTTTAGTTATTTAAAATTGATAAAAACATAAAATATATATGCCATTTTATATTTATCAAAATATAAAATTATTTTAAATGTATTAAAATTTAATATATATGTGGGTTCGGAAAGGGAGAAACTGTTGTTAAAGCAAATGTTAGATTACCACACTGTAAACGATGACAAAAATCAAACCAGGCTAAAAAAATATGCATCACTCAAAATTTCGTCTAATGTAAATTGACATTTTTTTAATTGTCTAACACTCTATGTTCCTAAAATTGTATGTAAATAGACATCTTTTAATAAAATCAAATTGAGAAAATATCACCCGTGCAAGGCGCGGGTCAAACTCTAGTATCAAACAAAAGGAAAAAAAAAAAGAAAAAAGAAGGAAAGCCTAGAACCTGCCAGTCCCGAAACTAAACTTGAACTAACTTTCAAATATCAATGCATCAATTACTTATAAAGATAAACGCTTGGCTTAGAATGATCAACGACTTAACGTTATCTTTAAAACCCCTAGAAATGTATCTATGGAAGTCATTCTGATTGTGTGATAAGATCCCCACCTCCATTGAAAAGAAAAAAACGAAATTCCAATTGGCTGGTAATGGGGTTTCATACCACGTCATCGTTGTTTGTGACGCAAAGTCGCACAGAGTATATGTATAAGTAGTTTAATACTATATATATCTATACGAATTCAGATAACATATTAGTTTAAAGAACCATAAGCTCGATGTATTTTTACGACATTGAAAGACCTTTAATTAACAGTAATAATATTGAAAACTTCTATATATAATAAGCCTTTTGGAATGAACGATTAATGAGAGTTCAATGTGTAGACTCCTAAAATGTTAACACATGCAAAATCAAACTTTAGAATAAATGTGAAACGATACCTGCATCACTATATATTTCGCATCAAATCAAACGACATATAAGATATGTTCGAATAAAATTTCGTTGATTGATAGGGAACATAACAAAAACAAGCATCTAGTAACGTGGAAGATTGATGCCATGCTTACTTAGGCTAAACAATAGAACATAAAATGTAGCACCTTTTACGTTATGTTTTTTTTTTGTGTAATTTTTTAGCTGCATTGATATTTTGTCATATGTGTCTTGAACTATATAATCTCAAATTTAACCAAAACACTCATCAGGCACTAAAACACATTTCTTTCTTGCATGCGTATATATATGTTTAACATGAGTCTTAATCTTCTTTAAGGAACCTAGAAACCAATCTTATAACGATATACGAATCTTAATTTAATATGAATGTGAAATGAAAAAAAACAAAAGCAAAGCAGCTTTAGGGTGACGAAAGGAAGAGCACTAGTAGCCGCGTCGCATTAGAAGGACCTAACCACGCTTGTCGTTTCATGGGACGAATCACAACCAAATGTATCACAAAAAGCACATTTATTTCGCTTTTGCTTCATTAATTTACGTTTTTTCTTACGATATTTTTGTAGTACTATTGATGTCCGGACCAAACGTGGCTTAGTTTACTCCAAATATGCAAACGTCATCTGTTTCATAGGTTGTAGATCTCAAATACTTTGGAATGTTTTCTTGTATTTGATATAAGATAATATAATCTAATTTAATTTCTACGTGAATTCAATACAATATATAGTTTGGTTCAAATAGTAAAAGTAGAACCTAACAAAATAATGATGAAAGATATGACAGATTCTGACGGAATAAGTCATGATATATATGCCGACAACAAAAATCACGATATGATAGTTTCCGTGAAAGTACATAGGAGGAATATGGATTTTTCAAATATATAATTCTACTAATATAGTAACTATATAAATAAACTAAACAAAAATAAAAATACAGTGAAATATAGAAACACAAGAAATAAATAAACAAAGTCGAAATAAATAAACAAAGTCATTAAAAATACACACAAAATATGCAATTCTGAACTTTTCCAGTTTATGATTTAATCTTTCACAAACTTCTTTTTCCACATACAATGACAAAAAAAAGCCAGCCAGCTAAATTCATCATCCAAATGGAATGCTAGCTATTGACAATCTTTGTGATCTTAATGTTTACGTACTTACGTTTACATTCACAATCACATGTGCACTTTTTTTTTTTTTTTTTTTTTTGGGTCGAAAAATCGCATGTGCACCTATATGTACTTCTACCAAAACGTGGTACGTACGAACAAAGGCTATAGAAATTAATAGAATTGATTAATATTTGGATGAAGATGGTGTCCACTCTTCAAACCACCACAATGTTCCCTATCTATTATCGGGGACGTGATGAAGTAAGATTATACACGCATTTATTTCAAGCCACTAAACTTAACCATCATTCGCCTCTACATTTTATTAGAATTTTTGGGTCATTAGCGACACGACAAAACGGATCATCCACGCAACAGATCATTCACATACCGCCGCGCAAAATGAATTCAGAAGTCGCAGAAAATATTAATAAATTGTTTGAAATTGAAAAAGCCATGTGAATCGTCGGTTCTAGCTAGTAACTAAAATTTATTCTGATTTTGCATATATATAGATAGACATATAGGGTAATTAGAATTTGTTGATGCTGCAAAAATGGTAATCACCCACGTTAGTCACTGTAATGAAGAGAAAGAAATGCATAATTTTATGATAATAACAAGAGATAATAGCTTCGTGAATATTCAGGTTGATACTAAATTCTCTTTTTGTAGATTCGACAAGTGTGATGAGTAGATAGAAAATGAATGACGTCTGCAAGTGTGGATTGTATATATATAATGTAAGTGCATACTTTTTGATTCTCCAAAACTATTTGCTTATAACTTACGGATATATATGGTTCGGCTTGGACGTAAAAGTCTAAATATAATTTGGTATATATTGCTACATAACATACTTTTGGCTGGTACGATAGTTCATGATTCGTTATCAATATATTAATAATACCTTGACGAAACCATTCTCATTAGTGATCTTAGATTATTAATCCAGCTATCTGAAGTATCAACACGTACATTCCAATAAAAATGCAACATTAATCTTCTTACGCAAGTATTCACAACCAGTAGTCCAATAAATAAATTAAAATATAGGTATACCAACACAGCGTACGACCTAATTCGGTTTGATTATATAGAACTAAGACTATAGTGAGCCACACATACTGAATATTTATCACAATTAAAAATCTATTACTCAAAAGTGAATGATGCCTAAATTAAATAACCAATGGATTGTAAAATGCACTCGTATATTGCCTTTTGTGTCAGCCAAAAATGGCTATATAAGCATGTACTCTCTTGTTGTGTAATCATTCATAGTCATAACTCAATACACCATTAATACATCAAATAGAACCAAGTAAAAGAGAAACCTAGAGAGAAAGAGAGATCAAATGGAGAGTGATAAAATGTGGGGAGGGTTAATGAATAGAGTGAAACCATACTTAGCAATGATATCTATGCAATTTGGTTATGCCGGTATGTACATAATCACCATGGTCTCTCTTAAGCATGGCATGAATCATTACATCTTAGCCGTCTATCGCCATGCAATCGCCACCGTCGTCATCGCCCCGTTTGCTCTTTTTCATGAGAGGTATGGTTCTTTATCAGTCTTTACGTATAAGTTTTGTTCTTATGTGTAATTGTGTATCATAGATTACTTTTAAAGTAAAATTCAAGATAAATAAAACTGATGATGACCGTATAATCTAGTACATACGAGTTTAAGTTTATACATAACTCAGTTAACGCAAGTATGTAATTTGTGTCATTGTTATGATTATGCAGGAAAATAAGGCCGAAGATGACGTTCCGAATATTCCTCCAGATTGCGCTGCTTGGCTTTATTGAGTAATACTCGTTAATTAGTCTCATACACTCATATATCATTCACAAAAGATAATATAAGAACAAACTCCGACGATTTTTTCTTTGAAGTTCTTGTATAGTTAATGAAATTACTAGTAGAGTGATAGTTAAACCAATCTAATTAATCGAGTGTTAATAAAAATGACAGGCCGGTGCTGGATCAAAATCTCTACTACGTGGGGATGACTTACACGTCGGCAACTTTCGCTTCTGCTACTGCTAATGTACTTCCGGCCATCACCTTCGTCTTAGCCATCATTTTCAGGTATACATTATTTTTTAGTAATATAAATAAATTCACCATTAAGTGTCATGCTTTTGATTCATATTGATCCCATCATAAACTTAGGTTAAGTTTTTTATCAACTTAATTAATGGACTACTAATATACTGTATTTTTTACTGTTGGTAAATTATCCTGCTTTAATTACGTTGGTTCTTTGATTCATATTTTTGAGAATTTTTTGAGTGACTTTCCCCATACCGTGGGAACAAGATTAGTGGAATCAGAAGAGACACACAGTTATGTCCGTGGAATACGATACCACTTGATTAATTAATTAACACACCAAAAGAAAATATACTTGATGAGATCATCACTTCTACTTACGTAAGATGTCATTACAAGTCTATAGGGGAGAATAGATACAGAAACGTAACTGTTTTTTTTTAGTTCATGCGCGCATGCTATAATCTTATATAATAATTAGACATAAGCAGCTCGTTTAACGAATTAACAAAATTTCAGATTAGAGAGCGTGAACTTCAAGAAGGTACGAAGCATAGCCAAAGTAGTCGGAACAGTGATCACAGTCTCCGGAGCACTTCTCATGACTCTCTACAAAGGTCCAATCGTTGACTTTATAAGATTCGGCGGTGGTGGAGGAGGAGGAGACGGTGCTGGAGGGGCTAGTCACGGTGCAGCAGCGGCAGATTTGGACCAGCACTGGATTCCGGGAACACTAATGTTGTTGGGAAGAACTTTTGGTTGGGCCGGTTTCTTCATTCTACAAGTGAGTACCAAATTAACACACAATTTCCGGTTTATCCATTTACCGTGGAAAACAAAATTTAACGGTTTTGTTTGATTATATCAAAACGCAGTCGTTTACACTGAAGCAGTACCCAGCTCCACTGTCATTAACGGCGTTAATATGCTTGATGGGAACGTTAGAAGGAACCGCCGTCTCATTGGTAACGGTACGTGACCTCAGCGCTTGGAAAATCGGCTTCGACTCCAATCTCTTCGCTGCCGCTTACTCCGTAAGTACAAACATATTAATTTACATTTTCACGGATGATTAAAAGGATTTAATAACTAATTAGCTGCTAATAATTGGTGATCTTAGGGAGTGATTTGTTCGGGAGTGGCGTATTACGTGCAAGGAGTTGTGATGAGAGAAAGAGGACCAGTTTTTGTTGCGACATTTAATCCTCTTTGTGTCGTTATAACAGCAGCTCTCGGTGTTGTTGTCTTGTCTGAAAGTATTCATCTTGGCAGGTATTTTTCACATTTAATTTTCTTTCTAAAATTAATTCAGTTTTTGGACCCAATTAATAAATTTTATATTCTGCTTAATTTTTTGTTTTCAGTGTGATTGGAACGATATTTATAATCGTGGGCCTATACACAGTTGTATGGGGTAAAGGCAAAGACAAGAATATGATGGATGATGACGACGAATTTAGCAAAGGACTTCCGGTTAAAAACCCGGTTAAACCGGTAGACACCGGTAAAGGCCTAGCCGATGAACCGGAGACGAAATCAAAGGATGATCAGGAGACTAATCAGGCTACTTAAGTTGAGGTTTGAGGATACTTGTGTAAGATAACGAATGACAAATGACAAATCAGTGTTTATGTTTTTGCTTTCCAAGATTTTGGCAGATCAGATGTAATATATTGATGAGAATAACCAATCATCATCAAAGTTATATAACTAAAAGTTTTTGTGAGATAACCAAACTTCAATATAATCAAGAGTGTTTTTTTCGGTTTTACTCATCAAGAATTTCACAAAGGAAAATCAGTTTTTTTTAAATGCGTGGAAAATAAACAATTGTTGTTGAATCAAAGATCAAAAAGCTAAGGAGAGTGAAGAAACGAAGATGAGAAAAGTGATAACAAAGTAACTAACGGAGGAGGAGGTGACAGCGGTTGAGAAGCTACCGGCTGGACCATTAGCGGGGTTACCAGGGAAGGAACCACCGCCTGAAGGAAGCACAGATGAGCTTGGTGAAGCTGATATGGATCCTGGACCATCAAAATCCGGTGCAGGAGCTGGTGCATACATTACATCCTTAGGAACTGTATCCGGTGGAGCTAGAAGCGGTGCAAATTGCTGAGGTCCTGCATTTTTAACCCATTGCACTTACATGAGACCACATGATGAATCTAGCAGCTGCTTCTCTATTTTATTGTTTAGAAAAGAACTTACCGGGACAACGGGGTTGAAGAGACCTAGACAGCCTGAAAAAACGAAAGACAACGAAATGGTTATTAGTAGAGAGGTGCTTTGATAAGAGGAGAAGACAGACAATGTGAAATGTAATTCACTTACATGGTCAAGATAGTGCCGTTGGCAAAACCGTTGTAATCACAGGTTGTAACGTTACAGCCAGCGCTACTCTGCTGTACGGTGATGTTACCGAGCATGAGGTTGCTGTTTCTACACTGCATACTTGAGCAAGAGACGGCTAAAGAAGCTGGCTCACAATACAAACTGCATCACAATCACACACACACACAACACAAGTAAATAAAAAAATGTAATCAGAGACATTTTCATTTTATAAGTCATATCAATTAGAGACAAGGAGAGATATTATTACTTGCGGCTCCCAAGCGCGCAGCTGCATTGCACACAGTGTCCGGCAGCTAGAGCGTAGCTACCGTTTGGCACTATCAATCCGAAATCCGAAGCGTACCTTGGGAACTTCGAAGCACAAGCTGAGAGAGAAGGTGAAGAAGACACACAACCAAACATCAAACATTTCATTGTTAGTTACCAACAAAGAAGCAAACTTTTGTCTGCTCAAAACTCATACAATGCCAAAACAATGCCTTAACAAGAATCAAAATGCACAAAGAAACATTCAAAGTCCCAATTTGGCAACAAAATTGACTACAACTAACAATACAAAATCCAATTGAAGTAACGATGAAAGATTGTAAGAGCTGACCTGACAAAGGGACGGCGAGGATATCGCCGGAGCTAACATCAGGAGCACCCATGGCATTGACATTCATCAAATCCGTAATAGTGGTGGAGTACCTCCTGGCGATTCCGGCCAAGGTGTCGACATCCCTCACGACATACGACAGATAAACCGCCGGCAAGGAATTGTCGGTGCCGTTGAAGCAGGCGCAAGGCAGAGGGATGACGAGACTCGTCCCGACATCGAGAATCGACGGGTCACTCACCGAGTTAGCCTCCTGGATCTGCTCGGAGGAGACCAAGCCGCCGTAGACAGAGTCGGCGATGGATCCCAGGGTGTCGGAGGGCCGGGTTTTGTAGTGGGTCAGGACGGATTTCCGGATTCCGTCGACGCAGGAGCAGGCGATTGGGATTTTGAGGAAGAGCTTGGAGGGGAGGATGTGGTTCTCGACGTCTGGGTAAGAGATGTCGATGGCGTTGGCGAGGAGGACGGAGATTGGGTCTACTTGGAAGAGAGATGCGACTTCCGAGACTTTGAGGTCCGTGTAGAGCGTGTAGCCGAGTAAAGAGTTGCAGGTGTCGTTGCTTGAGCATGGCTCGATTGTTGATTTAGCTGTCGCCGTGAAGAGTAAGCTCGAAGCTAGAATCAGAAACAAGAAGAAGATGGGGTTTTCTGGGTTTTTCATTTTTTCACTTCTTCTAGGGTTTTACGAAATTCGAACTCTTCTGGGTTTTCACACACTCTGTTACAGGACAATGCCCCAGTGTACAGTGGAGAAAGAAAGTTTAAGCTAATCGAATGTAAATCCAGAAATTTCAGAAGGAAGAATCTCTCTTATCTCCGGATTTCTGGTTCTTCTTCGAGAGGAGAGAGAGAGATGAAAAAGAAAAAAGAAAAAAGAAAAGTCGAAACTTTTTGAAATGGAGAGAGAGAGAGAGAGAGAGAGAGAGAGAGAGAGAGGCGAGGGAGTAGGAGACAAGTGTGTTGTACAGAGTGAACAGAAAACGGTAGCTTTGCGATCTCCGAGACAGACAGACATGTCTTTTTTTTATTTTGTTATGACTGGTTTACCCCTTTACTTCATTTACTACTTTACTCGTTTGACCAGGTTTATTTTCAAACAGGTGTTGGCTTGTTGCATGACGACTTAAATGAATGAAACTAGTTTTGGTATGGAGAGGACCGGAAGAAGAAGGGTATGGCGGTAAATTTCGTTAGAAGGCCCACTTAAAAAAAGGCCCACTTTTACTTTTAGAGAAGCTAAAGCAACGAATATCAATTAGTAGCTGTTTGTGAACTAAACAGCCGCTTAAAATTATTCTTTTCCTCAAAAACACGGTCTTTAAGCTTTTCGCCGCGATAGTATAAAGGCGGGAAGAAGGAAAATCCTTTCTTAAAATTAACGTCGTAATTTGATCTTTCAATGATTCCTTTATTATGTTCAAACAAAACGCTCTGTTTACGTTTAGACAATTGAATAGCAGGAAGCATGTAACAAGGAAAACCATGAAGCCGTATAAAATGCTACATTTCTTCAACATTGAGTTAAAAAAACAAAAATGACAAAAATACACTTGGTTGAATTTTAGTTTTTTTGGGATGTTCCAAGAACAAATCTACCTTTGTTTGAGCACTTCTCTTTCACTCTCAATAGTATTGGAAAATATGATTATACATAACATTTTCTATATTGAGTTCAAAACAAAAATAACAAAAAGACACTTAGTAGAATTTTTTAGTTTACAGAATTCCAAGAACAAAAATAACAAAATGACACAAAAAGACAAAAAAATTCCAAGAACAAATCAACCTTCGTGTGAGCACTTCTCTTCCACTCTCAACAATATTGGAGAAATTGATTGTACAGATGATCAATGTTCAAACTTTACCCTCGAGTTTATCATTTACAAGAGGAATCATGAGTTCCATGTGCTTGTTCCTTAAGCTTGGTGTACGAGGAGTCCTAGGAGTTCCCGGTTGTTGCTGAGAAAGCATATGACTTACATATCCATAAAACGTGCATCCCACTAGTGTGATTCCGCATCCAACACCATTCATCGGCGATATCGGGTTTCTAAATATCATCCATGATATCATCACAGCCACTGCAACCTGATAAAAAATCACAATACCATCCATTAAAAAACGCGTACTATGTCATCATCATATTAGGGTTTAGGATTTTGTTTCATTTTACCTTAAGGTTTCCAGCTACATTGAATGTCACTGCTGTTGTGGAGTGAATGTCATAGAAGATGGAGAAGTTAAGACAGAAAGCTAATACTCCTGAGCTGAATATAATGATGAGAGCCGACCATGGAGACGGGTGTGCTTCAAACCAATCCAAAACCGCATTGCCTTCAAGTAGGAGTGCTGGTACACCGAGAATCATTGTTGCAAATGGCGCCATATAGTATACTGTGTTTATGCTAAACAAAGAGACATGACAATGAATAAGTTTCATACTTTTAACGAGGAGGAAACAAAAACAGAACACTGACCTGTCAAATTTGTATCCATGAAGGAGAGATTCGGCAAGAATGGTCTTTGTAGAGGTAGCTAAACATCCAAACAAAGCAGCACAGAAACCGAACACGTTAAAGCTAAGTTCTGTAATAGAAGTCAGAAGAATCCCTCCAACAATGGGAACCAACGACGCCCAAATACGCCAGTCGAAATATTTCCTCCATACCAGCCATTGTAACACAACTGCTTTCAAAGAAATATTACACAATAACCAATCAGAACTAAAATAAAAAAAGGTTGAGTGTTTTTGGAAACCCTAAACCTGTTGTTGCTGGTGTGAAGGATTTGATTGTCTGCATAAAAGAGACAGGGATGTATCTAAGACTGATGTTTCCCAACACAATGTTGATACAGAAGACGAATGACATTGGGAAAATCCTCTTCCATCGATCTTCTGGATCAACCACTATCAATGGTTTAAGCTTCAAGACTTTGATCACAATGTAGGCTCCAATAGATGAGCATATGAAATGCACACATGAAACTGTCAGTGGAAACTTGAAATCCAGTTTCTGCAACAGATTTATCATTTATTTACATTGATCAAAGTACTAAATTTTCAAACATAGATCAGATAAAGATAAGAAACCTTCCATTTGTTGAATGATGAAAGTATATTATTACCTGGAAGATCCATTTGTTCATGATGATAACGGTAACGTTAAAACCCCACCATTGAAGAATCGATAACAAAGATCTGAACATACTCCACTGATGCCAAATACTGCTCTCCTCCATTTATCTCTTTCTCACTCTTTACCTCCGTGGAAAATCTCTTCGAATTGTAAACTTGGAACTCTAAATTTTGTGATGGGTTTAAAGAAATGGATCAATGAGAAAGAAGAGCAAAATTAGGAATCTCGCTATGCGAAGCTAAATAGGAAACCCTGATTATAGCGCAAGAGGGGAAGAGAGTAACGGTAGGAGTATGCTCTGCCTCCATGCGATTTGTTTCGCATTTTCTTGTCTTCATCAATCTTAAAACGTCTTTCTTTCTCTCTCTCGTTGCCATGAATATAATGTTTTGCTCTTTCGTAAGTTTCCATGTAATTAATATTCTTTAACGCTTTTAGTTAATCGTAGATGTCTTCCTAGAATCTATCTACCAAAGTGTTGATGTTATTAAGTCGGGACTTTCATTATACATAGTGCATGCAGATGCTTTCTTAGATGAGCCCAACATGGAAGAACAAGAACCGAGAGGAAACTCCTGAGTCCTGATGCTTGTTTCATTTAATCATATTATGGATTTTAGATTGGATACGTTGAGAAATTGATATTTGCTTACTAGTAAGAACCAACTAGTAAACTTGCGTCCAGGAGGGGCCATTATGTGCTTTCTATTGCAAGGAAGTATGTTTAGAAGGTTGCAAGAAAAGTCAAATATGAATAAAACTCAAACTTATGATCCCATTAACATCAATAGAAAACTCTCGTTTAGCAAATGATACCGCAAAAGAAACCTGATTCTAAACGATGAAACAACCGAATAAAATACGAAACAGCCTTTAAGACATCAATCATGATATATCTACAGTTGTAAGTTAACCAAATAAGCCAAATCAAGGCCTCCAATCTAGTTGCAGGTTCTTCATCAAGAGCAGAAAAGTCTGGAAAACAAGTAACCATGACAACCTTGCACAACATCAAGCAAAGGAGATGTCTGACACGCTTCACCAGCCTCACGATCCATCCATCTCTCTAAAACCGTTTCAGCAACAACGGCAATGCGATGCTGCATCACCGAAGCACCCATCGGTCCAATCAAATTCAACCTCGTAGCAGCAGACACAACATCTCTCAGCGTGATAAACAGGTAAGCCCTCTGAGAACTCTCAGGATCCATGCCGAGTAAGCCGCATATAAGCCCGAATACTGGCGCATGGTGGAAACACACGTTCTTGTCGCATAGAGAGGCGTCTCTGATCATCTTCAGATTGGGGATCTCGGTGAAAACCGAAGCAGCCACGCGGAACAAGGCTGATCCTTGTGACGTGGATGCCTTTGAAGAGACTTGGTTGGTTAGAGTAGCGTTGAGGATCTGATCGAGCTTGTGCCAGGTTTCTATGTCAGGAGATTTGAGAGCAGAGTAGACGAAAGGAAGCAACAAGCTCGCTGTGTTATCCAAGACGTTGATGATATGGGTTTCGAGATCTCCCGGAGACGAAACTAACCGGGTCTGGACCGCTGCTTCGAGACCGAAGGAGTGAGCGAAGCCTCCGGTTGGTAAAATGGAATCGAGTAATTGCCACTGGCTCCACTGCGTACAAGACGCAACAATCTCGCTTCTCTCGTCTTCTACGATTGGTTTCTCCATTCAGTAGACAATCTCAGTGATTGCCCCAATCTATGAACACGATTGAGCAATGCTTCAGCCTAAAAAAAAAACGAATTTCAAACTTGATAAACAGAAACTATGTCGAGATCCTTCTCCAATTCATGATTCTAGTGAACAAATGGATCCATCCAAGAAATCTGATGTAAACATCGGCGCAATCGATCGGAAAAATATTAAGATCTGAATTACGAACGACGATTGGAAAATCCACAACGTAATCGAGTGAGGAAAGTTGGCTGCTTACAGAGAGGCGTCGATAAAGATGAGTGAGCGAGAGAGAGAGACTCAAGAGTCAAGAGAGTCTCGACGGATACAGAGGCGGAGAGAGAGCTCCGACGGAAGGCGAGGAGACGACGGAAGACGAGAAGAGGAGGCTAATATATTTTTTAATCATTTCAATTAGCTTAGAAAATAGTCAAAATACCAATTTGCTTTACGGTTCAATTCAAATAGATAGAAAAATAAACCAAAAATCAAGCGGGAACCGAGCGCATTGGCGTCTTAACCGAACTAAACGGCTTCATAGCTACGTTCCATAGTCCGTACCAATTTACTTGACGGTTGTTATCAAATTAAGCGGAACCGACGGGATTGCGTTTAAACCGAACCAAGTGCATTTATGACACGTCCAGTATCGTTTCTCAAGCTTCATATTAGCCCATGTAATTAGAGTTTCCTAGCAAGATAAATTTCTGTATATGTGTGTGTGATATAAATTTATAATAGATGAAATCATATAAATTGAGGCCAACTCTCTCCATATAAATAACATGTGGGCACAAGAAAAAATGACATATGGCATATAATTGTCTCTTTTAAAAAATAAAATTTCAAAGTTTAATGGGAACTTTAATACAACTTTTGGTATTCTTTTGTATTCATTGTAAGTTATAAAATAAATTTTCATTTAAAAAAGAAGAAATATTGCAAAAGTTTAATGGAATTTCAATGCAACTTTTAGTTATTCTTTTATTTCATTGTAACTTACAAAATAAATATTTTATTTTTTGTTGGTTTTTCAACAAATTAAGCCATGAAAAACAAATGTTATAGGTTGATGGGGAAAACGGCCATTTCATACCCAAACTTAACTCATATGTTCGATTCATACCTCAACTTTACCACTGTCAAAATCCATACCTAAACTTACTTAAAATTTAAATTTCATACACAAACTTTCATGTTTTTTTGAATTTCATACATTTTCCGTCACTGTTTAACAAGTCTGTTAAGTCGTGATGACGTGGATGCCACGTGTTATACAACGTCGTTTTATTAGTAACAAAATTAGAAAACTGAAACAAAACGTCATTGTTTTTATTTCTATCACTTGACATCATTTTCATCTCTTTGTTTACACTCCGAGAAATCGAATCCTCGTTCCCAGAAAAACAATCAGACGGCTATGAGATCTCGGGTATTGGATCTGGAGAAGAAAGTGATTTGCCCCTGATTTCTTCTTCGCTTTTCAGCTTGACGAGTCCATTCAATTTCTCAAAAAAGTTTCAAATTTGTCTTCAGATCATCAAATAAATTTGATTTCCCATTTCAATCCATGAGAAACAGTTTCTTTCCCGTGCCCAGAGGTTAAATTGATAGAATTTCGACTCTGTCTCAAATCGGAAGAGAGAGAGAGAGAGAGAGAGTCAATTCGATTTCTCTCATCTTCTGAAAAAATCAATTTTTTCATTGAATTTGATTTTCCATTAATCATGAAATGCTTCTTTCCGGTTCTCAGATTTCGAGTTCAATTTCTTCGAATTTAATCTGAGTTTTTTTTTTTCTCCTAATCCTAAGTATCTTTCTATTTGATCTTTTATGGCTTAGGAATTATGAAACAGAAAAATTCCTGATAGCTAATGAATAGTGATTCGTTTTCAAACTTAGGCGACCTTTCTCAGGAAAGAAAAAAAAAACTCTACTTATAATCTGTTCAAATCCCAAATTCATGGTTATTCCACCCAATTTTCATAATCAAATTGGCATCTAAGCTTTTGGGGAAAGAGATTATTATAAGAGATTTGAATTGGTTTCACCATTTTAAGGATTCTCCATTTCTCCTTGCTTATGTAATGATTACCTGAATCATGGACGATGAGATGCAAGTCAAGAAGTTAGAAAGTCAGATTTAATGAGGTTTGAAGAAGAAAAATAAAACGACATCGTTTAGTTATAAAGATAAAACGACGTTGTTTCGTCCCATTGTCAATTTCTGTGTGAACTAAACCATCGCCGTTGACTACCACTAATCCACTTCGACAGATTTTAACAGCCTTTTAACGGAGTATTAGTCTACGTCATTGGATTTTAACGGACAATTAGCCATGTCACTAAAAATGTATAAAAACCCAAAAAAATGAAAGTTTGTGTATGAAATTTAAATTTTAAGTAAGTTTGGGTATGGATTTTGACAGTGATAAAATTGAGGTATGAATCGAACATACGAGTTAAGTTTGGATATGAAATGGCCGTTTTTCCTAGGTTGATGACATGTAGATACCCCATGTAGTATTATTCAATTCTTCTGTCACTAATGTCGTTGACCTAGAAGTGTTTAATCACATGTTCAAAGTTCATAAAGGAAATATTGTTTATTTATTATAACCTCTAATTCCGTTAAGTTACAAAATTTTCATCCATAATTTTTTTCTATTTATTTAAGAAAATTGGTTTAAAAAGAGAATTTAGTATATCACTTTGGCATAGTTTAGTATATTAGAGTCAATTTAATGTAATAATATGGTGTATAAATAAAGAGACTTAAGGGCATAAAGACATGTGGTATTATGCATAACTCTATATTTGAAAGTGAGTCATTAACCAAGCAAATGAGAATTAAAAATTGATGTTATTTAGGTTAAAGAATTATTTTTAAAATATCACAAAAGTATTATTTAAATTAAAATCACAAATTCATAATTATTTTAAGCATTATTATTAAACTATAACAAAAGAAAAACCTGCGCGTATGCGCGGGCATTAGTCTAGTAATTTTGATAAACATATGACCTACATATTAATATGCTCCCTCCTTTCTTGAATAAATTGTGTTGTATCCGAGTTTTTTTGTTAACAAATAAATAATGTACAAATCAATGCAAAAACTAAACGTGTTTGGACCACTGTTTTGTTGACATAAACTCTTATAATTTAATAATGAAGGAAATAAAAATAAATGCATTACATAAAAACATAGAGCACATATACATAATATGTAGACTAATATAATAATAATAATACAAACAGACACATACATACATTTATACTTTCATTTTGTACTAACGCAGAAAAAAAACATTAATTTTCATAATTTGAAATTAAAAATGTTTAGCACTCCTTAGGCATCCAGCTGCATAAGATGCCATTTACAAAACCGGCAGCATCCTTTGGAGGAACGTAATATTCTGTATGAGCGGTTTGTTGTCTGTTACAAAGTTTTTTGCAAGATTCTTCGCAAATGATCGGATCATATTTTTTCATCACTTTCGTACACTGATTCGGGATACAATGTTTGACACACATTTCTACATTGACTGAATGAGAAATTTGTGCCGAAAATACCATTGTAATTATAGCAACAATGGTGAAAATGATGCATGTTTTCTTGAAGGCTTGACCTGCCATAACTTTTTATTCACCTGAAATCCTAAACAAGTATTACAATTTTTATTTTCTGTTTAGATAGGTAGACGAGATGATTTGGTGAGTATAGATGATTTTTATAGTGAAAGTAATGATATCCATTTTTAGCATTTGTTTTAATCTGTTTAATGCTTCTATGTCTTGAGATATAAACAGCAAATTAAGTTTTGTACAATTAGCTGTTTTTTTTTACATATTTAGTTGTCCAAACAACTTATTACTAGTTTTTGTACTGGAAAATACTAAAGCCAAGCTTGCAAATATCTCAATTTGCCATTTTGGTTTGTTTTGTAAAACCACATATTGCTTACAAATATTTATTTGGAACAACAAGTATAAATATATCAATAGGATTTATTTGAATGGTTTAGTAATAGATGTTGAATTGAATAAACATAACATATAAGCATTCTCGAAATCCATGCTAAGTAGTCACATATATATAATCATAAATATCATGGCATAGTATAAATTTTAGATTTGCTGAACGATCTAATCACGGTTGTTTCATGCAAACAAGAGCACGTATGACAAGCCCAATATTGTTTCTCAAGCTTCATATGTGTGTGTGATAAACTTATAATAGATGAAATAATTTTGATTAACAGAAGCTCATAAGACCTACATATTAATATACTCCCTCCTTTCTTGAATAACTTGTGTTGTATCCGAGTTTTTTGTTGACAAATAAGTAATGTACAAATCAATGCAAAAATTAAACGTGTTTGGACCAATGTTTTGTTGACATAAACTCTTATAATTTAATAATGAAGTAAATAAAAATAAATGCATTACATGAGAACATAGAGCACATATACATAATATGCCGACTAATATAATAATAATACAAACATACACATACATACATTTATACTTTCATTTTGTACTAACGCAGAAAAAAAACATTAATTTTCATAATTTGAAATTAAAAATGTTTAGCACTCCTTAGGCATCCAGCTGCATAAGATGCCATTTACAAAACCGGCAGCATCCTTTGGAGGAACGTAATATTCTGTATGAGCGGTTGTTTGTTACAAAGTTTTTTGCAAGCTTCTTCGCAAATGATCGGATCATATTTTTTCATCACTTTCGTACACTGATTCGGGATACAATGTTTGACACACATTTCTATATTGACTGAATGAGAAATTTGTGCCGAAAATACCATTGTAATTATAGCAACAATGGTGAAAATGATGCATGTTTTCTTGAATGCTTCACCTGCCATAACTTTTTTTTCACCTCAAATCCTAAACAAGTATTGCAATTTTTATTTTCTGTTTAGATAGGTAGACGAGATGATTTGGTGAGTATAGATGATTTTTATAGTGAAAGTAATGATATCCATTTTTAGCATTTGTTTTAATCTGTTTAATGCTTCTATGTCTTGAGATATAAACAGCAAATTAAGTTATGTACAATTAGCTGTTTTTTTTTTACATATTTAGTTGTCCAAACAACTTATTACTAGTTTTTGTACTGGAAAGTACTAAAGCCATGCTTACAAATATCTCAATTTGCCATTTTGGTTTGTTTTGTAAAACCATATATTGCTTACAAATATTTATTTGGAACAACATGTATAAATATATCAATATGATCTATTGAATGGTTTAATAATAGATGTTGAATTGAATAAACATAACATATAAGCATTTTCGAAATCCATGCTAAGTAGTCACATATATATAATCCCAAATATTATGGCATAGTATAAATTTTAGATTTTCTGAACGATCTAATCACGGTTGTTTCATGCAAGCAAGAGCACGTATGATAAGCCCAATATTGTTTCTCAAGCTTCATATGTGTATGTGATAAACTTATAATAGATGAAATAATTTTGATTAACATAAGCTAATACAACCTACATATTAATATACTCACTTCTTTCTTGAATAACTTGTGTTGTATCCGAGTTTTTTGTTGACAAATAAGTAATGTACAAATCAATGCAAAAATTAAACGTGTTTGGACCAATTTTTTGTTGACATAAACTCTTATAATTTAATAATGAAGGAAATAAAAATAAATGCATTATATGAGAACATAGAGCACATATACATAATATGCCGACTAATATAATAATAATAATACAAACAAACACATACATACATTTATATTTTCATTTTGTACTAACGCAGAAAAAAAGAATGTTAATTTTCATAATTTGAAATTAAAAATGTTTAGCACTCCTTCTGCATCCAGCCGCATAAGATGCCACTTACAAAACCGCCACCATCCTTTGGAGGAACGTAATATTCTGTATGAGCGTTTGTTGTTTCTTACAAAGTTTTTTGCAAGCTTCTTCGCAAATGACCGGATCATATTTTTTCATCACTTTCGTACACTGATTCGGGATACAATGTTTGACACACATTTCTACATTGACTGAATGAGAAATTTGTGCCAAAATATACATAATTATAGCAACAATCGTGAAAATGCTGCATGTTTTTTTGAAGGCTTGACCTGCCATAACTTTTTTTTTCACCTCAAATCCTAAATGAGTATTGCAATTCTTATTTTCTGTTTAGATAGGTGAACGAGATGATTTGGTGAGTGTAGATGATTTTTATAGTGAAAGTAATGGTATCCATTTTTAGCATTTGTTTTAATCTGTTTAATGCTTCTCTATCTTGAGATATAAACACCAAATTAAGTTTTGTCAATTAGCTGTTCTTTTTTTACATATTTAGTTGTCCAAACAACTTAGTGCTATGAGAAAACAATGACTAGTTATTCGTATTGTAAAGTGCTAAAGGCAAGCTTGCAGATGCCTCAATTTGCCATTTTGGTTTATTTTGTAACCACATATTGCTTAAAAATATTCATTTTTAACAGCATGTATAAATATATCAATAGGATCTATTGAATGGTTTAATAATATATGTTGAATTGAATAAACATAACATATAAGCACTCTCGAAATCCATGCTAAGTAGTCACATATAATCCCAAATATCATTGCATAGTAGAAATTTAAGATTTTTTGGAACCCAAAGAGGCATACAGTTTAACAATTTCCATGTTTAAGGTTTCACTAATAACTTAAGCAGCTACACAACACTGTGCTGATATTTGGGAAATCGATGTTTCTGAAGAGACTTGGCTGGTCAAGGCAGCGTTGAGCAGGTTTTGATGTCAGGAGATTTGATAGAGTAGCAAAAAGAATAAATAAGGGATGTGATTCTAGATTTTAGTGCTGTAAGATTTTTTATTATAGATTGTGTCATTAAATATAACATTAATACAAAAAAGTTAAGATATAGAAATAATAAATTAAAAAATAAATGTTGAAAGATTAATAAGGAAAGAACAGAGAGAGAATTCTAAGAGCACTTAATTTGGTGCTCTAGAAAAATTGCTTTCCAAAGCCATGGAACTTCCATAAATAAATAAAATTGCTCTGTGTTTCAAAAATGGAAAGAGATGAAATGAGAGCTTGATTGGTAAATTTGTATTGCTGTAGAGAGATTTAGGGCTGTGCAGAGCAACCACAGCCCCTACCAATCATCCCCAAGGTAGCTGGTTTATCCAAGACATGAATGATATGGGTTTCAAGATCTCCATGAGACAAAACTAATAGAGTCTGAAGTACCGCTGTTTCAAGACCGAATGAATAAGCAAACCCTCTGGTTGGTAAAATGGAATCAAGTAGTTGCCACGGACTCCACTGCGTACAAGAGGCTCTTAATATAACAACCACTTCTTATAGTCCATTTTTGTGAAAGAACATATGACCCCAATATTGTTTCTCAAGCATCATATTAGCCATGTAACTAAAGTTTTCTAGCAAAATAAATTTCTCTATATGTGTGTGTGCGTGATAAACTAATAATAGATGAAATAATTTTGATTAATATACTCCATTCTTTGTTAAATAACTGATGTTGTATAAGATTATTTTGTTCACAAATAACAAATAAGTTTCACTTTTAACAAATCAATGCAAAATTTAAATGTTTTTTGGGCGAATGTTTTGTTGATATAAACACGTATATTGAATAGTGAAGGAATGAAAAAATGCATTTCATGAGAACAAAGAGAAAGTATACATGATATGTTGACTAATAAAATAATAATACAGACGCATACGTACATTTATATTTTAATTTTATACTAATACATATTATTGTAGTGAAGAAAAGAACGTTAATTTTTATAATTTAAAATTAAAAATATTTAGCACTTCTCAGGCATCCAGCTGCATAAGATGCCACTTATAAAACCGCTATTATCCTTTGGAGGAACTAACCATTCTGTATGAGCGTTTTGTCCTTTATTACAAAGTTTTTTGCAAGCTTCTTCGCAAATGGCGGGATCATGTTTTTTCACCATTTTCATACACTGATTCGGGATACAATGTTTGACACACATTTCTACATTGGTTGAATGAGAAATTTGTGCTGAAAACAGCATCATAAATACTGCTGCAATCATGAAAATGTTACATGTTTTTTTTCAAAGTTTGAGTCGCCATATGTGGTATGGTTTAGTTATTACAATTTTTTTTTCTTTTTTTTTTTAGAACTGTAATTAAGATGATTTGGTGATCAATGAGTTTTGGTGCTTTTTATAGTGAAACTTATTATATCCATTTTTAGCAGTTGTTTGTAATCTGTTTATTGTTTGTCACTTTCTCTGTCTTGAGATACATACACCGAATAAATGTTACAGAAATTAGCTGTGATTAACTTTTTTTAGTCGTCAAAACAACTTATTACTATGAGAAAACAATGAGTAGTCGTTCGTATAGCAAATCATAGCTTGCATATATCCAATGCCATTCTGGTTTATTTTATAACGTTCCAAATGTTGTTAATTAAGAACATTTACTTGTAACAGCATAAAAATTATTGAATTCTAATAATCTATGTGAATTGAATAATAACTCTTAATAAAAAGTTACAACTCCCAATCTAACTCAGTTAAGCTTAGTCAAAACATCTCTAAAGCTCAAAAGAGACATATAATCGTAGGATCTCGATCGCTAATGTCGTCTTATCTTATTGTTTTCTTGCCTTTTCCCATGTGATGCTAAAGAACTTGAACTGAGAACACTTCACACCAAAAATTCCTTAGTATTAAAAAAAAAAAAAATTGAAAACAGTCGAGTGACCCACAAATATGATACCCATACCATAAAACCCCATAGCAGGAACATGACTTGAATCCTACCCAAAGATTCTCCATTCCTCCCATGTGCTCATTCTTCTTTAGTTTTTGTTTTACTTCACCCTTTTTATATTAAAAAGTTCCTTTCTTCTTTGTTTATGTGTTCTCTAGATAACGTTGTAGGACTACTTTCGTTCCCTCAAAATTGATAAGATCGTATATAATTACACGGATCTGAACATGGCCACGTGAATATCTCAGTGTCAAGAAGTGGACTGAACAAGACTCTTAGTGCATTAACTAGGCAGCAACTACTTGAAATCTATGTTCAGGCGTAAAGTTGTGTTTAGCAAAAAATAAAAACTTCAAAATATTGCAAGCCCGAGAGTCCAAATACCAAAACCTCTATTTTTGAATCAGCATTATGGATTATTCACTCCCGCGCGCCGCAAATCGTTTAACTGATAATTTTTTAATTTCTTAGAATTTTGTTTGATCTTTTATTTTAGATTTTAACCACTTTGCATTTTCTTATCTCTTTGTCTCTTATTTTGAATAAAGTCAGTATAAATGTATGCTTTAAAATAGAACTATACAGTACGAACTAATTGAAAGTTGAATCCGAGATTTTCTTTTACGTCACGGTCGTCCCAATCCAATCGAACCGGTCCACATTGGTTTGAAAAGCACCGATAAATTAGTCGTATGCGTAGTTATGAATGTATTGGTTATAGACATTAATAGCTTTGATCATTATGAACAGTATAGTGAAAAGGAAGTATGTGGGATGGTCTAATTGAAAAAGTGATGATACATTGAAACTCATCACTACACAAACAATCAACATATCGCCTGTCAATGTCTTTTTGAATGTTTGGGGTTTTAGCTCTTTGATATTGAAGCCTGTCTTCTTTTTTTTTCTTCTTTCTTTTTCTTTTTAGAGATCACGTGAACGCTCAAAAATCTTGACCAGCAAATAAAATGGACCCCTTTTGATGTTCACACCCAGACCCCAACTTTATAAATTAGGTCAATCTAGCTCCCAAACTTTAATTATTTGTTTATTAACTTATTCCCATTTGAATAAGCACGTGATTTCAAGTTTGAGTATACAAGTAGAAGACTTAATTTCAGCAGTTTCCGAGATGATTAGCAAATAGGGAGAAATTTCATCAAACCCTAAGACAAATCTGATCTTTTGTTTCGCCCAAAGAAGAAAGAATTGCAAATGAAGCGATACGGTCTTGAAAATGGAGAATTACCCATGTGCTGTGAGAGATCGGTTTATAATTGAGAAGAAAACATAATAATTCTCGCACGGAGATATAATGAGAACTAAAATATTTTACACTCAACTAATTGTCAATAAATATATTTTAAGTCGGATGTAAAAAGAAAACTTGAAGCTAAAGTGAGAGAAGGTTAATATTGTCGACGAAACATGGAGAGAAGAGACTTCCAAAATCACTCACACATATCAAAGAATGATGACTTGTCTTGGTAGGTCCCTCATATTCGGATACATTCTCTTTTGAATTACGAATAATACAAGTGGATGTTTCTCGACCAACACGTCCAAAAACTAATTGATTTTTACTTAACAGACAAAAATGGATTCTCTGTTCACAGTACGTATTTCTGAAATTTTAATTAAATAATATGATATATTACACTGCCACGGATCCACAAGCGATCGATCATACTTCTTCAAGTCTCTGTTCGATCTATATCTGGTAAGACCTGAACATTCTTTATGTATTCGGTCAATTTAACAGCTTACAGATGCATGACTTTGATCAATATAATTGGCCTCGACAAATAAAAACTTAAATCTAAATCTAGGGTATAATACAATAATATAATACACTAATCTACTAGATTGTGTGTCATTATCTGAAAACAATGATGTCCAAAAATCTACTAGTGGATTGTGGATTAGATATTAAATAAAATCATGTCATGTTAAATTAAGGGTTTTGTGCAAAAAAACCCTCGAACTATATTATTTTTGCAAATTAAACCCTGAACTAAAAGATGTGCAAATCAATCCCCTTAAGTCAAAAGTCACCCGTTATATAGCCACTCCGTTATATCGGTCACGGAATATCAAAACGCATCGTTTTAGCTAAAAAACGTCATGCCATCTAAATATTAATAAAAAAAATTAGAACAAAAAAAGAACAAAACACGGTTTTCTCTCTCTCTTCTTCCTCTTCTCCTCTTATTTTCTTCTGGGGTTGTTTGTTTGAGATACAAATTTCAGATCTGGAAAATTTAACAATCATTATTAATTCATTACTTCCAGTCTATTAGGAATTGCTCGGTTCCTCTCTTATAAAGAATCATCAGCAAACGAATCTAATCAGTTGTGAGTTTTTGGCAGACATTAACTTTAAACAGTTGACCAATTTTCTAGAGAAAGAGATATGATGTTGATGATGGCTTATTCCTTGCACAAATCTGGGTTTTGTTTCAATTTTACTTTTTCCTTATAAAATCTGATTAGTCAATTTGAAAAAAAATAAAATTTGTAGACGTATAAATCAGGTTGTAATCCAATACAGTTTTCCCGGAAATTCTAAATTGAAATTCTAATTTTATATTTTTGCAAAATAATTTAAATTAATATTTTCAGCGTTTTATAAAATTTATGAAGAAAGTAATTGGAAAAGAGAGGAACAAAACTGTGTATTGTTTTCTGTTTCTGGGCAAATTTGTGTGTAGTTTCTAAGAGAGAAAACTGCATGTTTTTTATTTTCCGTTTGTTTTTTAACAGATAATAATATTGCCACATAGGCAATATAGAGTGTGGCTATATAGCGGGTGACTTTTGATTTCAGAGGATTAACTTGCACATCTTTTAGTTCAGGGTTTGATTTGCAAAAATAATATAGTTCAATTGTTTTTTTGCACAAAACCCTTAAATCAACTTAAGCCCATCTTTTTTATTGGTTTCCTTTTTTCACGAAAAGGCTTGTCGTTTTTCCTTTTTTTCGTTTCTTCCAGCAACTAAAAAGCTTATCTACTTGGAAATAATATGAATTTTTATATATACGCAATTATATTCGATATATATATTACAAAGCTTCAATTTCAGACCTAAGCCCATCTCTTTTGTTACGAATCTTATCTCTCTCTTTTTTTCTCTCTCCTCTTCTCTTCTCTTCTCACTTTGGTAGTGAAGATGGATATGTACAAAGATGATAGCTCACCATACTGTTATTTCCATCCAAAAGCAGAATATGTTGGAGTGTGTCCCCTCTGTTTGAACGAGAGGCTTCTGGTTTTAGCTTCAAAGCAGAGATCATCAAGAACCAAACACTCTTCCTCTTCACCAATCATCAGCCTCCCTAAGATCTTCGCCTTGAGCTCTCTCCTCAGTCGCCTCGATCTCCGTCACCACCGGAAATTCCATCCCTCCTCCGATCTCGACGTCTCCACAAGCCAAGAAGGTACACAATTTTCATATACTTCATAGTTCATACATATTCTTGTAGTAATCAACTTTAAGAACACCGTAATTCAAGAATCAAGATTTAGTTCCAATTGAGTATTTCTCCTCTTTTTTTCTGTTCATACATTGAAAATTTCCTTTTTTAAAAACAGAAGATTTTCAAATTCTTTCCCAAACAATATTAATTAATCTTTTATAGTAAGATATGTGTGGAATCATGAGATTATTTCATATTTTCACACTTACATCTACGAATTTTCGTTAAAATATACATTTTTGTCATACACATTTATATTTATATACATTTATGTTATACTCTTTTTTTTCCTACAGTAAAGTGTGCAAATATTATTATTTAAATCGGCCAGCTGAAATTTTGTTTTACTCGATATAATGACTTGTGGGCTACGGCTAATTATCTATTATACCGGTTGGTAAACAATTTAGCTTAGATGTATTTTCCATGAACATTGTAAAAATTTCAATAACAATTGAATTTTAATTTGTTTTATTTGATTTTAAATATAGATTCTTTTATATCGATAAAATTCGAAGACGATGGAAACGCGTCGTGGGAGAAGAAAACAGTGTCAAAGATTTGTGTAGACAACACAAACTCAACATGTGAGAAGCAGCAATCCCCTATTACGAGCACTACAAGTATCGTAGAACACAATAGTGGCAAGTCATCGCTCAGGTGGCGCAAACGTATTGGTCACCTTTTCCACGTCATCAAACTCAGATCAGGATCGTCCACCTCTTCTTGCCACGTAGCACCATCCAAGGTCGAGGGAGCCAAAGTGAGGAAACAGGGTTGGATGGTGAGGACCTTAACCAAGAAAAGTAAAAGTTAAATTTTACATATAATCATACTTCACAAAATATATTCTTCTATTATTTTTTCTTCCTTAGTTTTTTAAATGTTTGGCTTGGTCGTTCTTCAATGATTGATGCTTCCGTTTAAAGAAGAAAATTATGTGGATGTTTTTTTGTAAGTAATGACAATACATGGATTGAAATTCGATTTAAACATCCATAAATTAATTGATTAGACGATTTGTATATATATAAATATGCGTATTACATATAAAAGCATATGTAAAGAGACAAGAAGCTTTGGCCTGCACCATACCTCTTTGTTGGCATGTGGTCTGAACCTTGATAAAGCCATTAAAAGATGGGAGAAGGGTCAAACTAGCCTTTTATCATTATTTTCAATATGACAAAAGAGAAAGTTTTGGAAGAAGAAAAAAGAAAAGAAAAAGGTATAAAGAGTGAGAAGAAAAACTAGGAAAGTGAGTTGCTTTAAAAATGAATAATATGCATGGGATTCTTGAAGTTTTTTTTCTATGACTTTTAGTGCTCACCTTAATTTTTTTTTTTTTTTTATATTCTATAAAGAAAATAAATGAGTAGTACAAGTTTATAATTCAGGAAGAAGAGTCCATGTTAGGTTGTTCACAGTAGTGGGAAACATTGGAGCACATAAAATGGACCCCAAAGCATAGCCCCATTCACATTGTCTTATAGTTGTCTCTTTTGTATACATTGTATATTTCCAAATCCTAAATTGAAAGATTTTTGTGTTAAATATTATATCAGAACTTGTCGAGAGATAGTTATAGCACATCGGCTTTATGTTGGAGAATTGTCATGTCATTTGTATCTAAGTTTTACCAAGTTCATTTTGGTTCGTACAGGAATTGGGTAAACGTAAAATCAATAGTAGATTCATTTGACAATGCTGATTTTGATGTATGCTCTTTATTATGTTTGGAGGTGACAACTCGACGAAAAAAGTTGCTTTAGTTTTTTTCAAAGTTCAAGCAAAAGTAGGAAAGCAATGTGACTCTTCCATTGAAGTTTTTATCAATCTGGTAAGACTGATGCGAGAGAAAACCTAATTTTTAGGCTGATTAAAGACGAGTAGACATTTGTTTGTTTTGCGTACTTTGTCTACTTTTTTGGGTCATTTTTGTTTACCTTTTTCATATTTTTACGAAATCATTTTTAAAATTCATATGTCGAAATGTCGAAAAGATTAGCTAGATGTTCAGTAACTGACTGTTTTTCTTTTAATTTTTTATAGATGACCGTATTCAAAACTAGGAGCAGGACCACGTACCTATTTCTTTTACCTAACATAAAGATTTTGAACAATTAAATGAATTTGTTAGGAAAATATCCTCATTTGGATTGATCCAAAATTACTTAAGCTAAATTACCACACAAAAACAATCGATTTTTTTTTCCATATGATGACCAAGAAAAGGATCGTTGATCAGGACGTGAGCCATATTGGTCTGCATATATATTATTTTGAACAATTAAATGAATTTGTTAGGAAAATATCCTCATTTGGATTGATCCAAAATTACTTAAGCTAAATTACCACACAAAAACAATCGATTTTTTTTTCCATATGATGACCAAGAAAAGGATCGTTGATCAGGACGTGAGCCATATTGGTCTGCATATATATAGACACAAAGATATACGCCTATACGAAATAAAATTTAAAACGATACAAAATCGAGACTCTACGACAGTAAATCGATATTGAATGATGATAATTGCATGGTCTATAAACGTTAGTCATGATTCACGAGTGACAACAACATGTGGGATTCAAATTTCAAAGTCTTGAACTAAAGAACATGACGTATACTTGGAACTACTTCAACTACAACATTATCCAAAATTATATTCGACGGTATATGCTAGTATATACTTATGTCACTACATTTTGATATTTTATACACAAAGGGCTTCGTTACTTGCATGGCCACACGCCAACAGCCAACCCGAAGCATATACATTTTTTTCCTTCTTTCATAAATGGTACGTAATTGATTTAAATAAGTATTGCTTATAGTCAAGCCTTTTAATTTTCTTTTTGTAACTCCGAAAAGAATGATCAATAGATGTTATATGAAAACTATCAATCCGGTTTCATAGAAACTATAGCTAAATGAAGCACTTGTCGTATACACGTTTTCTTTTTTTGAATAAGTGTTCCATTCGATTTTTTTTATAAAAAATCACATATCTTGTTTCTGCAATGTGTGGTCATGGTCTAACACGATGCATTATGGTTGCTTGATTGCTAGACAAGTGTAAGAAACGTTTTTTTCATTTTTGTTTCTTTGTTACCCTCAAAGGTAAAGCCAACGAAGACTGCAACTGTGAATATGATGCTGGAGAGTATTTATTGGTTGAGTCATCTAAAACATGCATCTACATTGTATTCTAAAATGGTGAATGCAACATACAAGCACCTGAGGTTCTATGGTGTAGTGGTTAGCACTCTGGACTTTGAATCCAGCGACCTGGGTTCGACTCCCGGTAGGACCTCTCTTTTTTTCCCTTTCCTTATTACAAACACTGAAAATTAGGAGCGAGAAGAAATATTGATTTAAACTAATTATTTATGATTATTGTTATAAATCTTGTTCTAGTATAAATCTGAACCTAACTGAAAAACCGAAGGACCAATCTTAATCAACAAATAACATGTACATGTAGTTTTCCTTTAGTATACTGTATAAATATCTGAAAGCCTCATCAGATACAAACAACAGATAAATGAGTGAGTAAATAGTCATACAACAAACCAAATATTTGGTTGACGATGATGGCTTATTCTCATTCTTCATGGTTGATGTTCTCTTGATTCCTTCTGTTGCTCTTCTCTCTTCTGAAAGCATGGAACATATCCAATCCGAGACCGACATTGAGGATGTTCATCCCCGCCATACCAAACAAAGCCAGAGGTAACTCGATGCCGTTCCCAAACTTGTGTGCGTCTCTGACCAGCTTGACGGTGATGAGAATGTGAGGAATGCACCTCGCAAACACAAAGGCTGTCCAGTTCAATACCCATTCCAGTTTCACCAACGCCGTATTGCTGTCTCGGATTCCCGCCATTCTCCTTAGCTTCCTCACGTGCAGAAAGATCGAATGCATCTGTTTGTGTACACATCCGAGGTCACTAGTGTAAGCATGGATTCGGAGCAAGAACAGAGAAAAAAAAAAAGCATCAAGAAGAAACGTACCTCGCAGATGAGAGTGAGAATGAGGTAGTTGATGGTTACGTTTCGGTACAGAGCCAAAGTGAAGCAGACGAGGAGGACGAGATGGTGAACGAGGATGGAAGGTATTAAGCCGCTGTATAACCGGTACTGAAGCATATCCCACTGGTCATACGCAAAGTAGCCGCAAGAGAAACACAAAGCTTGGTATGCCCATTTCCATGTACCACCAACCAATTCTGAATGATCGAACATCTCCTCTAAACCTTTGCTCGCTAAGTATTGATTCAGCAGAATGAAAACCACTGTAGCAACAAAACATAATCAATATGGCTTGGTGAAGAAAGAAAACTGCATCACATTCATATACACAAGAATGTGGCGATGATTTTGCATTCTAACTCAAAGTGGAACAACCATAGCCTTTAAACAATACTAATTGATATCTTTCACTAAAACATCGCTATTGACTAATTCAAGGGTTATAAACACAAAGCACTTCGGAGATTGAGAATCAAATTGACCAATGTGAACAACACAGAAGCAATTTTCCGATTAAACACAGCAAAACCTTAGGATAAAATCTCAGAGCATATAGAGGGGAGAGAGAAGAGGGAAAGGGACCTGAAGCGGAGGTGATGATGGAGTGCAAAAGCGAGACGGAAGTGTTAACGAAGATAGGGTCACGAGACTGCCACGAACGAACCACCCAATTCACCAATTGGAAGAAGCACCCGCCGCAAATCACCCAGAGAAGCTCAGTCCGGGAATTGAAAACGATCTCAAACACGACGGAGACCAGCCAAAGCAGCAGCGTCGCCAGAAAATACTGCCCCGCTCCATTCTTCTTCCCTCCCGTGCTCGCCATTGAAGCACCTCTCTCTCTCTCTCTCGGAGAATTCCGGCGAAGTTAAAGCCCCAATTTGGATTTCTTACGAGCTAGGCTCAAGCTCCGTCTCCGATATACGATTCCAATTTTGGCGGATGAGACGACTATACAAATACCTTCGCGTTATAAAAGCTCCTTTGGGACGCAACGCACACGTGTCCACCGCGATTTTGATCCGTCTTGATGCTGCTGAATCATCATCGAATTACAAACAAACTCGTAACAAACATTTCAACTTTCTTGGAGAAAATTATTATATTTTGTGCCGACATTCCATGTCGACAATCTCCTTTCTTAGCAGGCCTACTCGACTCATCTCACTAGGCCTGTTTTCGGCCCGGCCCATTTATGATTCGTAAAGATCCGCACAAAAACGCATACCCGGTTCAATCCACACAAAACCAATCCAATAATCTGGACCGAAAACCTTGCACTATACATACAAATTACAAGCAGTGATACAACAAAATCAAGAATTGTAGTTAGTTGTTTACACACACACATGGAACAAAGAAGACGACTATAAACAGGGCACAATCAAACTGAAAAATATTTCGAAGCATATGATAAGTTTTATATCAGGTTGATTTGCCTTTTTAGACAGGTTTCCACACGGACAAGACCTCTTGAAACATCTCCAGCATCAGGTCACGATCAGCTTGCCTGAAGAAACCGCTGATTTCGTCTCTAACATCATAAATCTTGCCGAAATCAAACAAATACATCAAACACCCTTTCTTCAGCTTCTCCAGCTGATAAAGCCAAGCATCTTGCAGCCTCTCTAGCACGTTCCCGGAGTTTATATCTTCCATGAGGCTCTCCTCGCACGCCGCTTTCAAATCGGTGATGTCGTACTTGTTCGCGGCGCCGAGTAAAGCGAGCCTGTGTTTCCAGAAATCTTCTTGCGTTATGTTCCCGTAGAGGTAACTTAAGAGAGCCATGCAAGACTCTCTCGACATGTCGTCGATGTGGATCGTGGACGATTCTTTCTCCTTGAGGTCGTGGTGGAACATGCTTTGGAAGACGTTTGAGCTGGCCGAGAGGATGGCTTTGTGAGCGGAGAGCGTCCCGTCGGCTGTGTGGATTGTGACGTCTGATAGGATGCTTTCTTCTAGCATCCGGGATAAGCATTTGAGAGTCGTTTGCGTTGAGATTGATTGCATTGTTGCATCGTTAGGCCAAACAGGAGACGCTTCACCACCCTGTGATTTTATTTTGATTTGATTTGTGATCAAAATGAAGGCTAGAGTTATGAAACTTTGCAGCTAAACAACTTACATTCAAAGGGGAGATTTTGAGTTCCAGAAACTCAAAATCAATGGTGAATCGGCCGTGGAAGCTGGAATCCACATGCCACACACAATCGTCTATTGTACGAATCAGTTTATCATACACTGCACCACACAATACAAAATGCTAATTCACATAAGGTACTAAATTCTAATCATCTTTAATCATTATATTTTTTTTCTGAAAACCCCTAATTCAGTTTCCACATTATAATTCAAATTCCACATGTAACGAACTCGAATCAAGAGACTATACATACCGGGAGAGATGTAGAATCTGCGATTGGGGCCAACGTTGGAGACGCGAAGAACAAATTTAGCAACAGGAGGTTGCTCTTTGGAAACTCTGAGAAAGTTCTGGGAAAAGCCTCACTGAGAGATAACGATTCCTCTCTATAGACAGATGCTTTCATATCCAGAAACAGAATCAATCATAATTTTGAGAGTTAAAAAGGAGGAGGTGATTGATTACCAATTCCAAATTCCGACTTTGAAAGGATCGGAGTTTTTTGAAAGAGCAAGGTCCGAAATTTTCAATTCTCCATTGAGCTAACCTCGAGATTGTCTCCACCTTCGTATCCCCCATCCACTCTCTCTCTCTCTCTCTCTTCTCCGGTGGACTCTTTTGAGTTTTGACTTCCTTTTTCTGAACGCTTCACTTCACGCCAAAATGACACGACGAAGCAAGCAACTAACTTAAAGACACACACACACAGAGCAGCCTCCATCGCTCGCCACGTGTACGGCGATGCGTGTTTTTTCTAATTTTTAAACCGGATCGACCGGTTCCTTCCGGTTTAGTAACAAGTTTAAATCCACTATCGGTTTGGAAATGGAAGAGAAGAGAAGACACTTATCATCAGAAATGGCGGCGAAGATGGCGACGGAGACACCCACACCGAAGATCGTGTGGAACGAAGGGAGACATGGATTCGAGACGGAGGATCACGAAGCGTTCATTGAGTACAAGATGAAGAACAACGGGAGAGTCATGGATCTTGTCCGAACCTACGTACCGTCTTCAAAAGCAGGACTTGGTTTGGCTTCGCACCTCTCCGTCGCCGCCATCGAACACGCCTCCTCTCACTCTATCTCCATCGTCCCCACTTGCTCCTACATTTCCGTAAATATCTTTTTCCTTCTTCCTTTACGTAAATCACTCTTACGTTTCTGTAAAATCGCATTTTCCTGTATGCTACATTCTTGTTTGTACCATTTGGTCTGATAAACTGTCGTTTTGGCAGGAAACGTTTCTTCCTCGAAACCCATATTGGAAGCGTCTGGTTCACTCAGAAGATTCCAAGATCCTTAGATCAAACATATAATACATTTCCTTACATTATTACAAACCTTGTTTCATGTCTCTCTCTGTAAACAAACAAAATCTCAAAATGTCTTTGGCGTCTTTTTCACAGTTCCGTTGTAACAGCAAACAAACACTAATGTTTTCATCACATAAAAAAATAAACGTGAACCATAATTCTATAATACATTTTTATACAGAGACACTCCCGTGTCCTTTTAGCCAGTGACAAAGTAATCCATTTTATCCGGAGGCAAGTTCAAGACCGATTGGTCAACCTGCATCAATGTAATAGAGAAACAGACATGAGAGCTATTGGTTTGATAAACGAGAAAAAAAAAAAAGTATAATAAAGCAATCTTTTTACTTGCCTCTTCAAAAGGAACAAAGACGAAAGGAGTCATTCCTCTCTTGTGTGAGACGGCAGGTATATCTGGATTGTGAGTCTCATCGTCTCTCCAACCTTCAACTACCCCAAGAATGTCTTCTTCTGTGCTGCTCACTTCCTCATCGTTCACACCACTCGTCACAAGTGACAGCAAATCCATCCGGTTATTCGCTCCAATCGTCGTTCCTCTTAACCTAAACCACACCACAAACACAAACCCATACCATTGTCAGCGATGTCAAGCCAAGGTTCTCATATTCCATGTCTTGAGGGATTGTGATACCTTAAACGGATCCTTAAGACAGTAGGGCGTGTCCCTGGGTACAGAACAGCTGCTTCGATCTGCATAAGGAACATGTTTTCTTTAAGGATAATGAAAGATGTAAATGTTGTTGATATTCCAGCCAAAGGAAGCTAACCTTATCATCTGACATTGACAGTGTATAAGTGCCTTTGTAGAGCAAGTCTGCTTTAGAAGCCTTGAAGTTCATGTACTTGGCAACATCCTTCAATTTCTGCGAAGAGTTCTGGAGGATAAAAATAACAATGGACATTAGATCACAGCAGCAGCTTTCAACGTTTATACAACCAGTTAAAGATCGTAGTGTGCAACTGCAAACCTTGTAAAGAAATCTGCCAGAAGGGTAGAATCTTATGTAGCGGTAGTAACAAACCTGCAAAAGTTATTTCCAAAAGAACAAGACCCAACTCATCAGATTGGTCTGTAATTGTACAAAACAGAGCAAGTTTTAAGGAAAAAAAACAAAAAGACTTTACTATGTGAACTGGATTTGTAATCTTCCACTCTGCAATTCCAGCTCGAATGTAAGTATTCCTACTCACATAAAGACCTGAGGATTAACAAAGATTCAACAAAATTTGAAAATAAATCAGTCTTTGAGAAAGCGTCCATGAAAATAAGGCCACTTTGATAAAGAACGATACAGCAGCAATCACTTGTATGAGAAGTGATGGAGGACGGATGAAGAAAAGATTAGTACCATCTGTACGAACTCTTGATCTAAGGAGCCACATTTTCCTCCAAGATCCATCATATTTAGACTGCAAGATGCTATAGTTCTCGACAACACCAGCAGTCTGCCAGGCTTTCAAGCACGCGTTACGCCAGAACACAGGGTTTCGAACCGTGTACCTCCACTTTCTGCAGACGCAAGCTGATCTTCCCAAGTCATAAGGCATCATCCGAGCAAATACCTACAAGCAAACATATATCCATGAGTCAACAACCCTCAGTAGATAACAAAGACAGCATTAAGCCCAAATGAGAAAAGCTAGGAAGCTCGAACCTCGAAAAGAAGCTCATCGGGCAGGGAACGGTGAATCAAAGCTGGATCGAAATGTGGTTTACTGCTTGTGCTTCCGAACGGCGCCACAGGTCTCACATGAACTCCATAGAGATCTGAAGGAAAAGAGAAAATTGTAACTCATCTCTAAACCATAAAAACACACTTGTAATATAATAAGATAAAATCAGATTACAGAATGGATGTTAAATGTGATTAAGAGTTTACCAAGCCAAGGTCTCTTCGTAATAAAGTATTGCACAGTCTTGAGCCGCAACGCAGATTCAAGCTCAGATGGTATATTGAGAGCATCTGTGGAATCAAAAGATTATCAAAAATAATCAATAAGGAGCCACAAATCTTCACCTCTTCCCCCACTGATTTATATGAATGAATCAAAAACCTTTCATTTCTCAATTTGTAATATAACGAATTTCACGAGACAAACAGATCAAATTACAAAGCATTTTCCTCTCTGCAAACGGAGAACTAATATGGTTTTATGCAAATTTACATGATGATTTGAAGGAAAAACAAATAGAGAAGATATCAATCAGACCCAGACAGCAACCGACACAGTTCCAGATGATCAAATCGAGAAACAGAAAAAAAGAAAATAGATATCATATATATGATCCGATGAATCCCATACAATTCGATGAAATTACAAAATTCAATCTGAAATTGAAATACCTGAAGTCATGGAAGCTGATTGAGGCTAATGAAAAATCCAGCGGTTTCGTAACCGCCCGTGCGCTCCCTGATACCGGTAAAATTGAAAAAGACGATAGGACCAGAAACTCCTTCCGTGTTCTATCTTTTTCTTAATTTTTTTTCGAGGAAACCGATATTTCTGAGTTTAATATTTTCGAACCAAAGTGGATTAGTTAAAGCTGTTTGACTGTTTGATATTAGTACTATATGGTCTGTAACTTATTCGTTACATTTCATTTATATTTTTTTCACGCATATTAAGAAAATAATATCTTTAAAAATCAAATTAATCTTTACTATTTTTCTTTATATTTAAAATTGAATTAAAGATTATATTGAAAAACGGAAACAACAACTAAATAAACAAATATTCCATAGATGACAATTAATTTGAAACGGAGAGATTAATTAAAATATATATGGACAATTTAAAAGTATTTGTATTTTTTTTTCTTAATTTAAAAACAAAACAAAATCATATAACTGAAATTTGTTGAACCAATGAATATTCAAAAAGAAAAAATTGTTGGATCAGTTAAAAAATCATATAACTGAAAATTGCTACATTCTTTCTCCATGGATTAATTAGGTTGGTGTTTTAATATTTACATCTCTAAATTTTATGGAGTTACCACAAATTGCGACGTTGAGTCTATAAAAACCATTATGATTATTTTAATTTGAGTGTATTAATTAGTCCTAGGCATTTCGGGATGGGAATCTTGTTTCCACCCTTACCCGTTTAAAATTTTCCGAACTTTTCAGGAATGGGAATTTGCAATTTCCCGTTTGGGAACATTTATTTTATTCAAACGGGTAAGGGAAGAGTAAGAGAAAGGTAAGGGATTTCCCGATTTTCCCGTTTACAAAATAAAAAATTGAATTTTTTTTTCTTAAATATCCCAATTTTCCCCATATTTTCCCGTATTTTCCCATAATTTCTCATATTATTTTCAATTTTTCTGATTTATTAAGACTTCGGGTATTATTTTTTATTCCCAAAATTCTCATTCTCTTCCCATTTCCGTGGTTTTCCGTCCCGCTATAATAAAAGAATGCTTTGGGAATTATATTTGGCTTCCCAAATTTCCCATTCCATACCTGGCTATTCCCGTCCCAAAATCTGAAATGCCCAAAGCTACATACAGCTATGAAAAGCCCTTCAAAGTGTATTTAGTCGACATGATTTAAGTTTGTAATTTTTTTATATTCGTTAATGATTGCCTATAGTAGGTCAAATTAGTTTGTAATTATTAACATCGTCAGCTTGATTTACATGTGTTATCACTTATCATGTGAGCTTGATTTACATTGAGTATATTTTCTGGGAATTGTGATTCACACGTTGAGTGTATTATCCAGGAAATTGGAAAAAGCATTGTAAAAGCATTGTGACTGATTCTTGAGTTTATTATCTGGGAAATTTTTTTAAAAAAACATTACAAATTGGAAAAGGCATTGTATTATATGGGAATTGTGATTCAGATATTGAGTATAATATCTATGAATTGTGATTCAGACATTGCTTTGATTCTTTTAGGGAGAAATATTTGTGGCATAACTTTAAGCCTCATTTGCTTTGATTCTTTTAGGGAGAAGTTGTCTCCGTTGCACTCACACTAACAATTATGCTACCAATAATGAGTGCTGCTAAGTTTTCAGTGATGAGTTTGTTCAAAATCTGAGCAGTATGAATTTGCTATTGATGTTGGAGGAAAAAGCATTGCCCATTTGCATTTGTATACATACACCATTATTATAAAAAAATGAGATTTTTGGAGTAATTGTAATTGTCGTTTGATGTAGGTTGGGATTAGTTATTGGGATTACAGCATATGCAGATACCAAGTATGAAGATTTCCAACAAGTTAAAGCTTATAAAAAGACAGACTAAATTAGAAGCCCTTGAAGAAACGTTTTGTTGATATTGAACTAACATGACATGATAAATGCAGCACATAAATCATTTGTAACTTATTGGTTACATTTCAGTTTACATTTTTTTTTTGTTCAAAATTTTTCATGCATGTTAATAAAATAATACCCTTAAAAATCAAATTAACCTTTACTATTCTTCATTATATTTAAAGTTAAATTAGAGATTTAATACAAATTATGTTGAAAAACAGAAACAACAACTAAAAAACAAATAATTAAACGTAGATGGACAATTTAAAAGTATTTGGAATTTTTTCTTAATATAAAAACAAAACAAAATCATATAACTGAAAATTGTTGATAAATATTCAAAAAGAAGGGATTTGACCTTTTTGTAAACCCTATATTTAGGTAAGAATTTAATCACGTTACAAATCTTATACTTTCTAATTATAACTCACGGTTATTTCATTCATTTTTCTTTTCTTTGATTAGCAATTGAAGCGTCTTAGGTGCCTTTCTATGATCTAACATTCTGGTTACCTTATATCCGTTTCTTGGTTTGATGCGGCACGTTATTGATGATGATCTTGATGTATATTTCTTTGGCTGATGAACTTTCATTTGATGACTAATCAAATCCAACAAGGCAGAATCTATGATAATGAAAGGGTTCACCTTAATATACATGTTAACTCTAAGCGTCACCTTAATATAGTTTCACTATTGAAGCGTCATCTTAAGTATCAAAGCAGATGCCATGGAAGAAAAAGTATGAAAGCTTCTGAGATAGGCGTTGCCTTGGTTTCCTTGTTCAAAGATGAAAATTGAACACCAGATAAGAACAAGTGCTGCTCAAGCAACGCTGGAACTACTTCATTTAACTACTACATGATTGTCTTGCTCAAGAATTTGTGAAATCATTTAACTACTACATGATTTAAATGGCATAAAAAATAAAGTATGAGATTCAAAATTGCTGAATCAATCGAGACAGGAATTATTTTTTTGGTATTATGTGCATAAGATTGATAGATTTTAGTCTTGGAAACTCGATCTCAAGAAATGCCTCAAAACTAGCCAATATATTAGAAGAAAACTGAGTTCAAAAAAAGAACAATTAACAAAAGGTAAAAAAGAGGCAGCCGTTATTGTTTGGCACAGTGCATATGAAACTCTAATGAATAGATAAAGAGACATTCTCTTTCTCTCCATCTCTCTCTCTCTCTACTCAAAGCTCTGTCTTCTTCTGTGTATTTTCCTCAAAACTACCAAACTAAGCTAGTAGCTAAGAGACGGAACACACTTGTGTTTTCAGAGTTCGTCCTTGGCTTCCTCAGCTGTCTTCTCCTCTGTCTTAGAAGGCTCTCCAGCTGTGTCCTTGTTCTTGTCGATGAAGCTTATGATGTCTTCCTTTGTCCTGTCTCCTTCATAAACCACAATGTTTCCGCTCGCTGACCTGAAGTAAATGGTCGGGAAGCCCTTCACATCGAAGGTTTCACGTGGGAAGTCGTTCGTGGTTGCGTCCTGGACAAGTAAAAGAAGAGTCAGGTATATGATAAAAAAAACGCAGCGGATCAATGAATATAAGTAAAAGAAAAAGACTTACAAACTTAGCTATGACAACACTTGGGTCGCTGCTTTGGTATGACACAGCGACTTCGTCCAAGATTGGAACAAGCTTTTGGCAGTGTCCACACCATGGAGCATAGAATTCAAGCAAGACTGCAAAGTAAATATAAGAAGTGATTTATAAGTTTTTGTTTTTGCTACCAGCAAAGTGTCGTTTGTGATTTTGATAATGAAATGTAACTCACCGTTCTTTCCAGAGTTGAAGACCATGTCGTCAAGGCTCTCAGCAACAACAACCTTCACTGGCTCGTTGTTTTCGGTTGGGATAGGTTGAGATTTCTTGTGTGCGGCAACTTTTCCATCCTTGAAGTCTTTGATCCACGATTCAATCTGGTCAACCTCCAAATTTGTTTTCAGGTATTTCTTGTCGTCAACAGTCTGGATGATGATGAGAGGAACTTGGCTCTCTTCAAGTCCAAAGTACTGTTATTGGTTCAGAAAGAGAAATCTGTTCAGCAAATTTGTAATCAATATCTGAACTTGAGATAGACGATTGGAGACTAACCTGGAATGCGCCTTGGCTGTTCTCAGCATCGCCGAGTAGGAAGCCAAGACCCTGTCCCTTGTTGGATGTAGCAACTTCACGGTACTTTGATTTAAGAGCCTCAGCTCCTTCTCCAGTGAAGTTAATGAACATCATCGCCTGAAACTCAAAATATTACCATTATCAAAACCAATACGAGGTTGGGAAATAGGATCAGTAAGGAACCTGGAAGCTTTTAGTGAATACCACCATGAGCAATAGTAACTTTTACGCATCAACTCATTTCAGTAAATCGATAAATGAAACATACTTCTCCAACTAAAATCAAAAAGGCATAACATGAATACATCTTGGTAACTGTGAGTTACCTTAGTGTTCTTGCTGTCAAAGAATTTGATAACGTATGGGTGGTTGTTTGGATCTTTGTCAAAGACGGTGACAAGTGGAATGCTGGATTCTTTGACAAATTTCTCGAGAGCTTCCTCATCAAAATCCTGGATGCACAGAAGAAAATCAAACAAACATTCAGCAACAATACACCATCTAATAGTACCCACTCACTTTAACTCTATGTTAATATAAAAGTGAAAGGCTTTTCTCTTGTACCTTGGAATCAACAAACTCTTCATCAAAGGGTTTGAATAGCCTGACAACAGATCCTGTCACAGACTCTCCACGGGGAAGAAGTTTAGCATCTGAGGTGTGTGCGAAATCATAGTCAGATCGCAATTTCTCAGCAAGGGCCACGAAAGAGTCAAACTCTGAGCCGGATAATTTAGGGAACACCCCAACCTAAAAACCAACAGAAGCAGACGTTTATAGACTTTCAATGGAACAGAGACAAAAGAAAAAGGAATGTTGTTTTTGATACTTACCGCAACAACCTTCTTGTCACCAACAACCTCAGCAGCCTCATCAGCTGACTTAATCTCAAATGAAGCAGGTCCACTTTGTTTCTTCAAGTAGGAGACGATGCCGTCAGCTTCACGAGGTCCGTTGTATTCTTGGATTTGTTTACCTCCGTTTCTGAAAATCTTGATTGTTGGGAAACCTTGAACCTCGTACTGTGTCGCAAAGTCTCTGTTTGTTTCCTCACTTGCATCAATCTTGGCCAGAACCACCGGAGGGACGTTACTGCTCAACTCTGACGCAGCCTTCTCGTACTGTAAACAAAATTACCACCACCCGTTTAGTCACGGTTCCATAATTTAGACAATTTAGCTATGCTAAGTGATACGAAAGACGATAAATTCCTACATGCAAAACAAATCATGTTTTCAAGTGACTGAAAAAAGTATAATTTACCTCAGGAGCTAGCTGCTTGCAGTGTCCACACCTGGAAAAAATAACAAAATTCGGATTACCAAATGATAAAGATCAAACACTTTCACAAATCAATAACCGATGCAATTTAAAATCTCGTAATTTCAATTAATTTACATAGATCGAATCGTTTAAATTACAGAATTGCAACTTAAATTTTTTCCAATTAAAACAGATCAGCTACGATATCAACAGTGGAAACATCCGAGAACACTAGTGAGAAGAAAAGTAATTCGCATGCAAATCCAGAAACGACGAAAAAAGCAAATGATAAATTCAGATCCAGGTGGAAAGAAAAAGGGGATCCACGAATCATAACACAAACCATGTCAAAAACAAAAGTATAAAACTAAATACGATCGGAGAGAATGAATAATCACAGTACCATGGGGCGTAGAACTCGACGACGATGAAATCGTGCTTGTTGATGGTCTCGGTGAAGTTAGTGTGATCCAAGGTCAACACGAACTCCTTCGTCTCCGTCTGCTCGCATCTCACAGACGAAGCGATCAAAGACAACACAAGGACCGAAAACAAAGCGTAACCCCTCATAGCCATTATCGATCTCTTCCTCTCTCTCTCACTAAGCTTCGATCGGAACTCTGTAAGCTCTCTATAGGGAAGCTGTGGGAGATATTTATCGGCTCGTTTCGCTGCAAATCACGAAAACTAAATGCTAAATGGTCACACTGACACGTGGTGAGCTCTCATTGGATATTACGTCGTCATAGTTATAGAAATTTGGCAGGAACTTAAAAAATTCCACATTATCATTATCTCGAGTCTTGACAAGCGTGACATAGTTATTTTTCCTAATTTACCAGCAGTGAAAGGTAAATACCAAAAGAGGATCAAAATGTTCTAGTTACACGAGGCCCACCAATGCCTAGGCGCCACGACATCGAAAAATCACGTGCTCACTAGGCTGGAACCAGATGAGATCTCCGGTTCGCGACTTCGTGCAAGTAAATGGTCAAAATAAAGAAATCCAATTAGATCTGACCAGTTATGGATCATGGATGGTTTATAGTTTAATTTTATACCATAATTAACACTTTTACATATTGATTTGATTTCAGAAAATTAACACTATGATCGTAAATTCCTAGATTTTACTATTTCTTATAAATTTGGGAGAATAGTATAATCATAGGGATTTTCATATTGATTTGATTTCATATAGTGGATTTTATTAGGTTAAGAAAGTTTTCTTGTTGTAAAAATCAAAGAAAGTCATATAGTACTTCTCTAAACGAAGAAACCAGAACAACACATACAAGTTTTTGCAATGATTCATTATGTGGTCGTATAATTGTCCAAATGAATTAACAACATTAGTTTGTTTCTTGAACGTTATACAAAGCTCAGGAGCAAGCTGAAGCGTTTTTAACAAACCTCTTGAGTTCTTTAGCCACTTGCACCATGCTTGGAACTTCCCCTCTATCACCCATGCATCTTTCCGAGAGGATAACGAAAGCTTCCATCTGGCAACGTTCTTCTTCTCCAACCTCCCCCATTTTCTCCAACACCTTCTCATCTATGATCTCATCGATTCTTCCTTCACCAATAGATTTAGGCAACCATTTTGGAACCTTTTGCTCCGAACGGTTCCAATCAAGATTCCGACCATACACCTCACGGAATCTTTCTTCTCCTAAAAGAAGCTTTTGCATGAGAATCCCAAATCCGAACGCATCGGTTTTCTCGGACACTACGCCGTTAACCATATAATCATCATCAATATAATCATACGCTCCACCTCCGTAACGCAGCTTGACAAATGTTTCACCTTTGGGAATCGAGACACAATACGCGAAGTCGCTCAGCTTCGCGACCCCGTCCTCGTCCAGTAATACATTCCGAAGATTCATATTCGCGTACACGAAAGGTCTTGGGAAGGCAGTGTGAAGATACGCTAAAGCAGTTGCAACCCCTTCAGCTATTTTCATTCTCTTTTTCCACGACACTACAATGTTTAGATCTATCGTAGAATATTGTTTCTCTTCACCGTAATAAACCATGAATGGGAATCTAGTTTCTAGACAGCATCCAACCAGTTTCATGAAATTCTTGTGACCACTCACCATCGATGATATCACTATGTCACGACATAGTTTTCTTTCGTAGTACATGAATTTCTTGATAAGGATCATGCAGTGGTCATCGAGCGTACCTGAACACCAAGTCCCATAAGCAGATAATCCGGAAACACGTGTACACTTACAGAAAATAAAGATATTTGTATCATATTGGGGATATTGCATTTGCAGGCCTCGTTGGTGGCTTTCAAGATCTGAGTGGCGGAGAAGAATTTGATGGGATTGGATTTTCCATCGCAACATTTGATGACATCTTCTAATAACATCCCTCCTCTCTCTTTGCCTCTCACCAACCTCTGTTCTTCAATAACAGATTGTGACTTGTTCTTCCTCCACCAGGCCATCTCGATTATATTTTCTTTTCTTTGTTTAGATCCAGAAAAAGTTTCTTCACTTTGACGATAAATGGCAAAGATTGAAGACCTCACACTAAGTTGAAAACGAACAATAAAGTTTAAGTTGCCGACAAAAAACAGAGTTGAGAACGAACAGTAGATAAAGACAGGTTGTCGTCGTTGAATATTCGTAGTTTATATAATGATCCCAAAAGGCCAAAACAATGATCCAATTATTCAATATTCGGTCACATGCTTCCTTTTGATATGCATGTACTCTTTTTTGTGTTAATTTGTTGAATTATATTGGAAACTGCTCAAAAACTTTCCACAGGCATAAGTTATATAAAAATTGCCTCACTATAGAGAACACCTTTTAAGACAAGAGGACTAAAACAAAAAATAGAGGAATAGACTCTCTTAAGTACGAAAGAGTTCATGCAACCATGAAGAATGATTTCTTGCAACTATATACTAAAAACAAGAATGGTTTCTTGCAACAAAATACTAAAAACAATCTTGGAGCGTACGCGTCTTTGTGCAATGGAAGCAGTGTAAGATAAATACAATTAAACGAATTTCTTCTCTTTTATTTTTCCACACCCAAAACTGTAACAACATTTAAAACTTTACACTTTTATATTCCCTCGTTGCATATTAAGTGAATATAGTCTAATGTTCAATATTATCCTTGTTTGACTCTTAAAATTCGATAGTATTTAATGTCTTTTCTTATTTAATCAAGAACAAAACAGATAAATTAATAAGAAAAAGTGCATTGAAATCAGAAAAGACAATTATGTAATAAAAAAAATCTTCTAAAATGACACTATTATGAAACCGATGCAGTATATAATATTGTAACATAATGGAACAAAACACACTTATAAAAAAACAAACAGAACCAAATTTTTGTTTTTTTTTGTCTCGAAAAGACCTCCGCTAAATTCAAACCTCACCACAAGTTACAATGATATGATGAAATAAAAAATTTGGCTCAATAAGAAAGAATATAGTCTACTATTGAAAATCCGGCATCCCAATAAGAAATGTCGTGTTAATGCTGACCACAAAGTATCTGAACACTACCATAGAAACAATCCAGTTAAAGGTTTTATAGACTCTTACAATTTGTTTTTTACCTTAGAAACAATCCAGTTAAGAGGACCTGGTGGAATTTGCAGATATGACTGAAGAAAACAAAAAGGAAGATATAGATCTAATTGCTATGCACTAAATTAGCACTCCAATTAAGAAGCAAACGGACAATTTTCTTACAAGGTTTTTGGGACTTAATTTCACAAAACCTTATTTCTTCCCTTTTCAATCATGAAGAGTTAAGAATTCTAATAAATGGTGAATTCCGGTCGGCATTCTTTCAAGAACTAGTTGTATAAGCTAATGAGACCTAGTGTATCCTTGAAAAGAGAAGAAATACGATCTCTCATTAGAATTCTTAACTACTTATTTCTTCCCTTTTCAACTATAAGGAGTTAAGAATTCTAATGAGAGATTGGAAGTCAAATTGATGGGAAAACGGCCAATTCATACCCAAACTTAAGACGTATGTTCGATTCATATCTCAACTATACCACTGTCAAAATTCATACTCAAACTTATATAAAATTTAAATTTCATACACAAACTTTCAATTTTTTGGTTTTTCATACATTTTCCGTTACTGTTTAACTAATCCGTTAAGTCGTGATGACGTGGAAGCCACATAATATACGACGTCGTTTTGAATTCAAGCAAAATTAAAAAAATAAATGTAAAACGATGTCGTTTTCTATTTGCCTTGATTTTTAGTTCGTGAGTTTCCAATTCCCAACTATTAATGGCGAGCAATTAATGGTTGGGAATTGGAAAGTCACGACCTAAAAATTAAGGCAAATAGAAAACGACATCGTTTTACATTTATTTTTTTAATTTTGCTTGAATTCAAAACGACGTCGTATATTATGTGGCATCCACGTCATCACAACTTAACGGATTAGTTAAACAGTGACGGAAAATGTATGAAAAAACAAAACAATGAAAGCTTGTGTATGAAATTTAAACTTTAAGTAAGTTTGGGTATGAATTTTGACAGTGGTATAGTTAAAGTATGAATCGAACATAAGTCTTAAGTTTGGGTATGAATTAGCCGTTTTCCCTCAAATTGATAATAAGTTAATTTGCTTTATATATTTTTTTAATAAAGATCCTAGAATTAAGTTATACTGTTTGATTGTGGGAGTTCTAAGTTTTTTTTTAAGTTAGAACTGTATAGTTTTTTAAGTGTGAACTTCATAGTTTTTGTGTAATACTATTGTAGCTAGCTTATCAAGGTTTTGTCGTGCTAAGATTCGAGAGAGTGGGACGTAGTGATAATCTACCATGTGTGGTAACATTGTAGATTCTGTTAATTTTGCTAACGTTAATCTTTATACATATGGTTTGTTAATTTATACATGTGCATAGAAGTGGCTTTGCAAATTCTATCCAACCGCTCAGGAAGATCAATCCCATGTGCCATCCCTGGAATCACCAAAAAAAAAAAAAAAAAAAAAAAAAAAAAAAAAAAAAAAATCACACTTCTTGATACTAGAAAACAGGACAAGACATAAATAGAAGTTGCACAATCTGTGAAGCTGTTAGTTTTCTACCATGCACACATCTGTCCCTAATCAACAAATCTAAGACCGAAACCACAGTTACTATATACCCTTGAAATCCATACCCTAATTGATCCACAAACCTTTGACCTAAACTTAAATCACTGCGATTAAATCGAACCTTTGCTTCAAACACTAAGAAAAAGAGTTTCTCATTTCGATCGAGAGAGATATATTAGGGTTTACTTCCTCTTGGTTCTTTTTTTTATCTTTTTGGACTTGAGAGATGAATACGATCCCCACTCGGTAACCCTTATATACTTGCTAAACACGCATCAAATTTGTTTTCTTTGAAGCTGTAATGTTATTGAATCCATAAAAATAAATATTATTTAATTCATAAATTTTCTGAAATTCGATAACTGGCATAAACTTCAAGCATCTACAAGACTACAAGCAGTAAAACAAATCAATGAATATATGAATGTTAAATATGTACAACAAATTATCCTAAACCGAATCTAATATCATTACCAAAATTTTAAAATCTTGCAAAATCAACCCTCAGCTTCATGAAGTAGAAGAAGACTGAGGTTGTTGTTGTTGAAGTCTAACATGTTCATGAGCTTTCACAACTTGTGAAGTAAAATTCCCCAAAGCCTCAAAGATTGGGACTAAACCAGCTTGTAAGCTGCTTGAAGCTGCATTGTTCACTAGTTTAATGGTTTCCTTGTGCCTTGCTCTCTCTTCTTCAAGCTTCTTCCTCATTGAATCCAAATCCACCTTCAAATCATCCAACGCCGAGACCCCACTCTCAGACAAGACCACGCTTCTCTCCGATGCACCGCCGTCTTGTAGCTGCTCATTTCTCATTCTCACTCTCGCCCTCTCCATCCGAAGATCATTCAAACGTTTCTCAAAATCATGCGACACATACTCTGCTTTCACTCTCTGCCTTTGCTCCTCGTCTTGTCTCTCCCATAGCTCATGCAAGCTCGAGGCGAACCCTTGCATGGCGTTCGTAACGTTCTCTCCAGAGATTCTCGCCATTGCTTCTTGCCAATCTTTGCACATGGTGAAAACCTGTGGAGCTCCAACACGGCTGGGAGAGAAAGGAGCGATTCCGTCCTCTGTTGACTCAGGCTCATAGTGAAGACATCTCGAGAGCCATCCGTTTAGAGACTCCACATATAGTTTCTGAGTATTGACCCATTCGTTAAAGCTAATGCACCATTCTCGCAGCTCCATCTCCAGATCAAGAATAGCTTTCAGACCAGAGTCTCTTTGTAAGCCGGTGTTTGCCTTTAGAGACCGAACCTTACTCTCCATGATCGCCTGGAACTGCTTCTGGTGGCACTTAAGCATTGATCTCCACATTCTTATCAACCTTCAAGTCCAAAGTATTGGATTACACAAATGAATATGTACACATAGAAAGAGTCTGAAGGAAATGTGATTAATTTAATATACCCGTGAATCAGTCGAGTGAGCTGTGGCTGTAACTCTTCGTCTCTCAGTTTATGTATCCTGCTGGAAATGGAATCAACGGATCTTATACAGACGTCGAGTTTCGTTAGCAGCTTCCTAATGGATGCTCTAGTAGTGTCAATCTTGCTAGATTCAGCACCAAGACTATCCAGTTTCTTCAATGTTCTGCACTTTTCTTCATAGATGACACGAAGCTTCTCTTCATCCTGACATCAACCAAGAACTAAACACATCACAAGATGCTCGAACCTAAAGAGAGACACTAATCCATTCGAAATCAAGAAACACATTGATACCTTGACTTCCTTGTAGAGTTTCTTTTCCCAAGCATAGAGTTTCTCCAAGGTCGATGAGAGGTTCCCACTAAAGCCTTCGTCCTGACCATTGTATGCTTTTGCAATTTTCAGTACTCTAGATGTTAACCGTATTGATGATTGAGGCTGAGAGCGTGATGTCGTTGGTGCTACCAGATACATGATCCGAGAGAAGATAACTAGAGGGTGAGAAAAAAAAGGTTAACATTGCTATCAAAGTGTATATATGTTTCTCCTGCATGAATAGATCCAAAGTCACTGCTAAACTTAAAGCATAGTTTCAAATCAGATTACTCTATCCAACAAAACATGTAAGAGCGTTACCTTTGAGGCCAGAGCTTTTCTGCTGATAAGGCAACTTGCTGACCTCAAGCAACACAGCAACTTCCTTGCCATGTGAAGAAGCAACTTCAAACTCGCTCTTGATCTCCTTGACAACTTCTCTGAGATCTCTAGTGGCATGAACCGACAATGCAGACAAGCTACTTATCTTGGAAGATTCAACACCAAAAGAAGCTGTTCCATTCTCATCCAACTCAAAGCTCACTCCTTTCTTCCTCACGTACTCTTCTTCCTCTACTACTTCTCCAACGCTCTTCCTAGCAACCGTCTCGTGCCCGTTTAAATCATTGCCGCTGCTACTCTTTTCTTCTCCATCATCAACATGATGAAACTCGGATCCTTCTTCACTGCTCGAAAACGATGAGACGGTCTTTGAACCAAAAGAGCTCTCGTTGGCCGTTTCAACCACAGGCACTGCCCTTGATGTTCCTTCACCTGAATCTCCTCTTTTCTTCATCTTTCTCTCGTGAATCTCTTCCCGTTGGGCACGATTTCCGAGCTCGCTCTCCTGTCTATGTTCTTCAACTTTCTCCATGCCTTTCCTCTTCGAATGTTTGAATGTTTCCGCAATGGCTTCTTGCTCTGTTTCATCTTCCAATTCCGGAATCCCTTCCCTCTCTCTCACTTCCCTCGAATCAGGACTGCTCGAATTTGACTTACCTCCACCAGCACCGGCACCGGAGATTTCGCCGGCTCCAGCTCTGTTGTAATCGTAAGTGTCGAATACATTCAAAAAATCCCAAGAGGAAACCGTAGGCGGAGACGGAGGCGGCCTCGCCGGAGATGGCGGCGCTCTACGTTGTTCCGGGTAGCCGAAATACCCGGTATTACTGTTTCCGGGGAAGTAATTGGAGTATCCGACTCCATTCTCCGGCAGCCACTGCCCGTTCTCCACTCGATAATTTTCCGGTTCAAATACTACCGGTCGAGATGGTGGCGCCGACTTCTTCATAAAATACATTCCCGGATTCGGGTACGGGTTCGAATTCGGATTCTCTCCCATATATCCCCATCCTTCAGTCGGATACTGAAACCCGGCTGAGTAACCCGGTGCATAACCCGGTTGATACCCCGACGTAAAACCAGGCGCATAACCAGGCGGGTAATTTGGCGGGTAACTGGGCGGGTAACTGGGCGGGTAACCGGGTGGATAACCGCGTGGGAAAGTTTCCGGTAATCGTTGTTCTTCCTTCTCCGCTTTAGGGCTGGATTCAATGTGGATATGACCCAATGACTCGTCAGATCCAGATTCAAATCCCGAATCGAACTCGGATCCAGAAGACAAATGCAGATGCGAATCTTCCTCTCCTTCTTCCTCTTCTTCTTCTCCGTCTTCAACGAGCGAATGCGAAACAGAAGTCGAAGAAGACGAGATCTTGTGTTTATGAGGCTTCCCTTCGTCTGACGGAAGAGTAAGAACCGGCGAATCCGGCGAAGAAGCAGAGCCAGCAACGACAAATTCCTCGTCGACAAAACGCTTAATAGATTCGCCGACGTCGCAGAGAGACTGAAAGTAAGCGAGATGAGCAGCGGCCAAAGCACAACGATGATACGACGCCGCTTTAATCAGTTCCTTCCTCTCTCTGCAGAGAATCACTAGCGGTTGATCATCTACTTTGGATCCTCCACAACCCATAACACTTCGTCGTCTCCAACAACACTCCAGACGCGGTTTCAAGTCTCATGCTTTTTCCTCCATCGCTTTCCTTCGGGGAAAAAAAAAACCCAGATCGGAATCTGGAGTCCAAATCGGAAGCAGCGGTGGAGAGAAAACAGAGTTTGAATTGGAGAATCAAAAGTTGCTTAATTTGTCGTTATGAATGTACGAAATTGGGAGGGAAAAAAACAAAGAAGTAAACGTACAGGAGAGCTCTCGTGCATGCGAGAGAGTGACAGAGGGAGAGAGACAGAAGAATCCATGGGGTTTGCTGATTTTCTTTAAACGTGACCGTAGCAGACAGGAATCAGAGGAGAGAGACGGGGAAAGAAATAAAAAAATAAACTTAAAACTAAAAAGAAATGAGAATTCGTCTTGTTGCAATTAATTTCGATGTCCACGAAATTTAACGGATAGGGATGTGTGTAAGAAAGCTAGGGATCTGGGCAAAACTTAAATGCAAATTGAAATGGGGAAGGAGAAAATGAGAGAGACGAGGATGAAAATTTGTTTTTTGTTTTTCTTTTTTTCTTATATCAAATTTCTGAAAAATCTCCACATTTTTTCCGGGAACGAGAGTCGGAAGAGAAGCGATGTCGACGACGAAAGGAGGTTGGGATAAGACTGTCCTTAAAATTCTTTTTTTAGCCTCAGTACTTTTCTCTTTTTACTCTTTTCCCCTATACTTTAACTTTGATCTTTTTACTCTTTAACGAAATTCAAGAAAAAGAGAAAAAGTTCAAAGTTTCAAACTATACCCGTAGGCCCCTACAATTGTAAAATAAGTGAACAGTAAAAAGTGTATCTAGTTTGGTTGGTAGAAGTGTTTTAATTGACAGGTTTAGTTTCATTTATTGAAGATAACCTTAAACAGAAGCTGTCTTTTTTAATTAAACAGAAAGAAAATTATAAAACATTAATTATACTACTACAGTAATTGCTACTACAGTAATTGCTAGTCTGATAGACAAACTTTTGGTCCATCAACGACACTTACAATTAAACGATAGTCGAGAGTATCGATGGGCACTAAAATTGTAAAACATTTAAGTTATCACTAGATTATTTTGGAGAGATTTTTTGTTTATTAAAAATAAATAAATATTTATGGTAGAGCTCCAGTTCTCGAAAAAATGAAACAGTAGTAATAAAATATTGCATGAAGGGGAAACATGAACATGTTACGAAGGAAAGAGAGTGCTTTAGGCTTTAGGCCTATTAGACAAAAAAAAGCTGAAACATGCCACTAGGAAAGAGTGCCAGTCACGTGCTGCCAAATCGGGTTCTCACGTGCTTTCTCAAATCCAGTTCGCATGCACCTTCTCGTCCCAAGTTTGGGAAATTCAAAATCGTTTTCAAATTCTTCAAAGTGGTTTCTTGATGCTGTGCCTGTGATGTCTACCTAATGCTACTGTCTGTCCACCTATTTCTGCCCACCATAAAATTCATATATACTTTCATCTATGGTTTGAATAAGATTTAAGACCATGTCATTTGTAATTATCATTTGCTGAAACTTGTATCCACATCAACCTTTTAAAACTTGATAAAATGATTTGATATCATTTACTTCCCTATTTTTAGTTTCTCTGATTTTAAAATATACTAGACAGAAATATATTGTTGTTCGTAATACTTAAATTTTGCTGAGTTTGGTATTGTTCGTTGAAATGCCAATTGCGTGTACTCCAAAATTGATATTTTTAATTTTACCTTTTAGATTTTACCCCCTAGAAATACATTTTAGATTTTAAAAAATTACTTATATTGTTTATAATTACATTTCCACTCAAACACGTGTAGTCACGTTCTTTTATTGTAAAAACCGAACCTAGAGAATTAATTGGGCATTGATAGATAAATGGGCATTGCAAATTGGCATGCAAAAATCGACATAATAATCAAGATCTAAGCAAATAGGGAGAGGACTAAAAGGAACAGTAGGCTATCAAAAGGGAAAAAAGGAAGAAAAAAAGCCATAGAAGAGTTTGGTTGATTACAGTATATCTTTATAATATGCATGCATATACTGTTTTCATTATATAGATATATGCATGCATTCGAAGAAACTTAATATTATTTTCTCTTCAAAGTTCAAATACAACCAAATGCTAGTCTTCACTAAAACCCCATCATCAATAATTATACATTTTTGACAACTAACAAGTCACAAAATGTATATCTTTTTATGAACAATCAAAATTAAATCGAACGGCCATGGTTGGTCATTTGAGTACTTTACTAATATCGTGTGTAAAAACAACTCTTGACAACATTTTTGTGAAATATAATAAATATATATCTACAAGTAGACTGCTAGAGATAAATGCAATAGTTGATGCAAAATTAGTGAGGTAATTAATGAAGTGATGATATCACTTTTGAATCTTAAATTCTTAATGGTTGTTAGTTGTTACATACTCCAAAGAAAACAGTGAGATGTACGGATGGATGTAAGATAGACAAAGGTGGTGGTTGTTTCTAAGTTCTACCTCAGTTTTTCTTTTCACGTTACCTCCCCAGTTTCAATATTCCGATTCTTTTTTGATACTCAAAACTATTCTTGATGACATAATCACTTTTGTATTTTTTTGGTTCTTTGTATATATATATTGTTTTTCAAAATCACCATTTGACATGTATAAGATCAAGTAATGGTATCATCAAATAAAGTTACAAGGATAATACCAAATTAAAAAAAAAAAAAAAAATGGCAGCTTAATTTTGTATTTGTTGTGTGTCAAACTTCTAAAAAGAGTTTTGATAATTATATCATTATATTTAAGACCCTAAATTTCATGAATGAGAATCGAAGTCTTAACCAATCGCTTTTGGCTCACCATAAGTTTCAACTTGATGCGTCATCATTTGATGGCGTCGAACTTAGCCCCACCTCTCTTTTTAGTTCCATCTTTGACTTTCTATTTCTTTCATTAAATTAATTTTCCATGACAATTCACAATCGTACTTTCTTTTTGGCTCAAAAATATCAAAGAAAACTAGAAGTGGTACCTTTGTTTTCAATGCAAAACTAAGCTGTTTTGGTGTGGGAACACCATTAGTGTATAGAGTTTCTTAGATAGTAACCTGATCGACATTCAAAGTTCGACGTCAATGTAAGCACGAATTGCTTAACAATGAAGATACTTTTGTCAAAATATGTTATTTGTCAATCTTGTAGAAAAAATATGTGATAACATTAACTTAAACCAAGTACGTCAACATCGCACGTGGCATTGAAAACTTCCTAAAAAGAGTCCTCACATTGTTATATTGGCAAGTACACGCGGTTAACCTAATTTGAAGAAATTGTTTTTGTCAAGTACCCAAAAGAGAGGAATCTTGAATATAGTTTGTTGAATCTTACATGCTCAACAATTAATAACACCAAACCCAAATTTTATTTTTGAATGAAAATAAAAACATATGTATGACATAGTGGTGATTCAAACCCTACACGAAGACGGCCGCGTTCCATGACACTTATAAAATACTGATGGATTTAAATTAGATGATCAGTGGGTGGGTTTCGTCCTAATTATCAATGCATGGCATATACGTAACGTGATGTGATGTAAGCTCTGCGCAATGACCGATATTAGATATATCATCATACTGTATATGTAATATGTTAACCTTTTTCGTGTCTTTATAAACTTAGATATATATGTAGTTTAATCTAATTTGTGATCAACAGATTTAGCTAGTACCATGTGAAATATTAAAATAGCCAAATGTGGTTCCAAACATCAACTAAACCAAAAGAAAACATAATCTATGTAATGATTAGGTGAACACGAGTACCCACCGCTATCAATTTGGAGAAAAAAACCAAAATTGTTTAGAAAAAAATGAAACAAAGACGATGATGATGTGAGAGCTTATGAGTATCGATTGTTATACATTAATCGGTATAATAATAAATAAATTAGTGGTTCTGGAGAAAAGGAAAAGCTTGGGGATGTTGAAAGTGTATTTTGGTATTTTTGGGATTATGGAATTTCAACCAAACTCTGTCCCTCTCTCTTTTGACAAACAACATGATGCTTTCATCTCCATTATCATCATTTCCATGATTTGCTTTTTTTGTTTTTTTTTGGTAAAACCTTTTTCCCTGCAAACTTTGCTTATGTATCTATACAGTTCAATTTAGACACCGTTGTCATATATTCAACAATCTTTTGAGATTTGACCAAAAAAAACATCGAACTACTATCTTCTACGAGAATATGTAGGAGACTTCCTCTTAATTTAGTTGTCACAGTTTCGAAGATCAAATCAACTACAAATAGCAAAATCAGCAAAATCAAGTTAAGCTGAAGAACTAACAATTGGACTTGTTGCAACATTGTTGATTAGACCTAAAGAACATACAAAAATAATAGCCACAAAGAAGAAAATAAAATTTCGTGAGAATATATATTTACATCATGTGTTTGTCCTCAAACGTTAGAATCAAAGACGATCTGGATAATCGAGTTTTCGCCTTTGGAAGATCGAAACATCATGACTCTAAGAGCATGCTCCCTTTGACACATTATCATCATCATCATCATCATATCACCTTTTCAACTTTGCATTATAGGTCAATGATGATGATTCACTTTGCAGCATTATCTTGAAGCTGGAGTCTCTGGGAAACAACAGAGAGACCTGGAGCTATCTCACCTGCTCAGTTTCGCGTTTTCATGGCAGAGTCTGGTAACTTCTTCAGCCAAATTCTGGAGTTCCACTGCTGCAGCAGACGCCAATTCTTTAGCGTAAGAAGCTTCTTCGGTTAATTTCTTATTAAGTTTTCCGAGCTCATCTTTTTCCTCAATCAATCTCATTTTCTCCTTCTTCATATTCTCTATTTCCAAAGCCTAGTGATGTAAAACAAAAACAAAACTCAGTGACCTGGTTTACAAAAACGGAGCAAGCTTTGGAATGGGAGGATACCTGAGAGTTGAGAGTTGTCTCTTTAGTCTCCTCCTGAGCAAATACTCTATTTAAGCTCATCACGCTAGTCGGTGTTCCTGCTCCAGAGTAGATCTCCGACTCTTCGCCATTTCTGTTGTGAGGATTCTTCCCTGATGATTCGTCTCCGGCTAAGGAATCTAGTTGTTGCCTTAGCAGGATGATTGTCTCTTGCATCTCAGCGTTCTCTGATTTCTGTACATTTAAGGTAATAATGAACTTCAAGCTGTTAGGACTTTGAAAATACAGAGCCAGTTTATGGAGTTATTTTAAACTTACAGTCATCTGGAGCTGCTCCTGAAGTATCCTATTGTCTGCAGACTTAATCTTGAAAAAGGTAATTTACAACAAAAACATTGTCACTGAATCTGATTTGACAATATTATGAACTCATAAGAGCAAAGAGAAATTAAGGATGATGAATACCTCATGTTCAAAGATTTTCTCATTTAGTTGCATAGTGAGCTTTGACAGAACCTATATCAAGCAGACGCAATAAAATATTATCCAAGATGTGTATTGATTGGATTCATATAAGCAGATAGTTCTTAATGAAATAACAACGAGGAGAAATTGCAACTATAGCTATCTTCATCATCTATTGTTTTACCTGAGACATTCCAAGAGCGTCTGTTGTATGACTCATTCTGAAAGTTCCAAACATCTGTTGCTCGAGTGCACGTATTTGATCCTTCTTTTCGCTGATTTCATCTTCCAGTTTCTGTATTTGATCCTGTAGTCGACAATGCAAACATGAAAGAAGCACTAAGTAATATGCTAATAATTTGGGGACTGATTCACACGAAAGGCTCACTCTGATATGAAAATCTTCAGGGTTGCGAATAGCTTGCTCAGAAAGCCTATTCAATGAACTGGTACGCAACGCTACTTCTCCGACTAGTATTTTTGTTTGCTCGTGAAGAAGATCCATTTGATCCGCAATAGTAGTTCCAGTCTGTTGCATGTCATTTTGCTGGTTATGTCAGTAAAAAAGCTACAAAATGACCACTTCCAAAACCTAGTAAATGCCATTTACTGAGACACCACTATTTTCTCGAGCGTAGACAGAAGCAAAAGAAACATTATCTCACCGGAGAAAGGTCTACTGCAACAGTTCTTTCTGGAAAAGACTTGTTAGTTGCTGCACTTTCTCTTCTGGTTGATTTTGTTTGAGAAGAATTAGAGGATGATGAAGGAGATCCACTTGCAGAGCACTGGTTACCATCAGTCTGCAATGTCCCAGCCACACCATCAGATTTATGCAGCAAACATATTATGGGCCTTTTGCTTAACAGGACATGGCAGATATTGCTGAAGCAGTCTAAAATTGTTAACATGTAAATAACTCTATATGGTTTTGCCATTTTGGATAGATTCATTCTTAATATCATTTACATCCTCCTAATTCCCACCTATAACTTTTGATACAACAGAAGGGTCGAGGAAGAGTAGAACTTACTTTCAGTTTTAGCCACCCAAGCATTCCACGAGCCTTATTCTTTTTCCGGTCCTTTGTCATCTCGTCCAGACTAGTAGTTCCATCTCTTGACTCCTTCAAATGTTCAGAAACTGTGCTTACTGCATCATCATCAGGCATGTTCTCCCGTCTTCTATCGGGCAAGTAAGCTAGCTGTAGAAACCATGGTGTAAAGTTAAACATCACTATCATCATATGATAGTAAAGGCTGGGGAAAAAATACTAGTATTCCACCAAAATGGAATGGTTTACTCAAAGAACTTTGGATAACAAACATACCTCATCCTCTCCAAAAGTATGCCTCCATATATGGTCAGGTTTCACAGAAGTTTTTGTTGGCAGTGAAGTTTTTGTTGAAACCAAGATTAATTTTGTCAATCGCTGAATTCTTCCCATTAGAGCTGCTTTGGCTTCTTCCTCCTCATCCAACCTTGACTGGAGTTTAACCTGACCAGATTTCATCTTATAAAATATGAAAGAGCAAAATGAAAGCAAGGCACAACTGGAAGAATGCAGATTTTTAAGTGTACGGTACAGATATAATCAACAGATTCTTAAAGGCAAAATTTGATTAAGGATTAGTGGCTTCAATTAGCTTGTAATAGGCATAGCCAAATACACTTTCATTCAAAGTTTTATAATATCTGGGCTACAAAGACAAGAAAAGCCATAATGAACTATCTGCATACACCAACCTGAAGTTTTCGATCAGAAAAATCTTCTTGGTTAGACGTGGACATAGAAACCCCGCGCTTCAATTCCGTAAGTTCCTCTTGTAAACAGGATATTTCTTTCTGATACTTTTTTATAAGGGACTTTTCATCCATAATCTGTATAAAAAACAGTTTAAAAATATCAAGAAGAGAGCTCTAGTGAATTTAAGGAACTTCAGAGACATTAAGACCATAGATTCACCTTATTTCGTGAAGCTTTAATTTCAACATGCTTGCATCTCTGAGCGAATTTCAGTGTGTTGTGCGTTTCTTCACTTGTGCTGGATGCAGGTGTGATAGTGCAAATAAGCTGGAAAGAAAACAAAGGGTAAGAAAGTCAATACCGACACAGCAGTCTCTTACTTAAACCTGATTTCTTCAAGAAGAGCTATGCCATCAAATGAAAGTTCATTAACCACAGAAACACACCTGGCGTTTGGAACTTAAAAATTTGACTTAATCAGGGAACAGAGTAGAGAACTTACTGATACTCGTCCATGACCACTAAGTGTTGACTGCAACAGACGTGTAAGTTTAGAATCTCTGTAGGGTATATGAGCTGCCTTGGTGTCTGTCAATTTAGATATAACCTGAAGATGGAGATCAGAAGTTTAGTCACACTTTAATAAAGAGGGTCAAATGTAATAATGAAAGAGAACTTCCTTACGGTGCCAAGGGTGAGTAAACTTTTATTGATGGAAGAGCCCTCTTTCCTCCGCTGTCCAGTTATTTCAGTTTTAGAGCTTTCAGACCCAGCGAGATCAATAAGGTGCTGCATCGGAACCCAAAATCAGATATTAGGGAACCAGAATGTAAGATACGGATGGCACCTGAATACACTTCTCAGAAACAAAGTGTGAATCAGTATGAGCTGTCTAGTAATTACCAATTGAGAGAGAGTAACATCTTCCCCATCCTCTCCCTTTCCATGTGGACTGCTCTCTATAGTCTGAAACACAAAGTAAACTCTAAGAGAAAGAGGAAAAGAAAGCGCCCATTTGTACAGGCACATTACTAACGGTCTAAGGCCTGTGTAGTTGCATAAAAGACAAGATAGATCCACCTTTACGAATAGGACTTACCAAGGTGAACATTGTGTGGCTCCGACTGCTAAAAAGATTGACATTATTTGAACCAACATGCCTGTGTTCTGCAATAATTCCGGCAAAGGAAAAATGTAGTCACAAGATCAAACAAAGCAGAAATAAGAGAGGTACCAATTGATACTGAACCATAATACCACACAGTCTATAAATCCACACAGTCTATAAACACATAATTTGTAAATACTGTTACTGAAAAGTTGAATTGTTGGATATAATAATGAAAGCTGATGCCTAAAGTAAACAGGTATATTACTTCAGGATCTCATACCTTCTCCAGATGCTATGAGGGATAGAGCATGCGCAGGGGATAACACAACCTCATCTTTAATACCTTCAACATATGTGCCCTATCAACATAAACACACACTAATACTACTGAAACTTACGACGCAACTGAAACTTGTATACACGAAATGAGACTTTCTCCTACACAAGTTACCTGAGAATCCTCTCGTATTCTTAGATTCTGCGCTGTCGGATCTAGCAAGTCATTAATGACCTGTAAGAATACATAAAAAGACCCTCATATCATGCACCAGGTGATTGAACAAGCATGTGAGAAAATAAATATTGTATCAGAACCTACCTCATTGTATATCTCAAGATATGAAACACGAAGAAGAAATTCCCGTTCTGGTGTCTGGATAGCTGAAACAAAATTAGCTAAAGAAGAGAGTGCTCCCAAATCCTTTTAAACACAACTAAAAGAGTAACCTATCACCTCCTGAATAATGCTGAATACATCCTTTACCGCCAACGGAATTATGCCAGGTGACCTTTGCTCACCCTAAATGCAACATATATCAAGTTAGTCGAGGTCTATTAGGCGCAGGTGCCACAGAAGTGGATGGGCATAAGAAAAATAAAGATATATGTCAATCTCTAAATAGTAACTTACATGCATTGTATGAGTCTTCCCACTGCTAGTAACTCCATAAGCAAACACAGTACCTGCACACATGACCAAAGGATGGACATTTCATGCGAAGGATTTCAAAAAGCACCTAACTTGAAACCTTCTCAACATCACACACTGTTCAACGAGATAAAGATGAAACATACCATTTATTCCTGACATTGCCCCACTTACAACTTGCTGAGCAGCAATATCATAAACACGGCGGGTAGTGGTTGGTGGACCAAATACTCTGTCTGCAGTCAACAAAAATACACTTAAAACAATTCCCCTAAACAGCTCAACAATCTTCCGGAGAATCACGAATTAAGAGTTTGTAAAATTTCACTAACCAAAGCCATAGCAAAGAGCTGGATTGTACTCATTTCTAATAGTGTAGTCTCCATCAGCATACCAAGCAATCTCATCTCCATTATTGACCTCTCGTGGACTATTTCAAAATTACCAAATCAAGTGTCAATAACTCAATCGCAGTCTCAAACAATCAAAATTAAGAAATACACAAAAAAAAAAAGAATGGGAACCGAAGCGCAGGCCAAATTAACCTAACCTGAGAGGACGGAAGCGAATCGTGACCGTGATATTCTCCTTCAGTTTAGAAGCAACAGCCGTACCGGAGGCGGCGGCGGATGTCCGATCAACGGAGGAGGTAGACGGGCTTGGACTAGAGCGTGGGAGTGGACTCGAAGAAGCAGCCAGGGAGGCAGAATACTGAGAGGAAGGAGTTTCCGGCCGTTTCGTCGGAATAGTCCCCGGCGATCTGCGAGGACGAGACGGCGAGATCATGGATGGTTTCTGTGACCTAGTTGCAGACATTGTTGGTCCAAGACTGAGAGGAATGATCCAAGAGACAGTGTGAGGGTTGAGAGAGAGCGAAAGAGAGAGAGAGGGGGAGAGGGAAGAAGCTCGTTCGCCGAAATCAATGGAGGTCACGTCATATATGGGATTTTTATTTTCCCACTCCCTCCAAAAAAATAAAAACCAATAAATTGACTGACGGAAATAACCTCAGATATTAAAGTGGTGCTACCTAATTGGTTACAAAACAATTCTATCAAAATGATTCTCTTATTTTTTTGTATTTGTGTATATGTAACTCTGCAAGACTGCAACCATGAAATGCTACAAAATTATTATCACATGGAGGATATAAATAAATAAGTTTCTGAACTGACAGAAAGGAATTAAATAATTTGCTGAGCTGCCAAAATAGTAATATTCTGAATTCAAATTTTTTTGTTTCTAAGAAAAATTCATTTTTTGGTAATGTTTATCTCAGGGTACAGAGCAACATTATTTTGTAATTTTGTGATCTTAGTGTAAATAACTAAAATGTCCTCACCTAATCGTTATTTTCGAGGGTAGGTTCGAAATAACTCCAACAAAACAATGGAGACTATTAAAAAATTATTATATAACTCGCCATAGTGATGAATAAAACTCCATGTGTGTTTCAACTTTTAGTTTTTTTTTTTATTGTGCATGCACAAATCGAGCAAACCTATCATCATCGTACAAGATTTATGTTGGTAAAATCCCACTTTGATGTGTGATAGAGATATAGCAATTTTTAACAGTAGCTCACTGACGATTGTGTTTTGTTGTTTTGTGGTTTTTCGAAACAATTGATAGGTTGACCAATTAAGATACAGTGCCCAAAACTTGTGTTCTATGTGGTCCTTTTGGGTAACATATCACACAATCTAGCTGTTGCCCCTGAAGCAGTATGGAGCCCAAGTACCATTAATATGATTTTTCAAAAAATGAAAAATAATTGAATGCATCAGATGATCTATGAATTGATCTTGTGCAAGGCTGTAGATTCAATAACTTTTTGCTAGCAATTAGAGCTTCTCATTCAGGTGTATAACATTTTAGGTGTACATTATTCATTAATTAATATGGGCTATTCATTGCCCAAAACAGGTGTATATATTAATTAAGGTCTCTATTAAAGCTTCATGGCCCATTTATCTCTACATAATCTCAACACATACAAATTGAGGAAATCTTCACTAAAAATGCCCATTGTTCATCAAGACATAATTTAAAGCGGTGTTATTCAAATCCATTTTGTTTCTTTTCGTACTCTATCTTTTGGAAGTCAAATTACTTTTGTTTAGAGAAGATTTTCCTTTCTTGTCTAATTTTGTATATATATTTATATATGTTATGGGTATATAAAATTTATTCATTTCCAAAACAGGAAATGGCAAGTCAATAGAATACTAAATGACATGTAACTTTGGTTGGACTTGGACAGATACAAAGCAGGGAAATCTGAAAAAACTAATTTCTTTCATATTTTAATAGGATACATAAAGGTAATATTATGTTTCCCATATTTTGCATCCTATCAATAACGTAACAAAAACTCCAATATCAATCCATTGTGACCAAAAGTCTATATATTATTCACCAAAAAAAAAAGTCTATATATTATAATCAACACATATTGTAGCAACTTCACCATTCACCAATCAACATTGTATAAATCTCTGAAAGAATGGCTTCCTATCTCTTGGTCCAATGTCTTTTCTCAATTCTTCTCATAAACTTCTGTCGGAGCTCTATAGCCGCAAAAGACGATAGAAAGGCAATTCATTCTTCTATTTTTAAGGTCGATTCAATAGATTAAGAACTAAAAGTATTCTTCTATAACTATAATAATTAATAATCAACAGTAGTAATATTGCAGGTGTACATTATTTACACGGGAGCTCTTCCATCAAAGATTGGTTACGTTCCTATGTCTCACCATCAAAATATCCTTGGAGAAATCATCGAGTCAAGGTTTAAATTAATACTCTTACCTTATTCCACGTTCTTAAATATTTGACGGTATAAAATTTTCACCAGTCTTTATTTGTCGTGAAGTTCTGTAGGAGAGTGTTTGGTCAGAAGCTATGGAAGAAGTTTCAATGGTTTTGCAGCCAATCTCACTGAAACTGAAAGAGATAAGCTTATTGGTGAGTTTTAAAGTTACCGCATCAAATTAAACGATTAAGGAACTTGAACCTAAAGCTAATTTTGTTTTGTTGATGGGTATGTATGTGTATGGTCTTTAGGTAGGGATGGAGTAGTTTCGGTATTCCCAAACGAGCTTTTGCAGCTTCAAACGACAAGATCTTGGGAGTTCATGGGATTTGGTGACAATATCCAACATGTCCCTAATATCGAGAGCAATATAATAATCGGTGTGATCGATGGTGGAATCTGGCCTGAATCTCGGAGTTTCACCGACGATGGATTCGGACCACCACCGGAAAAATGGAAGGGCACTTGCGCAGGAGGACACAACTTCACATGCAACAAGTAAAAACATACTTTTTAAAAGTCTTACGTAACACGAGAATGCTTGCATCACAAGAAAATGATTACCCTAGACAGAAGTAAACTTTAGTTAACTTTTTCGATTTTTTTCAGGAAAGTGATCGGAGCAAGATACTATATCGAGGATTCGGCGAGGGATATTCGAGGCCACGGTTCACACACGTCATCCACCGCAGCCGGAAACAGAGTAGAAGGGCAGAATTTGCACGGCTTAGCAACAGGGACGATGAGAGGAGGTGTGCCTTCAGCTAGAATCGCTGTATACAAAGTCTGTGGACCTGACGGATGCGCCATGGAGGCAATATTGGCTGCTCTGGACGATGCTATAGCCGATGGAGTCGATGTTATAAGTATTTCAATCGTTGGAGATAACTATGCTTTTGATAAAGACACTCTAGCCATCGGATCATTCTATGCAATGTCTAAAGGGATTATAACCGTCGCATCTGGTGGAAACAAAGGTCCTAGTCCCGGACAAGCCTGTAACGTTGCGCCGTGGATATTCACTGTGGCTGCTAGTAGCACTGATCGGAAATTTGTCACCAAAGTTGTTACCGGAGATGGCAAGACGATAGTTGTAAGTGCCGATATTTTTTATTTTCTCAATGCTTACATGAAAATATTTATCATTACCATGGTTAAATATATGTATATAAACAGGGAACATCAATCAATGTTTTCGACTTAAAAGGTGAACAAAATTATCCTTTGGCTAATGGGAATACAACTTCAATCTCATGTACTGAAGAACAAGCAAGGTAAACTAAAACGCAGACTAATCACATGAATAGCTAATAACTTTGATGTTTATGTATATTTATCTTTTACGTATGATCTTGCTAATGTTCTTGTTGAGTTGTAATTAAGGAATTGCGACAAGGGTTGCATCGACTTGGTGATGGACAAGATCGCGGTGTGTGATAAACAAACCGATGCTCGTGAACTTAAAGCCAAAGGAGCCAGAGGGGTTATCTATAGAGTATCTAATAATGATAATCCTCGTCTTAATCCTATCCCCGTTGCTAACTTAGATGATACCAACTATCAATCGCTCATTTCTTACATTACCTCTACACCGTAAGGAAACTTTTTTTTTTTCATTACATACTTAATTTCATTGCATTTTATTAATTTTATTTTCGATTTTTTATAGAAATCCGGTAGGATGTATACTGAAGAGTGAGACTGTAAAGGACACCAACGCTCCCATTGTTGCTTCATTTTCTTCTCGTGGTCCAAACACTATCGTTAGCGATATTTTGAAGGTAAAACACTATCAACTTGAACCTTCACTCAACAAACTCACAAACACTGTCAACTTGACGAATGCAGCCGGATATAACAGCACCGGGGGTGAGTATATTCGCAGCATATTCACCGGTAGCAGCCACCGCGATCGGAGAAAACGTGGATTACTATTTCTTGTCAGGGACGTCTATGTCTTGCCCTCATGTCGCAGGTGTTGCTGCTTACGTCAAGACACTCCGTCCTCATTGGTCTCCTTCCGCTATCAAATCCGCTATCATGACTACCGGTACGTAAATTACTTACACTACACAACAAAACATCAAATTTTATAAATCTTACATGTCTTTTACGTAAGTAGCTTATGTTTTGGCGCAGCTTGGGGGATGAATGCTTCCAGAAACATTGGAGCAGAATTCGCATATGGATCAGGACATGTTAACCCTACAAAAGCTGCTGATCCAGGGCTTATTTATGAATCAACTAAAGATGACTATTTGAAAATGCTCTGCTCTCTCAACTACACATCACAAGCCCTAGCTACTATCGTGGGCTCCACTTTCAATTGTTCTCAAGAATCTAAGCTTAACGCTAGAAATCTCAACTACCCTTCAATGTCTGCCAAAGTTGCAACTAACTCATCATCTTCGGATATCACATTTTCAAGAACGGTCAAAAACGTTGGGAAAGCAAGATCAACGTACAAGGCACAATTGACTACGGACCCTAGACTTAGCGTCAGAGTCGATCCAAATACGCTCTCTTTTAACTCCTTGGACGAAAAGAAGTCTTTCACTGTTACAATCTCCGGTAACAATCTTTCTAGTATCTCTGGTATCGCGGCCGCATCTCTGGTTTGGTCGGATGGATCTTACTCAGTGAGAAGTCCAATCGTTGCCTATACTTAGAATATCAACCGAGGAACTCAGACAAGAAATAAGGATAGTGTTTGGTTTCCATCTATTTTTCATTAGACTTAATGTACGCAAGAGTAAATAAATCTACCATTACATGCATAATGCATCATTACTGTTCTCAAAATATAACAACACCAAATGATGTTTTTCAACCAAAAAATTCCAAGATTTTAGCGGCAACCAACAAACTAAGGAATATATGTGTTCTGAAGACTAATATTTTTATTCATTTCCGGGTCTACGAGGACCATGGTGAGCTCGAGTTCTGCGTTTCGAGCCTTTCCTTGCGAATTTAGACTCTCTGCTCACTCTAATACCATGAGCATGACCAACACCACCACCCTGTTGGCTTAAACAGGAGTCAGGACGATGATCTTTCCTCACACCAACACTAACACGATGGCTCCTTGCTCTCAGAGACTTTCTAAGTCGCTCTTCTTTTCTGCATTCTCGTCTCGATCTTTGATATCTCAACGACCCATCATCATCACTATCATCGTCATCACCGCTATCATCCTCTGTATATCTGCGTCTTCTTTGGCGCTTAATACGCAGAAGATTGTTGCAGAAGAAACTGAAGCAGTTGCTGAGAATGTAGAACCAACAAGAGACTAAACCCCAGAGGAGACTCCAGAAACCGTGGATGATGCAATGCCAAAACCCAACTTTGTATAACATGTAGACGAAGAATAGGAAGACGTAGGTTACGATTAGGATCAAAGCGGTTTTAGCAAGATTAGCCACGCAGAAATTCTCGACGTAGCATATGAAATCCCACGGTGATGGACAAGCGGTACTGTTTCAAGCAAGAATGTTTTCATGTTTCCGATTAGCAAAATCAGTAAACTTTAAAAGAAGATAGAAGTTAGATGGTTTTTTGGGAAATTACCTGCAAGATTTTCCAGAGAGAAAGTCAAGTGGAGAACCAAAGAAGTCTCCGATGGAATGAGAGAAACCGGTGAAGAACGAGTCCATCACGTTACCCATTTTCACAAGCAATTTCCGGATTAACAGAGAAAACAAGCCGATCAAATTAAGACATGAAATCAGAGAGGTTTGAGAAGGAGAAAGCCGATATAACTGCTTTAGATCTTTGGTGGTTACTGTGAGTTTTTAGTTTCCTCTGTTTTCTTTATTTTTGTTTCTTTTCGTAACCAGTGATATTAATCCAGCCTATGTTTTTAACATAGATTAAATCATTGGTGTGAATTAATACTTTTGTGTCAATCTTTTTAAAATGATGTAAACTAATAATGTTCGTAAAAAAAATGTAGGGTATTGGTTCTTGGAATTCCATAAAATTTAAAGGAATTGAAGATTTTATTAAATTCTTGTGTTATTTTTTTTTTTTGTCAACAACCTCTATTTCTAAAATAGTTCGGAAATCCAAGCTGGAGAAACTGAGTTTACATAATACACATCAGTAGGTAGAGCTCGAGCACTCTGTACTAACTTGTCCGCCTTCGTGTTATTTAAGTATGTATTTTTTTACTTTCTTTAAATTCCGGTGTTATTCAACTTATCCGTTTTTCAATTCTATTAAATTTCGGTGTTATTCAATATCGGAATGTATTTGGTGATATTGTCATTAAATTTCTTCCAGTTTTTGCAAAGATTTTAAAATCTATTAATCTTAAATCATATACTCCCTCTGTTTCAATATATAAGGGATTTAAGGTTTTTGCACACAGATTAAGAACCCATTTAATTTTTGTACTTTTTGAAATAAAATATATTTTATCATCAATTCCAAAACATTTCAACCAATGAAAAAGAAATCTACAGAATATAAATAATTAAAAGTAATAAAAACACATTTACTTTTGCACAACCCCTTATATTTTGAAACAAAAACAAAACTCTAAAACCCTTTATATATTGAAACAGAGGGAGTATATAAAAAGAGGTCAATCCTCTCCATATTGTTGACACATGGATACAAGAGAAAATGACACATGTTATATAATTTTTATTTTTAAAAACAAAAATTCAAAAGTTTAATATAACATTAATGCAACTTTTGGTCTTCTTTTGTGTTTATTGTAACTTACAAAATATATTTTCCTATAATTTTCACTTTAAAAAAAAATATCCAAAAGTTTAATGGAACTTCAATGCAACTTTTGGTTTTCTTTTGTGTCCATTGTAACTTATAAAATAAAGAAAATATTATATCACTTTAAAATTATTATCTTCGTCATCAATCTTGAATCACTATTAAACATTTAAGTTCTCTTAATATATAGAGAATTGGATTCAAAAAAAAACCGATGGCAGAGAAGCAGAGTGTGTTCCACGTAGTGGTGAATAAATAAAGAGTGTCAAGGGTATAAAAACATGTGGTATTATGCAAAACTATATATTTGAAAGTCTAATGAAGCAAATAAGAATTAAAATTTGAGTGTTATTTGGTTAAAAGATTAATCACAAATCTATAATTGTTTTATACTCCAAGCAAATAAGAATTAAAATACGAGTGTTATTTGGATTATTGAAATAAATATTTTTCTTAAACTATAACAATAAGAAAACCCGTGCATATGCGCAGACATAAGTCTAGTTCTTTTGATTTCTTTCTAGCTGTAGGCTTCTAGCAACCAATACCCCTAAACTAATGTTAAATTTGAATTCAAGCAAACCAAATTAAACCAAATGGGCGTTTAAACAAAAGCCCATTCGAGATTTTAAAACCGTCCCCACCGACAATAATGCCCGAACCGTACGCAGTCACTGGCTCACACTGAACTGGAGTGGAATCTAGCGAGCTCATTCATGTAGGTACAATTTTCTGTCACTCGAATCCTCTCAACGACTGATTATCTTAAAACTCTTTGAAATTTGTGGGAAGATTTGCTCGATTCTTCATCCAACAAAAGTTTTTTTCTTTTTCGATTTAAATGTAGAGAACATGGATAGGGTGAGCAGCTTGCCAGATTCTCTGCTATGTGAGGTACTCTTGAATCTCTCAACAGCTGAGGTGGTTAGGACTAGCGTCTTATCCAGCAGATGGATAAATCTCTGGAAAAACGTACCTGCTTTGGACTTGGAGACTTATCATTTCCCAGATCAAGACTCGTTCGTGAGCTTCGTCGATAGGTTTCTGGGTTTTCACAGCGGTTCCTGCTTACATAGCTTTAACTTAAAGTACCATTACACTGAAGGAGGTCCTCACGTCACGCGGTGGATCAACACTGTCGTTAACCGCCGGAAAGTTAAACATATCGATCTTCTGAACAATTCATGGGATGTTCACATGCCTACAACACTCTACACTTGCGAGAGCTTGGTTTCTTTAGCGCTCGGTGGCGTAACCTTGCCTGATCCCAAGTCTGTGTCTTTACCTTTTCTCAAACACATCTATCTCAGCCGGGTTGGGTTTGCGAACGATTCGGCTTTCGAAATGCTCATCTCAGCCTCTCCGGTTCTCGAGAGCGTAAGGTTATCGAATGTTTCCTCTCACAATGTAAATTGTTTCCGTGTGTGCTCCAAGTCTCTACTGAGCCTCTCTCACATCGGCCGGATTATCGGCGGTGGTGAGAAAGAGCTAGTGTTTGCAATTGATGCTCCCAGGCTTCACAGCCTCTACCTCCTTGATGGTGTCATTGCAAGTTTCATTGTAAAGAATCTTGGATCCCTTGTTATGGTGGATCTCCATGTTGGGTTTGGAAGGAGGTTCGATCCCAATAATCTACCAAAGATCAACATGATCCGTGACTTCTTCAATGGGATCTCCACTGTTAAACATATGGTCATCTCTCCGGATACTCTCGTGGTGATCTATTCTTCAAGATTGTTTGTTATTTTTATTACTTTGAGAAAAAGATTTTCATTACAAGACGTGTCATGTGTTTTTGGTTTGTTTCTCGTTCAGGTCGTCTATGATTACTTGAGATGTCAACCACTGCCACTATTTCCCAACCTAACTTCCATGCGTGTCACCGGCTACAATTGGCAACTGTTGCTACCTTTTCTTGAGAGCTGCCCGAATTTAAAACGTCTTGTCTTGGTTAGTATTTTTTTTTATTTTTATTGAACATTGTTATAATGCAAATGGTGAAAGTGTTACATATATAAACTTTTGTTTGAGGATTCGGTTGTGCTTTCAGGGATCAGAGAGAAACCCCCCGGAGAAGGAAGGAGTTAGTATTTCATATGGACGTCCATGTTTCTTGTCGTCTCTTGAGTATGTTGAGATACAAAGGCCATGGACGGATCCACCAAGGAAGGAGAATCTGGTATCCTCAGAAGACCGGTTAGTGACTTATTTTCTTGAGAACTCAACACTATGCTTGGATGATTCCACAAAGGAAGGAGAATCTGTTATCCTCAAAAGACCCCTTACTACTCCCAAGAGTCCAAGACTCTCTGCCTCAAGAAATTGACTCTATTCTTGGATAAACGAACTCTTTTCTGTTCCAAGACTATCTAGCTCTTGCCAAATTGTTGTTCTCTGATCCTCTTAGTCATCGACCATGAACAAACAGTCTTGTCTTTTGAGTATTAAGTTTATGAGAACTCTGTGTTTCTACTTGGTTTGTGATCATTTTAATGATCTGTAAGTTGGAAGAAGATTATATGTTTAGCTTCGAAAGATATGCGTTTCCACTAATATATTCAGCCTGTAGTTGGAAGAAGCAATAGACTCCAAAAATGAAGGATAAAATTTGTATGCTTCAATTGAACCAATACTCGGTCTCTACGAAATTGAACATATCCAAGAGGGAAAATTAAACTTTCATCCAGAAGCCATAATTTCAGAGAAGGTTAATAATCTACATAAAACCGGATAACAGCGAAACACAGCTTGGAAAGAAGCAGATGATGATGAAACAGAATCAATCCATCCTTCCTTTTAGGATCCTCTCTTTAACTTCAGTTGGTGTTCTGCATTACATAACCATGCAAAGTATGTTTAAGAAACTAATTTTGGATTACAAAAATGTGAGGAGAAAGTAGAAATGGGAACTTACACAACGTAGACATGCCCTCCCCAACCACTCAGACAATCACGGTCAACTGACGAGAGAAGTGCTTGTGAAATTGTCTCAAACAGTTCCTCGGCTTCCTGAAATATTCCCTATTTGTTAAACCACATTCTCGATACAGCGAATAGGTAAGCATGGCTACCAAACTTGGACTTCAAAACACTTTGACAAATTGCATTATACCCAAGTGAAAACTAATGGCTACTGTAATTTTTAATCCATGACTGAGGAACGTTCCCATTTGTTCAACCATAGTTTTTGATACAGTGATCATGCACTCTAATTTTCACACTATATCTAGATTTCTTTTGGATGAAAGATTCCATAAGTTTGGATATAGTAACACTAACACCAGCCCCTTAAGCCTACCAAACTCCATTGACACACTGTGGTTACTTAAGCATTTATATTTGAGCGATTTGGTAATTAAAAACAGATGATATAGTTGTTTCTGGACATACCATGTCTGGCTTGTACATTGCCTCGCAAGCCCCATATAGTGATTCAGAAGCAGTTCCAGAAACAACGAAATCTTTAGCCAACTCTCTGCATTCAGAAAAGAATCAGGTATTATAATATTTCCACCATTTAACAGTTATACCAAGCAGCAAAAGAAAATCAAAAGTAATCAAGACCTCATTTTCGAGACAGCATACAAAAGTGAAAAACGGATGGAAATAACTAACAACATGAGGAAAAGAAAATTGAATCATGGGCAATGCCGACTCATATGACTATGCATCAGTATACACAAGTCCAACAAAATCTCCAACCACAAGGAAAATAAATGACATCCACGAAACATCTATACAAGTGACTGGAATTATACACACTGTACTAACCAAGCTAAATGACATTAAATAAGGTTAACATTGGAAGTGTAAGCAAGAAAGGATATGAGCTTACTTAGCTCCAATGGAGTCCATGGTGCAAATGAAGGGCTTGTCATCGTCTCCCAAGCCAGCAATCACTGGTTGGCATAAGTATGGACCAAATCTGTAACGAAGCACCAAATCTGATTATCTTCCTATGTCGTTACACAGTGACAAAACTAAGCAGATATCAGTCCTAACCAGAATCATACTTCGATACAGGAGACTAATGAAGCAAATCGATTTTGATCAAGTAGCCAGCTCAATAAGAAAGCAGTAACATGGACCAACCTCTTCTCATAAAGAATGGCGGAGACAAGACTTGCGAAAGTCTCAGGCTTCATGTCTCTCTCTTCCCGGAGCTGATAAAGCTTATGACGAAACACCAGGCGCTGGTACCTTCAAACCCCAAAGACAAACCAAGAGCAAAATCTTAGAGAAGAAGAAGATATAAAAAAAAAGGGAGCATCTGGGAAGCTTGCAGGATGGTTTACAGAGTCTGGACATCGGTGGCGAGGCCAGAAAGGCCGATGAAGACACGATCGTGGATCTTGGAGATTCTCTTGAAATCAGTGGCGATAGTCTGTAGCTGCACACCGAGTCTCCGATCACTGGCGATGGCGAAGCAGTTCTTCCCCACCATAGCCACTACGGCACTTCCATTGTACTCGAAGATCTACATCACCACAATACCCAAACAATCCATCGATTAGTTACCATCAACCCAGTGATATGCTGAGAACGATAGGAGCTAAGAGTTTCCGAAATCCAATTGAAACAACTGGTGAGATTAACTTACCGACATCGGAAAATTAGGGCTATCAGAGTGAAATTGGAGCTTTTCCGAACGGAGAAGAAATCTGAGAAAGAGGAGGAGGAGAGAGAGAGTAAGTAAAGTCGACGGTGGCTTGGAAGAAACTCCAGCCAATATTTCTTTTTCGCCGATTCAGTATAGTTGTTGGGCCTGTATATGGGCCTATTGGCTAGTAGACATTAAAGCCAAATCAATTCGTGTCAAGTGTAAACTGTAACGAAACAAACGAACCAGTCCCGGGTACCAATCAAAATCACTACGATTCCAGAGATTTGTGAAGAGTATACAAACAATTACAAGTAGGAATGAAAAGTTAACAAGGTTTGAAATTTCCTAGGAGATGTTGGTCGTAACGGACATCAAAGCTCGTTCTCCAAATCTAAAAAGAAGGCGAAATGCTGCATCAGCTTTTGAATTTCCCTAGACTAAGGCTCTGGAATTTACACACTTTGAGAAGCTTTGCGTTTGTGGTGAGAGCAGTTTCAGCTCGAAGAAAGACGAAATTGCTAAGCAGGACACAATCTTGAAGGGTAAGGCAAAGGGCAAACAGGCCGAGCGAAATGATGCCTTAGGTCAGGGCTTCATTGCCTTTTCTTTCCGCAGATTTTTCCGGTTGGATGGGCTGAGAAAGCGACTGCAAGAGAGTTTTTTGTGCGGGTAACTCAGCGATGAAGAGCAACGTTTGAGCCCAACCAGCATATTCTCCATATTTACTCACAAATGCTTCTGCCACTCGGCTGCATAGTTTAAGTGTCAGTTTAGTACCAGCAAGCTCTGGCATAAGGTACCTTGTGGCGATCTGATTCATTTACCCAAAACAAAACAAAAGACCTACTTTAGTCACCGCAAAAATCCTAGCTATTGTTAAATACTTAAATCTCAATAAAACTAAGCAACTACGAAATCAAAAAACGGCAGATTCGATGAGGATTTTTTGTTACCTGCCACACATGTGTGTCAACGGGAATGGCACTATGCTGACCAAGAGCAAACAGAGCTATACAAGCTGCTACCTTTGGACCAACACCAGGCAATGTACACAGAGCAGCAACTGCATCTTGGAGATCCATTTTGCGTAGAGAGAGAAGCCATTCATCGCCACCACCTGGTTTTGCTTGCAAAGCACTTACTGTACCCGTTATGTATTTGGCTCTGCTCACCAGAACATGTATAACCAAAATCAGAGTTTGCTACTGAAGACAAAACTAATCAAAATGGAGTGTATAAGCTTCAAGCAAAGTGTTATCCTTTATAGCTAATTGAACATGATGCAACTTGATATTTGTTTGCTAGGATAAGGAGCAACCACTAGAGCAGATGAAATCATCGAAAGGCAGTAAATTTAGAAAGTGAAGAAGCACCTGTATCCAAAACCAGCCTTTCTAAACTCTTGTTCAGAAACCTTAGATAACCGGTCCAACGATGGGAACTGATGAAACTCAATTCCGTCAATCTCACCCAAATGCACCCCTAACGACGAGACGAAATCCACCATCTTCGTAATCCTGGCGATGTTATTGTTCGATGAGCACAAAAACTGTATTAAACACTCGAGCGGATCCTGCCTCAGCACACGAGCGCCACGGAGATGATTCGCCAGCTCTCCGAAACGAGGATCCTTCTCCGAGAAATCAGACCATAGCTCGGTTAGCGAGATCTCAGCATTGAGAAAATCGAGCAGCGCAAGCTCCGCGGATTTAGGGCTATTGCTGCAATGGACGCAGTACGAAACCGTGTCGTCTCCCGGACGTTGCCTGAGAGAGACGAGATGAGGCCCAATCGATCCGCTGTACTGAATCGCTCCAGTCTGCTTCCACCGGAATGTTTGACCCGTCGGAAAAGTTAACGGCAGAGTGAGCTCCGTCTGGGTGAGTTTCAACGGGAACCAAATTGGTTTTCCTGTTCTGTGTAGCTTCTGTTTGAGAATCGGCGTTGCCGGAGGAGACAGTGGTGGTTTCGCGGTGGCAGAGATCGACGGTGGAGATATAGCCCGAGGTCTCTTCATCGCCGTTGGCAGTTAACGGAATCGCAGCAGTTTTTGTGCGCGACGGACGGACTAATAGAACCAGTTCAACCGGTTTAAACCGAAATCATACAAAGTAATTATATTCAGTGTTAACCGAGTTATTTAAGAACCGAAACATTAAACCGAAAATCGTAATTGGTCAGCGAAGCTTGAATTTCGAAGTCAGACCTTCGTCGTCTTCCAAACCCTCTTGTTGTGGAAGAGGGTTAGGTTCACCAGCAAGAGAATGAATAAATAGAGAGAGTAGCGAAGACAATGGCGAAAGAAATTCCCAAGAAGGTTTGCTGTGTTGGTCGATAGCTGGAAACGAGAGCGACTCGGAGCATAGAAGAAGAGAAGGACGAAGAAAGCAAGTCTCTTACTCTATGCGCTTTCCTTTAATTCAACTCTCACGAATCAGAGACCCCACCCATCTCTCTCTCTTCACCCACAAAAATGCCAGCTTCTGAAGGTAAATTACATATGGAAAGTCATTTCCATCTTTATCTCCCTCAAAAATCCAATTTTGAATTCGGATTTGAACTAACCACATAGATCGTATCACTGGGTATTTCGACTGTGCGAGAATTCGTATGAATTTTGATTTTTTTGCTATTAATATTCCGTCGCAGATAGGAGGGGGAAATGGAAACGGCGGAAGCGAGGGGGATTATCGGCGAGGAAGCCGAAGCAAGAGGAGGAAGATATGGAGGAGGAAGAAGAGGAGAACAACGAGGAGATGGAGGATGCTGATAATGCCGACGAGCTTCAGCAAAATGGTGGCGCAACTCCCGATCCGGGACCCGGTATTGGCGAGGTAGTGGAAGACGGTGGTACGCGCATCTCTGATTTCCCCTCCGTGGTCCGGCGCGCGGTAATCCGGCCGCACGCGTCTGTGACGGCTGTTGTGGCGGCTGAGAGAGCTGGTTTGAGAGGAGAGACTAGAGGGCAAGGCACGCTTCCGGCTCTGGAGAATATCTCGTTTGGGCAATTGCAGGCTTTATCCACTGTACCGGCTGATTCGCTGTCCTTTGATCCTGAGAGGAGTGATGGATCGTCTTCGGCTTATGTTATCTCCCCACCACCTATTCTGGGAGGAGACGGAGTTGTTAAACGGTTTGGGGGCCTGGCTCATGTCTTGCCTATGCATTCAGGTTTGTTTATTCTTTGTCATTCAGTTCATGAATCTGCATATAACTTATAGAGATGTAAGTGTTAACTTTTTGGAAATGTTTTTATGTGTTAAATGTGAGGCTTTATGCAGTTCAACTTCTGATGGTTGGTACTTGTAGCTTAATTCATATACTATGATTGCTTTGAACATTAGTCATAAGGGTGTCAACAATTTGTCCTACAAGTGATAAGTTTAAAGATATCTCAAAGAATCTGGCTTTTTCTCAATGATCATTTTCTCTATGTTCTTATGTTTTGTGTGTTGGAAAGGGAGAGTATTTGAACTTTTGCACTGATCTCTGTATTGATAAAACTAAAATATCTGCTGGATTTGAGTAGCCTGGTTGTATTATGTCAGATTTGTACCTTGAATGGATTAGGCAAGTGATGTGCTTCTAACTTTCACTTAGGCTATGTTCTTGTATTCCTGTGGTTCAAATGTATCCTGATTTTCCTCTTAGCTTATATTGAATTTATTATGAATTTGTTCCTAATTCTAGAATTTGTTCTTTTAATTTTGCTGTTACCTTTAAGCAGATTGGTTTGCACCAAACGCAGTAGATCGGCTTGAACGGCAAGTGGTGCCACAATTCTTCTCTGGAAAATCTCCAAATCATACACCCCAAAGTTATATAGAATTCAGGAACGCCATTGTTTCAAAATATTTGGAAAACCCTGAGAAGACACTGACTCTTTCTGATTGCCAAGGATTAGTAGATGGTGTTGACAGTGAAGATTTTGCGCGAGTTTTCCGTTTTCTTGATCACTGGGGTATAATCAATTACTGTGCCACTGCCCAATGTCAGCCTGCGCCTTCTAAAGATGTATCGGAAGTTAGGGAGGATACAAATGGTGAAGTCCACGTGCCGTCTGCTGCTTTAACATCTATTGATAGTTTGATCAAATTTGACAAGCCAAACTATAGACACAAGGCGGCTGGAGTCTATTCATCATCCTTGCCAAGTTTGGATGGTGACCTCCCTGACTTGGACATGATAATTCGTGAGCACCTATGCGATAATCATTGCCACCATTGTTCTCGACCGCTTCCAACTGCATACTTCCAATCCCAAAAGAAGGTTCCTAGCCTTCTTTCCCTACCTATTGCTCTTTATAGACTTCAAAGCGTATCTTGCTTACTGTTTCGGATGTTAGAGCGCTTCAAACTAATTGGTCGTCTTCTCTACTTTACAGGGGGATATACTCTTATGCTCTGATTGTTTTCACGATGCAAGATTTGTGGTTGGACATTCTTGTATTGACTTTGTAAGAGTGGATCCAACCAAAGAGTATGACGATCAAGACGGAGACAATTGGACTGCTCAGGAAACTCTCTTGCTTCTTGAAGCTGCGGAACTCTACAAGGAAAACTGGATTCAGGTTGCAGAGCATGTTGGTTCCAAATCAAAAGCTCAGTGCACCACTCATTTTCTTCGGTTAACTGCGAATTATAGCCTTTTGGAGAAGGTTGAGGTTCCAGGTGTGACGAATTCGACAAACCACACAAATGGATATGACCACAAAGGACCAGATTCAAATGGGGATTTACCTGGTGATTTTGTTTTCTTCCTCAAACAAATTTTAGCAGTGAATTATTGCTCGTGTTTATGTTCTTTGACACGCCAAACTCATTGTTGACTTGCTTCTGCAGAATCTTCGGAGCAAAGTTCTGACACTGAGATCAAGCTCCCTTTTCTGAAGTCTCCGAATCCGGTTATGACATTGGTTTGTGATTTTTTTCTTTTTGCTTCAGAATTCATATGCTCTTCTCATTATCCTTATGATCTCACCACTTGGAGATATCTCATATCTGAACCATGAATCGATTGTGCTGAGAGCTAATTTGTATGGATAATTTAAGAGTGAGAAAAAAAGTTGGTCCTCTATTAATCGTAAGTATGGGATATGATCTGATCTGATCTGACACGGCAACATTTTAGGTTGCATATTTGGCAACATCTGTTGGACCTCGAGTTGCTGCGTCCTGTGCACATGAGTCACTTGCGGTTTTATCAGAGGATGATAGGTTAGTGTATTCCATGATCTCTATCCATTTAAGAAAATCTTCGTCGCAGCTTTCATATCCTGAAACGTCTAAATATATCAAGGGTGAGATCCGAGGGAGTGCAAGGGAAAGAAGCCAGCTTACTTGAAGGACAAAATCAGCAGCAAGACGGTAAGACATTTGCTTGATTGTTTCTCCTTACAGTTCCTTTTTTTGGCTCCTTTGTTTTGTTAACCTCATCTTCAATACCTACATATGCTTTAACTGTAAAAGAAAACTCGGGAGCACATAAAACATGCCAAAATGGAGCAGAACCAGCAGCGACTCCACTGCCACAGGAAAAAATTATGGCAGCATATAGAGCCGGTCTATCAGCTGCAGCAACAAAAGCAAAACTGTTTGCCGATCATGAGGAACGTGAAATCCAAAGGCTCTCTGCAAATATCGTTAATCACCAGGTAAATAGCAGAACTAGTTGCTCATATACTTGGTTGATATAGCATTAATTGCTGATATGAGTTTAAAAAACCGGCAGCTGAAGAGGATGGAGCTGAAACTAAAGCAATTTGCAGAAATAGAAACATTGTTGATGAAAGAATGCGAACAAGTAGAGAAGACACGTCAGAGATTTGGTGCAGAGCGAGCTCGTATGCTCTCAACAAGATTCGGATCACCTGGAGGAGTCTCTCCACAGACTAGTAATAGTAACAATCTCCAAGGGATGTCTTTATCCACAGGTGGCAACAACATCAATTCTCTCCTCCAGCAGCAGCAGCAACAACAGCATGTCTCAGCTTGCTCATCACAACCAAGCATCATCCCTGGATTCAGCAACAACCCGCAGGTTCATGCGCAGATGCAGTTCATGGCACGCCAGCAACAGCAGCAGCAACAACAACAAGCTTTCTCCTTTGGGCCGAGATTGCCTCTGAATGCGATACAGACGAATGCAGGATCAACGGCTTCACCAAATGTCATGTTTGGCAACAACCCACTGAGTAACCCTGCAGCCGCAGCCGCGGGAGCATCAATCAACCAGCCTTCGTTTAGTCACCCGATGGTTAGGTCTTCCACTGGTTCTGGCTCAGGGTCCGGCTTAGGCTTAAACTAAGAGACCCCATCTCTTTAGCTTGTTTAGCTTATATCAGTTGCCATTATTATTTGAGCTAAGTTTATTGTCTTTGAGACCGTAGTGTTGTTCTAAGTTAGTATTGTCTTGTAGTAGCAAAACTTTCTGAATCATCATCATTGTGAATTAAACAGTTACCAAAAATCTATATGTCTATGTCACGTATCATCGTGATTCGTGACACATTTAGTTCATTTTCCTATAAAATCATTTCTGGAAAACAAATTCACTATAAAATGCACATGTAATTTCGTTGTTTTTTCACAATGAAAACCTCAGCTTCCTTTTCTCTTGATGAGAACTATGCAAGTTAAATTTTGATGTATTTCGTTTTTGGTCAACAAATGTAACGTTGCTTTTCAAAAATATTTCAGCTCAACAAAAAGAAGCCTTATTCTAAATTCCAGGTTGATGAAATTTTTATCTACTACGTTCTAACGGAGGCGATCACGAGCCATCCTTATAATGGTTTTCTTCTCATAAGAGCTCAAATCCGATTGAATCCGTTTCAGGGACGAACCACGAAGCGAAGGCGATGACGTTTTCGGCGAACTACACCTCGTCGAAACCGATCCCCGGCTAGAATCTTCCGACGCCGAAAACGTCGTCTCCGATTCGTAGAAATTGTCTGATTCCGATGACGTCGATTCCTCACCGGTCTTTTTTACATCGCCGGTCTTACTACTCTTCTTCAACCCAATCAATGACTTCAGAGAACGCCACCGGCGCGAAGTAGGGGACGAAGATCGCCAATATGGCTCCGGAGGTCGTAAAGAGTGGGAGGAATCGGAATCTGGAGACGGTTTGAGCTTAAAAGACGACGGTGGAGCAAACGGAGAGACTGGGCGGGTTTTGGAGATTGAAGAAACAGACGAAGACGACGACGACGGCGACGGAGATGGCTGGTTCGACGGCGGAAACGGTTTTAATCGGAGAGGATGAAGTTTTTTGGGAGGTTGAAGAAGAGTGGAAACAGGATCATCGGGTTGGGGATTTCGGGTCTTGGGCACACCGGGTCGGATCTCCCAGTTAAAAGGCACAGCTCCGGGTCTCTTGAATGAATCGTCACCGTCGACCATTGGGCTCACAACAACAACAACAAAGCGTTTTCTCTTCTGATTAGTTTGAAAGAAGATATATAACAAAACTACTTATAGTTGAGATCAATTATTTTTAGAACGTAAAACCAGTTTTCGACTGTTTTTATGTGAAACTGTAAAAGATTCAACGATTTTTTGACAGAAACTTATTTATGGCATTGCAAATGGATTTGGATGTGTATTCAAACCTTCTCTTTATGTGTGATATGGAGGATCTACGTATATTAATACACTTGTATCTTATTACATTTTAGGAAGATCTTAATTATTGGTTTCAGTTTATGCAAAAATATACTACTATATCAATTAATTACCATATCTGTTCTTGTATGTTGTGATTACGAAAGAGAATGTCTGAGGAGTGTGTGAGTAGTTTTGGTTCGACACTATCTTTTCGCTAATTCTATCTGCAATACCTCTGTAACAAACTAACAACACTTAACAACCAAAAGAGGGTAACAAACTAACAACAAAATTCATGTTTTGTCTGCAAACGACTCCACAATGTTTTTGTCAAAACGCAAAGCGTGACAAGTGGCATCATGATGATAGCTTATAAAGCAGAGGTCCGTTTCCAAGCAAAAAAAAAACAAAATTAAGAAGCAGAGCTTTAAAGGGAAATTGGTTTTAGAAGTCTTGAGCCATTTGTGAGAGAGCACGAATTGTAATACTTGCCACTTCCAGAAGCTGCAAGTACTCATCCGCACCATCTACAAGTCGCTGGATGCATTGAAAAAGGGAAAAATATATGTGATGTTGGTGATTGGTCTCACTTGAGTCTCCAAACAGAAGTAACCAAAAGAAGAGAAGTGAGAAGATCTATCTTACCTTGTCTGTTTCACCTAGACATTTGCAGATCTCAGCCTTTTGCTTGTCTGTTATCTCATCACCAGCCTCAACGACTATATCAAATAACTGAAAATGAGGTGTATCAGAAGCGGTAATAACCACAACTACAAGACTTACTTGTGCGAATAGATAAAAGAGGGAAATAGAAAACCTGATTGATGATTTGAGCTGCAGGATATCCTTCTGCAACTATGTTATCAACTTCCTTGTTTGCAATATCGAAGTCACCACTTTTGCAGGCAGTAAAAAGACTCTTGACTACCTCCAAAGGGACCACCTGATAGGTTCACAACACAGAGAAAAAGTAACTACCGTGAATTCTCGCGAAACTATTATCCGGGGATTATCTTCATCCTTACCCCAGATACGTCGAGTAAATCTTTGGAAGTTATTGTTGATCCAAACAATCGAGCACCACTCTGTAATATCCAAGGAGAAACAACTGGTTTTACATCTCTACAGTTAAGTTCGTCCAATAACAAAAATCTTCATGTGTAGTTTAATCTTACCTGCAGATATGTGATGGCTCTACGGAGATCACCTTGTGATATGGAGCTCAAAGTTGAAAGAGCCTACACCGGAAAATAGCTAGTATAAGCAGCTTTGACAAAAAAGACTAAGAGAAAAAAAGGCAAACCTTAAAGCATATTTGCACACCTCTCCACCAAGGTTGAGACCTTCTTCATGACAAATATGCAATATACGGTTACTCATGACTTCTTCAGAAAGTGGTTTAAACCTGAACTTGGCACATCTTGAAGCAAGGGGCTCTATGATCCTTGAGAACAAGAAATAAAAGTTGTAAGGGTGATCAAACAAGGGGTCACATCTTGAAAACAATTATGAGCCTCCAAATTTTAACAGAGAGAAAAAGTGCAGAACAAATGAGAGGGATATGCAAATTAATGGAAGAGTAGAGAAGACAAAATGGACCAACATTTGGGCAGTATAGTAAAAGAAAGTACCTGCTGATATAATTACATATGAAAAAGAATCTGGTAACTTTGGAGTAAGTTTCCATGGTGCGCCTCAGGGCGTTCTGCACAGTTTAGTAACGTAGTTTATGGTAAACACATTTCTAAGAACCAAAATGTGGTGGTAAAAGATGTTCAACGTACCTGAGCATCTTCCGTCATCGAATCAGCCTCATCTAGGATGATGATCTTAAACGCCGGGCAAGGATAACCACTGAAATATCATGTCGTAGTCCTAGATGAAATACAAACCACACACAGAAACAGAAACGAGAAACTGGAAAAAATAAATAAAAGGTTTACATACCCTTGACGGTTATTAGTTCCAACAGCAACAGCAGCAAAATCCTTGATCTTAGTCCGAACAACATTAATACCTCTGTCATCACTAGCATTTAGCTCCAACACTCTAGACTTGTATAATTCAGGTCTGTAAAAACTCTTTTTAGTTAGTTCACATGTCATTTGCTCAAAAAAATTAAGATTGAAGTCACACCAAAAAAGAAAAAGCAAATCAATTACACTCTCGTGATATGTATACATTTGTTATATGAACCCCAAAAGAAGCTTCAACTAACTCCATTGAGACAATCATGAAACTAAGAACACGAAAATTTAGCTACAAATTGCTTGAAGGAGGATAAAATCCAAATTCCTAAACACTTACATAGCAACACCATAATGGCTGCTATTATTATGAACTATAGTATACTGTCTCTAGCTACCTAATGGGTCAACTTGGTATATCATAATGCAACCACACAGTCAGGGAGTGAATTATCTCAGCATCTGAATCATCATATTAGAAGTCACAAGGTGTCATGCAAGCTAGCCCACACAAATGAATCAATCATATCTCCATCAACAACTACTGTATAATATAAAAGAGAAGCACAATTAAAATCAGAGATTCAGCTTTCAAAGAGTATCAGATGATTACCCAAAGAGCTGGTGAGCGATGGCAAGTGCCGTAGTGGTTTTCCCCGTACCTGGCGGCCCATAAAAGAGCATGTGCGGACACTAACACACACCAAAAAGACGAACTCAGAATCAAGAATTGAGATCCAAATTCGAACATTTAGGGTTTTCACACTTGTACCCGAAATCAAATGTACAAAATCAATTTCAAAAAATTAGGGATTTTTCGCGACCATTGCAGATAGCGAAGAGTATAGAAAATTACATTAGCAGTCTCGAGAGTGTTGGTGAGGACCCGGACCACCTCCTCCTGATGCGCGACGTCCTTAACCTGCTTCGGGCGGCTAAAATCAATTGGTAACAAACAAAAATCAATTAATCCAATACCATTTCCGCCAACGCAAATCACAAAAGCAGAAGAGTTGGGTATGAGACTGTACTATTTCTCAACCCATGGCTGTGAGCTCTGTAGAACTGGCGCCATTCCTCTCTTTTTCCTTTTCAGTTTATTTTCCCTTTCCCCGTGAAAGGAGGAGACTCCTTTATAACCTTGTTTATTGTTTTCTGGATTTTCCCGCTCCCGCCATAAAACCTCCAACTCAGTAAGAGGGTTTATAATCGTCCTGATACTTTAAGCAAATAAGCTTATTTTGGCGCTCCTATTTTGTTTGTTCTTAACGACATGACATTTGTGTTATCATTAAACATTGTTTACAAGATCATCTTGATACGATAGAAAACACAGAAATCATGAATAAAGCTCTTGGATAAATAAAAGTTTAAAGCTCTTGTTGACATTATGATACACATATACATGATACATCAACAGTCTCATTAGTACAAGTCTTATGCACATATAACAGTATTATTCAATATGATATGCATATACATTGGTTCCAAGCATCACTGCACCAGATCCGTGAAAAAGGATATTAACTTATGTACATATTAACATGAGATTTTTTGGCCTTTTAGTGTCGGCGACTTGTTGAGCCAGTGACAGTCATCGAACGCGCAGCTTGAATCATTCTTCCTACGCAACAACACGTCTCTAGGGTCGATAAACCGAGGAGCCCAAGCCGGTGTCCCATCTTCATAAGAGTTATGCGTCAGCCTCCTCAAACCAGAGCCGTCCAGTTTCACCGTGAAGATATCACCATACGGCTGGAAATGATGCGGGTTCGATATCGGCTCCGCTGAGATCCCAGCATAATCAGATGTAAAAACCAACGATTTACTGTCCGGACTAAAGATAGGATGGTTTGTTCTCCCACCAGACCCGCTTTGAATCAGCTTCCTCAACCCTGTTCCGTTCGGGTGGATCAGAAACAGCTCAAAGCTACCTGAGCCAGGTCTTTCTCGATCAGACGCAAACGCGATCCATTCTCCATCCGGTGACCAGCTGCTCATTGTGTCGCTCCATTCACCTTCTGTTAACCTCCGTAAACCGCCGGCTTCGCCTTTCTCAGCATCCATCAAGTAGAGGTTTTTATGACCGGACCGGCCCGAACGGAACACGATCCACTTCCCGTCCGGGGATGGCCAAGGGAAAGCATTGTTCTTCCCGTTCGTCGTTAGCCTTCTCACGGAAGATGATTTGTCAGCTGCGTCGACGTCGATGGAGATGATATCAACCTCTGTTCTCTCCGTAGCGAACGTTGGACCTGAGCTAGTGTACACGGTTCCTGGTCGAACCGGATCCCAAGCCGTCGAGAAAGCCATTCCGCTGTACACTTCACGCTGGTCAGAACCATCCGGCTTCACCACGTACACGCCAGGCATTTTGACGTATGCGATTCTATCACCTGAGGGAGAGAACGAAGGAAACGAACCGTCGATTCTAAAGAGCGAGAGATCCGTTTTGGTGGTTTGCATGTTCTCAAGAAAAAGCAGAGGACTTCTCCTTCCATTAGCCTCGCCTCTGCAGCTATGGTAACCGACGGTGGACGAATCAGGGGAGAGGAAAGGGTTCAAATGATGACTCTTCGGCGCCACTAAACGAGTCAACTCGATAAACTCGTTCCGTTTGAGATCAAACAGCTCCACGTGGCGGTAATCAATGCCTGGTCTCCTCGTAGCCACCGCTATGAAGTCGTGGTTGTTTGGTGACGTGGCCGGTGTGAAAGCGTGAAGTCCCGGTGGTGTGACTCGCTGGATTGTCACTGACTTTGTAGTCAACCGTCCGTTCTCAGGTAAGATGGCTCGGTAAACGCTAATCCAACCGTCGTCGCTTCTTCTGTGGAAATACAGAGTCGAGTCATCGACCCAACACGGCCAACCACCGTGCTCCACCACCTTGACTCGGTGAGTTCCGTCTCGTGTTAAGAATACGTAGATGTCCGTACTAAGCTCTGCAACTTCCCCTGTCCAGCCTCTTTCTCCGTACGAAGCCACCGCCGTCCAATTTCCGGAAGGAGACACTGCTGGGCTAAAATCGGCTACACCTCTCGGCGTCAACCGCCGAGTTAACCCAGTTCTTAACTCGGTAGAGTAAACGGCTGTCCAACTCGTCCTCGGCTCACCTGAGTTCTCGTGTGTTGACACGTAGACGAGAAACTCACCACTCAAACTAGGCTTATCTTTAAACGAATTTACAGTCGTGCCACTCCGACGATTGGCGTTGGATAGCAACGGAACTTGGACTCGAGACGTCGTCTCTAACATCGATCGTCGTTTGCTTTTGGAATCGGAGTCACCGCGGTAGATTAGATCGTAGTAGATGCTAGAAGTACCGTTTCTCTCGGTGACGTAGATGAGATGCAGAGGAGACGAATCTTCCGGCTGTATTAGTGATTCGTCGGGAAGGAGAGAGATGAGCGCCGGAGAAGGAGACGGAAAATATCCGTTGAAATTCACGGATTCTCCATCGGTGATCCGGAGCTCTCCCGAAATCGATGGAGGATGGCTCGTGGAGAGGGCGAATATGTCGAATTCGTAGCGTGATCGTCCTAGAGTGGTGAACACGATGGTGTCTCCACCGCCGGCGTTCGAATTCTCATAGTCCCCTGCCGATGCACGAAGCGGAAGAAGAAGGGACGCGAATAAGAGAATCTGAGCAATATCCATGGCGGATTGGTCGGTGGATGGCCACCAAGTAGAGACGATGTTCGAAGTTTTGATAAGGTGGGGACGATTTTTTCCGATGGTGGTGTAAGAGATGACGCCATTTTGGTTTTGTGTGGCGCTTTCGAGATAGTGTTTACACGTGGCAAATCAGACGTGGAATTTTTACTTACAAGTTACAAACGTTTCTGAAAAAATGTATAGATCAGATATCTATTATACACTTGAAAGATTTTCTTCTCTTGTATTCGACGAATAATGTAGTGAATTTTATCTACACTTTAGGAAAATAGTGTTTGGTCACACCAGCATGGCACACACGACAAACCAATATTGAGCTTTTTAAACTTTAATATAAGTGTTACACGAAATATTGAAAGACGTGGTTAGTGTTCATGGTTTTGGAACACTTTCAAAATCTTTATCATAGAATAAAGTGGCCAACAAGCAAATCTTAGTATTTTGTTTGTTTGTTCTGTCATCACTAACCTCAACGACAGTAGCAAATAATGAAAAGGAGTTGCATCAGAAGTGGTTATAAACTTAATCAGCATTTTGAACAACTAAGTTACCGGTAAGAAAAAAATGATTTTGTATTAGTTGAATACTATCAACATATCCGCAATGACTAGGGTCTAACCCCGAACATGGTTTACTTAACAAACAAAAGAAAGAAAACATAAATGGATATGAGAAGCGCAAAATGTATAGTCATTTTTAAAAACGTGAAAGATTGGAAAATATTGAATAGATGAAAGTTCATAGCTATATATTAATCATAGGCAATACTTAAACAAAGATATCATCTTTAACAAATTATCTAATTTGAAGAATAAAGCAACGTAACAAATCACTGTGAAGGAACACACATCATTGCGCGCTTACTCACTTTCACGGTCGGATTTTGCGACTTGAAATCTTCAAAAGAGCAACTAGGCCCAAACCTCTTGGGCCACGTCACGTCACCAGTAGCCTTGATCTTCGTGTACCACATCGGTGGTCCATCTTCCACCGAGTTGTGCGTCAGCCTCCTCAAACCAGACCCGTCCAAATTCACCATATAAATTTCACTGCTCGGAACGTTGAAATGCGGATTGCCGATTGGCTCCGCCGAGTGTGCGGCGTAAGTAGTAGTGAACACGATTCTCTTGCTGTCGGGACTAAACATCGGATGCATGGATACACCGCCGGTCAGATTTTGCGCCAACTTCCTTAAACCGGTCCCATCCGGGTGAACCACGTACAAATTCATCAACAACGTACCGGGGAATTCCCGGTTCGATGCGAACACAATCCAATTATTGTCTGGGGACCACGTGGCTATCGTGTCGTTCCAATTTCCGGTCGTTAGCCTGAACAAACCACCGCTTTCACCTTTCTCGGCGTCCATTATGTAAAGGTTTTTGGTACCGGACCGAGCAGAACGGAAAACAATCCGTTTGCCGTCAGGCGATGGCCACGGGAAGGCGTTGTTCTGGCCGGTAGTCGTTAGTTTTTTTACGGCGGTTGACGGATTGGGATCATCGACGTTGATGGCGAGAATATCGATCTGAGTTTTCCCTGGAACTAAGGCGGGGGCTGAGCTTGTGTAGACGATTCCCGATCGAATTGGATCCCAAACTGTTCCGAATCCCATTTGTGGGAGCAATTGACGCCGACCAGAACCGTCTGGCTTCACCACGAAAACGCCGGTGAAAGTGACGAAGGCGAATCGGTCACCTTGCGGCGAGAGAGAAGGGAACGCACCGTCGAATCTGAAGAGAGAGAGGTCACTCGAAGTTGTTTTGATGTTTTGGAGGATATTCCGAGGAGTTTTCCGTCCAGTTGCGTCGCCTCTGCAGCTATGGTATCCGACTCGGGACGAGTCCGGAGAGAGAAACGGGTTGAAATGGTGACTCTTCGGCGATACTAGACGAGTCAACTCGACGAACGCGTTCTTCTTCAAGTCGAAAAGCTCCACGTGGCGGATATCGCTTCCTGGCCTCCTCGTCGCCACCGCGATGAAGTTGTTGTTGTTCGGTGACGTGGCGGGTGTGAACGCGTGAATACCCGGTGGTGTGACTCGTTGAACCGTTACCGATTTGGTCGAAACCGGTCCGGTTTTGGGTAAAATCGCTCGGTACACGCTGATCCAGCCGTCGTCGCTTTTCCGGTGGAAATACAGAGTCCTTTCGTCGACCCAACTCGGCCACCCGCCTAGCTCGACAATCTTGACTCGCTGAGTCCCATCCCGAGTCAGGAAAACGTAGATATCCGTACTAAGCTCCTTCGCCGCAAGACTCCAGCCTTTCTCTCCGTACGAAGCCACGGCCGTCCAATTCCCAGACGGAGACGCCGCCGGTGAAAAATCCCCGATTCCAGGCGGTGTCAACCGCCGAGTCGCCCCAGTTTTTAACCCAGTAGAGTAGACGGCGGCCCAACTCGCCATGGGCTTACCCGGATCCTCGTGTGTCGAGACGTAAAGAAGATAGTCGTTGGTTAAAACCGGAGTGTCTTTCATCGAATTCAGAATCACGCCTTTCTGCTGCTTCGAAAACAATGGAACCTGAGCGCTAGTCCCAGAGTTATCACCGCGAACGATGTCGTATTGTAAGCTGGGCGTGCCGTCTCTCTCGGTGACGTAGAAGAGATTCATGAGATTCGGATCTTGCGGGTTTATCTTAGCATCTTTGGGAAGAAGGGATGTTAGTGCCGGCGAAGGAGAAGCGAAATAGCCGTTGTAGCTGATGGATTTGCTGTCGGTGAAACGGTGCTCGTTGGAAGGCGACGGAGGACTACGGGTCGTGTTCGTGTAGAGAGTGAAGATGTTGAATTCGAAAGTGGGCTTCCCCAGCGTTGTGAACAAGATGGTCGAGCCACTCGAAGCCTGAGGCTTCTTCGCTAAGGCTGACGATAAAGAGAGGAGGAAGAAGAAGAAGAAGAAGAAGAAGAAGAAGAGGAGAGTGGTGTTTTTGATTTCCATGGCGAAGTTAGATTGTTTGCGTTTGGGATATGGCAATTGGCGGGAACATTTTATAGTTGTGTGGTGTGGTGACGTGGATGATGCTGACACTTTGGTTGACTTAAGTGACCCTATATTTTTTTATCATTTCGGGATGTTTCTATTTTCTGTCTACTAATATAAGAGAAAAAATATCATTCACCTTTAAATTTTGACATAATTGTTTGATAAAAAGATACGAATTTCCGTTTTGGTTAAGATAAAATTAAAATTGATATGATATCACAATACTGATTTTTGTATTAGGAAATGGAAAAATATCAATGATGGTGATAGATGAGAAGGATACAAGAGCATTTAGATATTATCGGAAAGTAATGATTTGAGGCAAACAAAATCGAGGAATATTGATGGAACTTAGAAAACCACATTTACAACATGGCAAGAAAATATAGAAATTGATTCATTACATTTAAAATCAAAATTAGTGTGTCAATTATTAGACTATAAATTTATCATAGACAATCATTCATTACTGATACTGTATCAGTTAAAGTTAAATGTTATTACTTTCCATGTAAATCTAGATTTTGTAGGTATGATTTTTTTTCTCTAAATTTTAAATACATAAAAGAAGTTGGGGGAAAAATAAATAAAAGATCACACTCCAATTATTAGTGTCTAGTGAGGCGAAATCGTAGTTGTCTGTCTAGTTGTTTTCTTTGGATTTTTATGGTTTGAATATATTTTCGCACTACTTGACACTTGCTTGTGGTTTGGATCTTTCTTGCTACCACTTCTCTCCTTGTTGCCTTATTAGTCCACAACGTTCCCCTTCACACTTTCTTTTTAGTCCATCCACCCCTTTGAATTTCCTTCCCAACTTGTAATAGATATTTTTGATCTGTACATCTCACCAAAGTTGGTATTAAATTAATGAATTGTATAAAGTATAAACTAATAAGAAAAATAGAAAAAAAAAAATCTTAAAGTGATTCGTTTTCTTAAATGACGATTATAATTATTTTGAAGATGGCATTACTATTATTATTTAGGCTAGGCTATACAGATGATTATGAATGAACATAATCACAACTCCAGGGGAATAAAATTGACATCAGTGAATCATCTCTAATGCTGTAGCTATGATAACAAGAGTCGATATATATGTATATAAAAGAAAATCTATTGGGTTTTTGGGGCTATACACAATATCCCCCCATGTTTTTGTTGTGGGTTGGGTGTACATAAAGATGACAAGAACCGAGTTACAATGAATAGGAAAGAAGACAAGAAAACAAGACAAGACTCGAGGAAACTCATAGACGACTTATGTGTAGCGATAAGCACACAGTGACACAAACAAACATGTACCAAGTCTCTTCAAGTGTCTCTCATCTCTTAATCAACCATTGCTAGACGTAATCAGTCCCGTATCAAGCTCTACTGGAAGCACACTGTTCTCGAACCTGAAACGAAAGATTCAGGAGGCAACTAGATCCGAAACATGTGGGCTCAAGAGAGCTCCTCTTTGTTGAACTTGTTCCAAGCTTCCTGTTCAATGCAAAAATTGTATGCAGTTAATCAATAGGACAATCCAAACACTCTAGTATAAGGAATTTTGCTTGACGCTGAGATAAGCTCTGTGGATCTTTGAAACCATCAATATTCTTTCGTCAACTTTCATTTACAATAGATTCTACAAAGATAGATGTTCATGCAGATCCACTGAGAACATACCTTCAAAATGTCAAAAACCTTTTCGGCGATATACTTTTGTTCAAGGGTGGCTCCTTTCTGTTGAACTTTATCCGGATGGACATACAGTGTTGCCTTTCTATAGACTTTCTTGACTGCTGAAGAGGTGATCAAATCTGTCAGAGAAACGGTCTCCCAACCACATCCGGGCCAGAGTACCTGTCATCGTTCAAACAGAACAGAAGGAGCACATGATTAAACAGATGTAACAGGACATTTTACAATTTTGAATTATTTTAAAACTCACGATTTGCAAGGAAGATAGCAGCGCACGCATGTTTCCTTCTTTTCCAGTTGCCCAACGCCTTATCTCAGCATCAACAGTCTCAGAAATCCTCTGAAAAGCAGTATGGACAAGGAAACCGTCATTGGTAATATGGTATTTTGAACACAACAACAAGGAGAGTCTATGTAGATTTAGAGAAACAAAACAGCTAAAGGAAATTAGGTGTCAAAAACAGCATTATCATAATGAAGACTACCAAATCCCAAAAAGTTATTGTCCATAGATAAGCATTATGATGATAAATAATAAAATATAAATGTCAAGTAAAGCAGCACTCACAGTTCTCTGTTCTTGTTCAACGCGAGATTGATGATCACGGTTATTCATATCAGCTACAGCTTGTGCCTACATTTCAAAGACAATGAATAGTGTCAAATCATCTTGAACCAATCAAATACAAGCTGAACGATGATCATAGCAAAACTTAAACTAGACATTGGTTGCAGTATGCCAGTCGGTTATGAGTATCATCAATTTGATGAGAAAATAGGACCAGTAAATCAAATAAGCAAAGACCTGACTTCAGATAAATATTTCAACTGATTTAGCACATTCTCCAGGGATTAATTTTTTGATCGCAAGGGGGTACTTTTAAGCACAAGGAAAATTCATCATGGTTTTCCATATTATCATTTAAATTAATGAGATGTCATCATAAGTTGCAGAGGGAAAAAAGAGTCAAGGGTTGCACCAGAAGATTTCAAAAGAAAACCAAAAGAAGCACACATACCACACGGCTCTTTGTTCTCTGCTCACGATCCCATCTGGCCTTTCTTCGTTCTTCGCTTTCCCCTGGGATTTCCTCAAATTGTCTAAATATAGGATCCTCTGTAGAACAGGAAACATTTATAAGTAAGTTACCCCAGAGTAACAAATTGCAGGAAAAGACATGTTTTCACTAGATCTACCTCCAAAAAGTGCAGAAAAGTCATCCACCAGATTTGCTGGAGCAGAAGGAGGAGGCTTCTTTACACTTGAAACCCCATTAGGGGTCTTTTTTGGCACGTTGGATGCTTGCTTGCGAGTTGTCTACACACACAGAGTACATTTGATTATTCATAATAACATGTAAACTGGAACTTGGCAAAATATTGAAAGTCGTTCTTACTTCAGTTGTAGTCCGTGATTTTGGTACACTGCTGGACCGATGCCCAGAGCTGAAAAAGGTATCAAGATCATCTAGTCCAACATGGTTTTTCTTTGTCCCAGCATCTTCAGCTTCTCTGTATTTACTAGCAGCGTCAGAAGCCGAGGCACTACGTCGCATAGTACCCTTGGCAAAGTCTTCAAGTTCGTCTATTGAAGCCATTCCTGAGCTATTAACTGTGCAAATAATTCCTTGACTAGTTAGGCAACAATGTAAACAAAAGCACCAATTCAACATAATCTCAGGTTATCAAAGAGATTAACCTCTGTCCACTTTTTGTGTTGGTTTAGGCGGAGGCTTGAGTTTCGTAGAGGTCTGTGAGGTATTGGATGTTTTTTTCCCCTGAGAATTGACTGAAGCAGCAAATTCTTCTAGTGGATCAACAAACGGAGCTGAAGAAGAATGTGGTGCAGACATAGTTGATTCTAGAACCTCAAATGGATCAGCAGCAGCAAAGTTCGATACGGTAGTCTTGCTGAAAATTCAACCAAAAACCAGAAATTCAAACTACTATAACACCAAACAAAAACCCAACAATGCTTCATAATCTGATTACAAACCTGATAGTCGTCTGCGCACTTCCACCAAAACCGGGTAACAATTCATCATGAGCAGCAACATTTTTCTCCATACCCACAGAGCTGTTCTCGTTCCAGCTCTTCGATTTGGTTCCAAATCCACCCAACAAATCATCGACTTGAGCATATTGCTTCGTCGACGAAGGGAACGGCCCACCAAATAAATCATCATTGCTAACGTTAGCCGAGCTTTTAGACCCAGGCATGACACCAAACAAGTCATCAGCTTCAAAACCCTGCGCTGGAGAAGCGGATTTCTTCCCGGAATTCCCGAAATTGGAGAACAAATCGTCGTTCAAAGACGAATTACTATTACCGGAAGCTGCCTTGTTCAAATTCAACCCACCGAAAACATCAAAATCGCCGAACCCACTAGAATTCGCGCCATTCCTATTGTTGGAACTCGAAGGAAAGAAAATGTCGTCGCCATCGTACAAGGACGCTTTACCAGATTCCTTATTCGAAGAATACGACGTCGTTGCTGTTTTCGCATTCACACCAGAGCCTGGGCCAAAATTCCAGCTCTGATCGTTGTTAGGATTGACGGAACGCTTCAAGGCAGCCATTGGAGCAGATTTTCCTTGGGGCTTTATCCCATAACGCTCCGTGAGAACACCAAACTCGTCCATCTCGAGAGAGAGAAAAAGATAACAATCGATCTCCCACGAAATTGCTAAGATGAAAGCAAAAGACACCACTACTATCAGATCGATCCCGTGAAAAATCACGGATCAGAAATTCTGGAAATCGGAGAGCGAGAATTTGGAAAGAAACAATGGTCTCGTCGTCTCCTCTTTTTCTCTCTCTCTCTCTAGAAATTAATCTGAGAAAGAGGCACCGACGATAGAATGATAGATTACCCACAAATGAAATTGGAAATTGGTGGGTCCTCGACAGATGGCCTTTGCTTTTAAAATTCCCACCTTCCCTTTTTATGTTTCTCCTTCACAAATTTATCGTATTTTTCTTGATTTTTTCGGGGAAAAATATTCCACTACACTAATTATGTAAGATATTTTTATTTCTTCTTCTATGATATTACAGTCACATTACAGAACAATCTGACATAATTCGACCAACCTGTCCACCTACATTATTAGTTTTATATCATATGCATAAAAAATTTCTTTATACAACAATAAATCGAAACAAAAAAAATTTGAAACATTATTTGTAGAAAAAGGAAACAAAATAATCATAAAATTTCTTTTGCCATATCCACGCCCACATTCTATTTTTACAAATGACAAAAGAATTTTCGACTTTAGCAATCTATTATTGAGGTGGATAAAGAAAATGTGAATCAACTTCAAAGCTATGAGAAAATTACGGCCAAATCGAAACCAAACATTACATGTGCCAAACCTAAATGGAGCAGACTAATCCATTACAGCATCCCCTAAATTACCGATATTCAGAACTTCTATTGACAAAAACTTCAAAAACCTCTGCCTAATAATAATATGTACTTATATTTTTAGGAATCCAAAATTAGATTTAAATGACTTATTTACTCAACAAATCTGGGCTTTATAGGCCTCATTAGATAAGCAAGCGTACATAAGGCCCAGTTGTCTTATTATCACAAAACGGTGCGTTGATTGAACTTTGAAATGTGATTGGCAATGATATGCTCATTACATTCCAACAAACTTAATTCAATTTTTCTTGATGTCCTTTATACTGTATATAGGGGATGATTGGTAGGAGCTGTGGTTGCTCTACACAGCCCAAAATCTTTCTACAGCAATTTAAAATTACCAATCATGCTCTCATTCTGTCTCTTTCCATTTTTGAAACACAGAGCAATTTTTTATATTTATGGAAGTTCCGTGGCTTTGGAAAGCAATTTTTCTAGAGCACCAAATTAGGTGCTCTTAGAATTTTCTCTCTTCTCTTTCCTTATTATTTTTTCAATATTTATTTTTTAATCTATTATTTCTATATCTTATCTTTTCTGTTTTAATGCTATATTTAATGACACAATCTACAATAAGAAATCCTACAGCACTAAAATCTATATTTACAGCCAAAAATTCTATAGCGTAAAATTTACAGCAAAAAAATTAAAGCTACAGCTACATCCAATCAGGCCCATAGTTTCTCTAAAAAACATAACCACAGCTACAAATCGGACTCAAGCATAAGATACGGAAAATCCTAGGTTTCTTGATGTATGCAGTTGGAAGTATCCTTGAATCTTTTAGTGCCAAAACATCATGCACTTACAAATAAAACAAGAACAATAGTTTGCTTCTGTTCGGTTGTTTCTCCTGATGTTTGCAAAAGGGAGTGTTCTTTTAATTATTAAATCCAACTAAGTGTCAAATCATATCTAATCACGATATATTGGAATAACCGAATAAGATCCTTCTTTCATCTTTGATTCAGTGCCTTTTAGATTAGACTCAGCTTTGGAGAGAGCATGTATCGTGAGACCCTTGTTACCCATACATTTAAAGAGAAACAATTTACACTTTTTCAAAGATACATTTAAAACACCATCTTTGTTACCCATACCGTTTGTACTTGGTGCCATAATGCCATTTATGTGGACATGGAGACTCCTGCTCTCTCTATCTCTATATAAGACTTGTCGAAAACTGGATTTTTTCAGAAGATCTTTTTCTTTTCTGTTTGTGTGTGAGGATGGGTTTGATACATTCTCTTGTTTGGATAATCTGTTTTCTTCGTTTTTCCTCTCAGTTTGATGTCAGTGTTTTCAATGAGTCGGATTCCTTGTCGCCATCAAACAAACGAACTATTGTTTCTGCGGGAGGAGTATTCGAGCTTGTGAGAAGCTACGTTTGGGTTGCCAACAGAGACGAGCCTCTCAACAACTACAATAGAACCTTAGAAATATCTGAAGCAAAGCAACACTCGTTATCCGGGACCCATCTGATAACCGGATCGTGTGGTCAAGCTCAAGTTCTGGTTCAGGGTCTCCGATGGCAAAGCTGTTCGGTAACGGAAACTTTGTGCTGAGTAGTTCCAACGACGGAGATCCAGGAGCTCCGAGAGAGTCCGGTCGTTGACAGTAGACGACTCGCCAACATGATTTGAGCTATATTGGCGAGTTGTCTAGTGTCAGCGACCGAACTCTCTCGGAGTCTTTGCGCGGTTAAAACATCCATCAACCCACCATATCTTCTTCTATAAATTGTTTACCAGGTTTCATTCTCTAGCTAATTTATCATGTTTAAGCTTTTGTCTTTTTATTCAACTATCATCAAAACTTTGTTGCTTTTGTTACATAAATTTATTGGTTTTTCTTCTAATTTAATAGATTACGAATGTTATATGTTACATAAGTTTCCCAGTTATAGATTATCAGCTATATCATATCAACTGCCAAAATACAGCATTTTTTTCTAAAGATTCACTAAAATCAAATAAACAACTGCTTCAATATCCACATTAGGTACCAAATACTAAAATTAAGGTGGATGAGAAAATTAAGTCCAGTTGTCTTGTTATCACAAAACGGTGCGTTGATTGAACTTTGAAGTGTGATTGGCAATGATATAAGCTCATTACATTCCAACAAACATAATTCAATTCTTGTCTTCTTGATATACTTTCATATAGTTTCTCTAAGAACATAACCACAGCTACAAATCAAAGCCAAGCACAAGACACGGAAAATCCTAAGTTTCTTGATTCATGAAGTTAAAAGTATCCTTGAATCCTTTACTGCTAAAACATCATGCACTTACCCAATTCCCATCTTTGATTCAGTGCCTTTTAGATTTAGTCTCAGCTTTGGAGAGCATGTACCCTGAGACCTTGTTCATCTCGTATAACAGACCAGCAGAGAACACGAAACTGCAAAAAGAAGAACACTGGATAGCAAATCAGTCACAGTTTTTAGCCAGAGAGTTGTGAAATGATGTTAACAGTGACGATTGGTATAAATGGAGCAGAACTAGTGTGTTACCAGGTTGTAATACAAACACGATGCACCGTGCTAGCAGCGATAAGAGCTATGATTTCTGCAAGAATCACTGCCATGATAAAAAATGACTTTAGTAAATTGCAGAACTTGCTACGTATAACAACTGACAGATGAATTGAGAGATGACAATGAATTGGAAAAAAAAAACAGATCAAACCTACCTGAACCCCAGCTACTCTTCATGCCAGAAGATTCCTGGAAATTTCCGATGAACTGCAAGCAACGAAACCGCATCAATACAGATCGTCAGCAAACAATGAAGAGGAAGTTGGTAACGCAAGAACGTAACTTGATTTGAATGTTTTAAGATTGAGAACCAAAGATCACAAATTTGCAAAAAGGATCGAGTTTAAAATAGACTACAAGGAGAAAGTCAGAGAAAAGTGTATTGCAGCTAAGGAAACTTACAGTCAGAGAAAACAGAAAGAGGAGGGAGCTAGTGAATCCTCCGAGGATCGTGAACAGCTCAGAAGAAGCTAATTTCCCTCGGTACACTTCTTGAAGCGAGAGGACCACTGTAAACAGAAGAATAGAGCCGAGCATGGATGATCCAGCTCCCGCCATTGATTCTAACTTTCTCCTATACCCAACGGGAAATGAAAGATTGTGTCAGGAAACAAAGCGAGAAACGGGTCAACATTCACATTCGAAACAGGAATCTAAATCGAAAAAATCTGTATGATCCGAGAATGTGATTGATTACCTTGAAACCCCTAGCAAATCGGAATTTACCCGTCTTCTCGTCACTTCCTCAGTTCCACGGTAAATCGGAATGAAGAAGACGACGACGACGATTCAGAGGGTAAGGGAAAAAAATAAGATTTGGAAATGTGAGAGTAAAACATGACCATAAACTCCTTACTTTATCGTCCATATTACATATTTACCCTCATGACCGCGTGATATCGTTTCAATTGTTCATCGGAGCTTCGAATCGCTGGTGATGGAGCCACCGGAGTGTCCGGTGTGTCTACAGTCTTTCGACGGCGATTGCACAGTTCCTCGCGTGCTCAATTGCGGCCACTCGGCGTGCGAGGAGTGTCTGAGGAGCCTTCCCAAGAAGTTCCCGGACACAATCCGATGTCCGGCGTGCACAGTTCTCGTCAAGTTTCCACCTCAGGGACCATCAGCTCTCCCCAAAAACATCGATCTCCTCAGACTGTTCCCTTCAAGCTCGCAGAATTCGCTGGAACCTGGCCGGAATTCGAAAAAACCCGTTGAATTTGTCACTCGATCATGGCCCGACGACTTCTACGCCATTTGGAAGGACCGTATCCTCCTGCACGACGCCGTTTCCGTGGAGGGAGAGAGTAAAGGTAGTGATTTTTCTTTGAGTGGACGTCTTGGGGATGATTCGAAGGTGAGTCTTTTACGGGTTGCGTCGTTCGATCATGATGATTGCGATTCTGTCCTCAAGTATAGTTATGTACAGAGGATGATGAATTGTTTGTGGGATATGGGAGAGGAGGAAAGAGATGAGCTTGATACGATCATCTCTGTTAGACAGAGAGGTGTTTCTAAAGTTTTTGGCTTGTGGGGTGATTTGAAGAATGGGATTTTGTATTTAGTGGGCGAGAAGCTTGGTAGCTTTTCGTTGGAGGAATTCGAGAATCTCACTGAAGATGATTCTTTACGTTTAGCTATGATTGGTATGCAAATATGTGAGGCACTTCTCGGTCTGCACAAGGAACGGGTGATCACAGGCTGTTTGAGCGTTTCTTGTGTGAAGTTTGACGAATTTGAGAATGCGTATGTTGATTTGATTGAGTGGATGGAAACTGGAAGGAATGTGCATCGACTTATCGTTGAAGAAACAGTTGGTGCTCGAGAAATGGGATTGATTTTGGTTCGATTGCTACAGAAGGGGATTTTTGTGAGCTTAGAGGTGTTGTTTGGATTGTTGAAAGAAGATAATATGTTGATAAAAGATGCCAGCTCAAAGTATTTGGTTTCGTATAGCTCTGATGTGTGGCCAGTTTGTTTGCTTCTTCTCAAGCTTCATCTTAGAAAACGGTTTCCTGAGGAGTTGATTGAAAGTTTAAATTGTGTGGATGCAAAAGGATGTGAAGAGGGGATTGAGGATTTCTTGGTGTTGTACACATGTATTGCAGATAAATTAAGTTCTATGATAGAATCCGAACCTGGAGGGAAGTTTAAACCGATGATTGAAATTCTTTGCCAGTGTTGCAGTCTTGATCCTCAGGCACGTCCAGGTTTGACTGATCTATGGAAATGCATCAGGGAGGTGGTTGTGTCTCCTAGGCTCAGTTCTGTGATTGGATTGAAGAAGGCTATCTCTGGAAAAGGGAAAGACTATAGGTTGGTTCTAGGTGAGTTATGCCGTCTGGTAGAAGTGGGATCCAAAGAAGTGGAAGAAGAGTTGCCTGGAACGGAGAATGGCAGTGACGCAGGGGAGAGTAAAGTTGACACAGATTTTGTTGGGAGACTCTCAAAAGGAAAGATGAAATCTAAAGACATGCGGGGACACCAAGACTCTGTCACGGGTTTAGCGCTTGGAGGTACACCACACCTTCTTCTAATACTATATTCTCTTTTGTAAATGGTAGAAAGGTACTCAATTTTCCTGCCAAGAGTATCGTTTAGATGGGGTGCATCTTCATATTCTGAGTTGTTCCTTTTCTCTGTGTAGGTGGGTTTCTGTTCAGCTGCTCACTTGATAAAACTATCCTTGTATGGTCTCTGAAGGTAAAGTTAGTGATAGTCCTTTATAGGTTTTTGTTCATGTTCTTCCCATTTGATAACATCTCTCTGATAGTTGTATGAACTAACTCCCTATCAAGAGTAGTATAACAAGTCCTAATTCTAGCTATATGGATCTTCATGCGAAACATGCTATATACAGGACTTCTCCCATGTGCATACATTCAAAGGCCATGAGGATAAAGTAATGGCTTTGATACACATTGATGGAGCAGAGCCAGTTTGTGTCAGTGGCGACGGTGGAGGAGGTATCTTCGTATGGAGCACTACTTTCCCTCTGGCAGAACAGCCGCTAAGGAAGTGGTATGAGCCAAAAGACTGGAAATATACTGGCATTCATGCATTGGCATACTCAGAATATGGGCATGTGTATAGTGGTAGTGGAGATAACACTATCAAAGCTTGGTCATTACAAGTAAGTTAATTTTCCTGTACACTTAAAGCTTCTCCTGATAAGATTCTCATCATATTATTTGAAGAAGTTTCTTGTTTTTCCAGGATGGAAGCTTGGTTTGCACTATGACTGGTCATAAATCTGTAGTTTCAACGCTTGTTGTGCAAAATGGAGTACTATACAGCGGAAGTTGGGATGGAACCGTTAGATTGTGGAGTCTAAGTGACCATAGTTTTTTGACGGTGCTGGGGGAAGAGACTCAAGGTATTGGAAGATCTATTCTCTCTCTAGCTGCAGACGAACAAACTTTAGTGGCAGCTTATCAAAACGGAGATATACAGGTTTTAATATCTCTTAAAAAACATTTTGCTCAGCTTTGCTTCATTTCAGTCTTATTCTCAGTCTCTAAACCTGGGCTCTTCTGATTCTGTTATCAGATATGGAGGGATGATACATTGATGAAGTCCATGCAAGTACAGAGTGGTGCAATTCTCAGCGTTGCCGTGAATGGTAAATGGCTTTTCACTGGAGGTTGGGACAAAACCGTCAATGTGCAGGTAATGACGAATAATCCACAGAGCTGATCAAAAGCGATCCATTATCTGATGTTGGAGTGTCCTCTTAACATCTGTTTCGGAATACCGGTTTGTAGGAATTGTCAGGAGATGAGATGTCACTTGACTGTACTCATGTTGGATCAATCCCGAGTTCATCAGTAATCACATCATTGTTATATTGGGAAGGCAAGCTCTTTGCAGCGTTTGCAGATAAAACTATCAAGGTGGTAGCCTCGCGTTCGTTTTTTTTTCTTCTCTTTCTTGCTTTCTTAACTACCTCTGTTGTTGAGAATTGTCTGTGACGAGAGTTTTGTCTCCATTTTCCAGGTATACTACAATGGACGCTAACAAAAGCTACAGTTTTTCTCTTCTTGTTCCTGAAGATTACATTCTCTTCAAAAGATGTTGTGTATATCTATATATAAATCATGTGTGTATGAATCCTTCGTGTATATATGTGATTCGCAATTTGCTTATTTCTTTTAGAAATTGCTTATACAATACTTTGAGATCAATAGACACAAGAAGATGATATTTTATAAAGTTGAGTGAAATATTGCAAAAGACTAAAATTTTCAGGGACTTAATGTTAATTAATTAAAACTCTTCAAAATTGGAGCCAACCAGCAATTTAGCGCCACCCATCGGTGTAAAAACGTTTTCAGGGGACGAGAAATGAGACACAGAGCTTCCTTCATTCATGGATGATTGATCACGATAACAACAAAATTTCTGTAGCAAAGCAAGTTTTGTGAATATGGGCACTGTTTTGAATCTTCTGAACCCTAGTACATACCATCCAGCTCCTTGCCTGCTGTCTCGAAGTAATAAGCTTCCATGGACAAAACCTTTATCTGGTGTTTTTTTCTCTCCTTCTATCACGCCGATTCAGAGATGTCGCTTTGTTCGAAGAAGCTGTGTCTCTGCTTCCGTAATGGTAAGAAGATGAGACTAACATCTAACAGTACTTGTTGCACACCAACTGTTCGACCATTTGTCACTCTCTGTTTTTCTTTGTTGTTTCTGGTGGCTCTTTATTCTCAATGAGAGTTTTTCTGGTGAATGTTTGTATTTTGTTTCCGAATCTTCTACTCATTTTATATTCCTATCCATATTTTAGGGGAATTTGGGTCGTTTGAAGAGGAATTTGCAAAATGTTACGAGCATGAACTATTGGGTTGTGCGGGACTACTATCGTCTTGTGGATTCTGTCAATTCCCTCGAACTACAGATTAAAAGCCTTTCCGATGAACAGGTTCAACTTATTCTTCACTGCTTGAGACCCTTTTTTGTTATTCACATTGGTATGAGTCTTTAATGTAGTTTGGTTTTCTGTTTGTTTACCTCCTTAGCTGAAAGCAAAAACTGCAGAATTTCGGGAAAGGTTAGCGCGAGGAGAGTCCCTAGCAGATATGCAAGCTGGTTTGATCAAAACCTTACGTTGGATTTTACTTTATTTTCTCTGAAGATTGTTATTTTGTTTTGATAAATCTTTGCAATTGCTTTCTCACTTTTTGTTTCCTGTATGTGATTCCCTGTTCTAGAGGCGTTTGCTGTTGTTCGTGAAGCTGCAAAGAGAACAATTGGAATGCGTCATTTTGATGTGCAGGTCCTGTCTATTTCTTAAAACTCTTAAACTGTACTTCATACAATTTCTTGGGTGCATCTCTATCAGTTTGAAGATAGATTGTTAGGTAAAATTGTGGTTTTTGTTGCATCAGATAATTGGTGGAGGAGTGCTTCATGATGGATCCATTGCAGAGATGAAGACAGGTGAAGGGAAAACACTCGTCTCTACCTTAGCTGCATATCTAAATGCATTAACTGGCGAGGGCGTTCATGGTATGTTGTCTGCGATATATTGCTTAGTTGCCGCAATTTTAGCACAATAGTGATAACCAAATGATATACCTATGAAAAACGTATCATGAAACATCTACCTAAAGCTGTTGGTATTGATTTTCTGGTGCCAGTGGTTACTGTGAATGATTACCTGGCCCAGCGTGATGCAGAATGGATGGGCCGTGTTCACCGCTTCCTAGGTCTTTCAGTTGGTCTCATTCAGGTAGGTTTCACAGGCTCCGTTTGCATTCAACTTTTTGAATTTCAAAGCAGAAAACTTATGGCATTTTCGTCTACAACTGATTGTACAATTAGAGAGGAATGAAAGCTGAAGAGAGAAAAGTCAATTATAGCTGTGATATAACATACACCAATAACTCGGCAAGTGTTTCATTCATATCTGTTCTATTACTTGGGTTATACTTTATTGTTTTTTTATATTTCTAATCTTCTTCTACTAACATTTGTGCATATCTCAGGAGCTTGGATTTGATTATCTGCGAGATAACCTAACTTCAAACAGTGAACAACTTGTGATGAGATGGTAGATCCCATAAAATTATTCACTCCTCAGTTTTGTTCAATAGTGACAATTTATAATCTACAGGCCAAAACCATTTCACTTTGCAATAGTTGACGAAGTGGATTCAGTCCTCATTGATGAAGGCAGGAATCCTTTGTTAATAAGTGGTGAGGTAATGCCGTTCATTTTGATAAGCTTTAAAAAATAATTCTTAGGAGATTTAGGCATTTGGATTGTAGTCTGAATCTGGTTAAGAAACAAAGCAATATCATTGGGACCTAATTCAAATATTGATGGAGTTCTTTCTGTTGTGCTTGTATCACAGGCTAATGAAAATGCAGCGCGATATCCAGTTGCTGCCAAAGTGGCTGAACTTCTCGTAAAAGATATTGTGAGTTTTAGCATCTTCTTTTCTGTCAATTTATTGCGACCATTTTTCTTTGAGGAACCCTTTTTTTATTAATGGCATTTGAAAATCTTGTTAATAGCATTACAAAGCTGAATTGAAAGAGAACTCAGTGGAACTCAAGGAAGAAGGTATAACTCTTGCTGAAATGGCTCTTGAGACGGGTGACTTATGGGACGAAAATGATCCATGGGCAAGGTATCTACTTTTTACTATCACTGATATTCTTATGTTCCAAATGGTGATGTAAGAGTTCGGCGGTTGGCAGTTATTAGTAAGGCTTTTACAAGGGGAATATTTAGATTTGGTGATAATGGTTACAAAAGTTAAAATATTGGCACATGTTTGGGGGAGATATGAGGTAAAATTATGTACAGGTTTTTAAAAGTCTCATGGTTAAACAAAGAATAGTGGCAACAGTAGAAATTCTCTTTGTGAAAATCTTTCAGTGAGAAACTGCTTCCTGATCTTATTACATATTGTGGTTCTTTTTTTTTCCTGTTATGAACTAGTTTACTGAAAATTTCTGATTAATGCAGGTTTGTTATGAATGCTTTAAAAGCTAAAGAATTTTACAAGCGTGATGTCCAATATATTGTGAGAAATGGGAAAGCACTTATAATTAATGAGGTATGGCTCCAACTGTAGTCATAGTTTCATCTCATAAGATTGATGTGAGATGGCTAGTAATTAATGTAGTTTCATCTGTATTATTATATATTATTTAAAACAGTATGAGAGTTTAAGCATCTAAAGATTTCAAATCTTTTCAGCTGACTGGAAGAGTTGAAGAGAAAAGGAGATGGTCTGAAGGAGTCCACCAGGCTGTGGAGGCTAAAGAAGGTCTCGAAATTCAGGTTTGTCACTCAGACTCTATAACTTGTGTATAAAGCTATGCCTCCGAAATTTCATGCTCACCTAAACTCTTTAATATAGGCTGATTCAATTGTCGTGGCCCAAATCACCTATCAGTCACTCTTTAAACTCTATCCGAAGCTCTCCGGGATGACTGGGACAGCAAAAACAGAAGTACGTACTGGGGTTACTTTGATCCTCCTCCTTAATCTGTCTCAAAGCTATCGTATTCTTGACCTCACAAGGCAGTTTGAGACACGTGTTTTTTCAACTTCTTGCAGGAAAAAGAATTTTTGAGAATGTTCCAAATACCTGTTATTGAAGTTCCTACCAATCTGTCAAATATTCGAATCGATCTACCCATACAAGCTTTTGCAGTAAGCATCCTAAAAACATACATGTGTGTTTGCATCTTTCATCTCATTGCTAAAATTTAAACTTAATTTTCCTTGGTCATCCATCTGCTATGATGTAGACTGCTCGAGGTAAATGGGAATATGTTCGTCGAGAAGTTGAAGATATGTTCGGACAAGGTCGACCAGTTTTAGTAGGAACAACAAGGTAGCTCCATGTGCTTAAACCACTTCAGCATCTTTTGCACACATAGACCTCGTTAATTATTCAAGATTTTAAAAATATATCGCATGTACTGGTGTCAGTTGAAAGTATATAGAGGAAAGATTTAGGCTCGCTTTTCTTTATTTAGCGTGTGGTTTATGTTGGCAGAACTAATAATGAACCAAGGAAAACTACACAGTAACACTTGTTTCTTTGATAAAAACTCATTTTACTTTACCACTATTAACAAACAAGCTGGTGTCATTTTGCAGTGTGCAGAATTCTGAATATTTATCAGCACTGCTGAAAGAATGGGGTATTCCTCATAATGTCCTGAATGCACGACCCAAGGTGGATCTGAAACTTTCTGCAAAGTACAACCAACATAGCATTCAAATGATATCAGCTAGTTCTAATATTCTGTGCTTTACTTCATTCAGTATGCTGCCAGGGAAGCTGATTTTATAGCCCAAGCAGGAAGAAAATATGCCATCACCATTTCTACAAATATGGCTGGCAGGGGTACTGACATTATTCTGGGTGGAAATCCAAAGGTATTTTTGATAACATCCTTAACTTTCCACCTTTTCTAGATGTTTGTGTGATCCGCAGTTGATTGAGTGTCTCCTTGATGACCTAAACTTCTAAGGCCATCTAACTGTGTATCTTTTCGTCATGTTCTTGTTGTTGTTATCTTCCAGATGCTTGCAAGGGAAATTATAGAGGATAGCATCCTTTCATATCTAACAAACGAAGTTTTGGCAGATAATATTGATGATAATGAATTATCACAGAAGGTATAAGTTGCAAAAGACTTCATATTATGAGCTCTTTACATAGGTCAGATGATCATTTGTTGATTCTTCTATCTCATTGTAGAATAACTGAACTTTCCTTTGAATGACGTCAGGTGTTGTCAAAAATAAAAGTGGGACCGTCGTCATTAGCTTTGCTAGCCAGAGCTTCTCTTTTGGGTTTGCTTCGCAACTTTCAACACTCGTTTTTAGGAACTTGTGCACATACTCTATGGATTATGGTTGATGTTTCCTTACTTGATATCTTCTTTATATTCAATTGACACAGCAAAGTATGTTGGCAAAAGTGAAAATAAAAGCTGGACAAGGAAAAAGGCAAAGTCCGTGGTCACAGAATCTTTAGAGAAAAGTCAGACCATGGATCCTATGGAACTGCAGAATCTTGTCAACAAGCAGTCAGAAATGTACCCTTTAGGCCCTGCTATTGCTCTGGCTTATCTGTCCGTCTTAGAGGACTGTGAGGCCCATTGTCTACTGGAAGGGTCTGAAGTGAAGAGGCTTGGAGGCCTTCATGTAATTGGGACATCTTTGCATGAGTCTCGGAGGATTGATAACCAGGTAAGCTTTCTAGTTTTGATGCTTTTCCTGGATGCTACTTTTTTGAATCAAATGTGCCAATCTTATTATTGTTTTTAAGAAGGGTTATAAAAATTATTTTGACTTGGGAACTTTTGAAATTATGCATGCACCATTTTTCCTGTTTGATGGATTCAAAGGACTAGATGAATAATCTTCTGAGTTTCTGCCTCTATATTATTTCTTGTAGCTCCGTGGCAGAGCTGGAAGGCAAGGCGATCCGGGATCAACGCGGTTTATGGTAAGGTAATCACATCGATAATTCTCTGAACTGAAAAAGCCTCTATTAGCAAAGTTACTTACGTAGAAAAGACTTTACTGCTTTGATATTGTGAACTTTGCACCAATCTGAAAATGTTAAGGAATAATACTCTTCTTTGCTCGTTAACATGATTTACAATACAATTGGTTTGCTTACAGCTTGCAAGATGAGATGTTCCAGAAGTTTAATTTTGATACTGAGTGGGCTGTGAGACTTATATCAAAGATTACAAACGATGAAGACTTGCCAATTGAAGGTGACACAATAGTGAAACAGGTACGTAGTTCATTCTTCTATTTTTCTTTGAGGTTCCATCATTGTGATTTTCCTTTCAGAATTGGTGTATATATGTATGCTAATCTGGCTCATCTCATTGGGCATTGTAGCTTCTAGCTCTCCAGATCAATGCGGAGAAATACTTCTTTGGTATAAGGAAAAGCTTGGTCGAGTTTGACGAAGTGCTAGAGGTACCAGCTTTGCCAAATACATTTACTGGATCGGCATCTCAAACTTTGTATTATTTGTAGACTGTAGTTCATGTTATAAGGCATATTCTGTATAGAAGCTTATAATGTTTTTGGGATACACCGATATCTGAATCAACCATTTCCGTTTATTCTTCTTTAGGTTCAAAGGAAGCATGTCTATGACCTAAGGCAACTGCTTTTGACGGGTGATAATGAAAGTTGTTCCCATCATATATTCCAGTAAGCGCTTGCAATAGCCTTTGTTATGTCCATGTGAAAGAAAGTCATGTACATTTAATTTTTAGCATGCGTATCATGTGCATAGTTAAGCGACCTCTGGTTGTTGAATATGCGATCTCTCTAATTAAACTACACATTTATCACCCAGGTACATGCAAGCTGTTGTAGATGAAATCGTCGTTGGAAATTCTGATCCGCAGAAGGTAAATTAAAGTCTCGTCCGTTTTTTGCTGTTATTTTCATCATCTAATATCTTATTGTTTGTGGTAGCATCCAAGATACTGGAGCTTGGACAAGTTACTGAACGAGTTTATGGCTATTTCGGGGAACCAACTAGATGGTAAACTTGTTTCTTCATTTTCCATTTATGAGCATACCTATATATTGCTTCTTGAGAACAAAACACAGTGAAATCTAACAAAAGGCACTACCAGAGTCATTTTCAGGGGTCACAGAAGAAACCATGTTACAGTCCCTTGAAAACCTGCATGAGACAAGTACAATAGATATGGATGATTTCCACCTTCCGCACCTGCCAAAACCTCCAAATGCTTTCAGGGGAATTCGCAGAAAGAACTCTTCGCTAAGACGTTGGCTCGATATTTGCTCCGATGATTTGACCAGGTGAGCGCTAAAGTTAATAGAGTAAGTGTATTCGTTGTGAGAAAGAACTTGAGTTTTACTCTATAAGGATATCTTCTGCAGGAGTGGGAGGTACCGAACATCAATTAATCTTCTCCGGAAGTTCCTCGGCGATTATCTGATCGCTTCGTACTTGAATGTTGTTCAAGAATCTGGCTTTGATGATGGATACGTAAAAGAAATTGAGGTACATGTTTGTTCTTGCCTCGTGAGTGTATGCATACACATATGATTTGACACTAAAACGTCTGATCGATTTTGCTTTGTTGGAAACAGAGAGCGGTTCTCTTAAAGACGTTGGATTGTTACTGGAGAGATCATCTCGTGAACATGAATAAACTAAGCTCAGCGGTAACCACTGTGATCCTTATCTGTTTGTTTTTTCTCTTTTTGCTCTCTGCCTGTCTGATATTCATGTTGAACCCTCTCAATGTCTGATAGGTGAATGTAAGAAGTTTTGCGCATAGAAACCCTCTCGAAGAGTATAAAATCGATGGATGTCGGTTTTTCATCTCAATGCTAAGTGCAACCAGAAGGCTTACCATAGAATCAATCTTGCAGTACTGGTCATCCCCAATGGAATCTCAAGAGCTGTTCATATAATAATAAAAGTCTCGTTGGATTCAAGTTAAGGCTCCACAAACTAAATTCTCTACTAACTATATATGATTGAATGCTAGAAAGTAGAAATTCAGGCAATGTGACCTTTAATGCTTAAGTTTGATTACATATTATAAAATTTGTTATGTTTTTTTTTTTTCGTAATCGATTTCAGTCAAATGCGAATATTATTTTGATAATTCTAAATTTTGATACCAAAAATACTGCATCAGAATTTCATTTTTGAAAGACTACCTTTCTCTAAAAAATCAATCTACCACATTTGGGTGACGTACCCCAACACCGATGTCCAAACATTAACCATCCACATTAAACTCCAAATACTTTTAGTTTCGAATTTCTTACCTATCATTTATGGTTATGCATTGAATTCATGACTTCGGACTTTCGCATCTTAGGAGTACCTGTCAACGAATATAGTCTGCACAACTCCCACTTCAATATTCGTTGTGTTAAATTTTTGTTTTGCTATGGTCTTATAATCGAAGATATGTTTGATATCGATAAATGAATTTAGGTCAATTTCTTTTTGAACACAAAACGAATATTGAAGTGGGAGTTGTGCGATAAATGAATTTGGATCAATTTCATAGTATGTTAAGTCATGTATTTCATAGCATATCTTCGACAACGATAAATGTATAGTAGTCTGGTGTTGTATCAACACAACTTTTTTCTTTTTTTTTTTTTTGGGGTACAATTCATTACATATCTTGAATAGCTGAATATAAATGTACACGAAATTGTAAAGAAAAAAATGCACAAAGTTAACAAGGTAAAAAAAGTTCTATGTAAACTAAGATGTCTCCGTGTATTGTAGTATTAGGTTGAGGGATATTGTCGGAGATGTTTGGTGGCTTTGGTAGTTAGGTAAAATATAAGGATATGATTATTGGTTAGTTTGTGAAAGGTATAACATATACTCCGTCAGAACATGCGTACTACTATACTAGTAATGTCGTACTGCAAAGAAAGATGTGTGAAGAAAAGTCAAGAGATTCATGTAAATATAAATGCGATAAATGAATTTGGATCAGTTTCATTTCATTGACATTGTTGTCATTGTAATTCCAATGTTTTATAGCATCAAGTGTATCGTTTTAAATCGAACGTGCATTGACAACAACCACACAATAAAAATGAAAACCAAATTAGTCGTCAAATTTGACGTCGTTACTTCCTTCCTTCCGAAAGTGGTTATCTTCAGATCATAAAATTTGGAAACTTGGGATGGTGAGCGTTGACGTGAGATACACGATAGGAATCAAATTATTGTAAATTAAACAACTTGCTAGTCCGTGTGATACAAGTTGAGCATTTCGCGTAATACGTACGAACTAAAATGGTTCAAAATATAAATAAAATAATTGGTAGACCGGACTATTATATTACATGAACGTCTAAGAAAATTAAATTACTTCCAAGTAAAAGCCAAGCGTTACGCAGAGGTTAACACAGGTGATCTCTACCTACCCACCTGTGTCAGAGAAGTACATATATGTCGGTACAAGTGAGCAATGCCTGAGAGCATGTGCATTGCACAACTCAATATGAGACTCTTTAAAATATTTTAAGATTAAAAATATTATTAATTTAAGTAAATAGCTCCTTTAACAATTTCTGGGTTTTGAGCTCCACATTGCAGAGACCATATAAGGTTCTTCCCCTTTAAAGTTTTACAAATTGTTGTCTTTGCTTAAAATACACATTTGGTAGTGAATTGATAGAAAAATTGTAGAACAAGACTACATTTATTTCTTGAGGGTATATCTCCATGATCTCTCCTTTAATAGAAAAGAGCCTATGATCTTCAACCTCTGAGCCAGAAGCAGAATCTTCAGGTTCCGTCTTAAGCTCAGATTTGAACTCTTTTGCATGCTGCATCGTTACCTAAAGCACCACAACTCTTCATCAATATACAACAATTACTAATCAAATCACCACCGGCCCTTTTATGATTCAAATAGCGATAGTTCTCAATGAGCTGTTGCAAATCTGTTTTCTAAGTAGAATACATAATCAACTCAATGCTACTCAAGTATGTAAGCATCGCTCTGATATGATGAATTCTGGAAAAACGTTTATACAAAAGGGGTTGATCTTCAAATCCAAATTCCCACCAGAACTAACGATTAGCTTTGATACAAATGGATGAAGAATGCAATATAGGCCGATAGTTAAGAAGAAATGAAAGAGGGGGGAGAATCTCTTACTCTGCCTTGTTTATTGAGCTAGTAGGAGCGAAGAGGGTAGGTGAAGAGGTAGAGATAGCAGTCATGGGAGTCAATCTCTTGAAAGAAAGCGAAGAAGAATCTGGATGAGAAGAATATGATGAAGAATGGCGGAATCCGATTTGGGTTTAGAGGATTGAAGGAAGCAGACGCCGAATACGATCATCGTGATTCCAAAACCTCTCTGAATTAATTCGGCCATGGAACCAGAGGAGATTCTGGTTCCTCTGTTCGCTTTTACTCTTTCTCGCTCGATATCGATTATGATTCTCTCTCGCCGACGGAGATAATGCGTCACTGGATCGGATTGTGTCGGATTTACGGATTGATCGAGCTGAAGAAAGTGGAGAGAAATTAAAAAATATTGCGTAGGAAAAAGAAATCATATCAGAAAAAATAAAATAAAAGCCAATAGCTTATTGACACGTGTCGTGAACAGTTACACAGAGTCGATTTTATTGGATGCTCCCACAGAGACGATTCAGAACTTTGAGAGCTGACAACTCATATATAATTTCATTTTTTCTTTATTTTTTCACTCTAGAACCTGTTAGAAACTGTGCAATGCACATGCCCTAAGATTCTAAGAGAATATTATAATGTTTTTAATGAAAATCGCAGGTATCACCAGATTCATCTAAAACAATCAATTATAGTTTTTTTTTTTTGGTTCAAAAACAATCAATTATAGTTATTCATGTAAAGATATACTTCGTGATAATCTAATTTTCTTTCGTGAAAATCTTAAACTGTAGGAGAACTATGTATATGTAAAAAACTATAAAATATTAGTCTATTAGTAATATTATATTAATTTCAAACTATAAAATATTTCTAATGGAATGTCAAGAACTGTTCATCCTTGCAGTACTGGTCATCCCCAATGGAATGTCAAGAACTGTTCATCTAAGAATAAGTCTCGTTCGATTCAAGTTACGCCTCCACACAATACACTACATTCTCTTGAGTGCTAGACAGTAGAAAATCAGGCAATGTGACCTTTAATGCTTAAGTTTATATCTGTGTCACACTTGCATTGCACCCTAAATTTCATTTCATCGACATTGTCATTATAATTCTAATGACTTAAAAAAAACTATGTTGCTTATTTAGCATCAGATGTATCATTTAAATTTTAAATCATATCATTATCATACGGCTATAGTTTCAATTTATTTTAAAGCAGTATGGCAAGTAGTTATTTGCTTGAACAAAACCAAAATCTTCATAACCATATTAAATCGTCCAAAGGAATGTTATCTATGCACACAAAAAAAGAAAGCGCAATAGATGAAGCAAATCAAATTAGAGTCAAACTAGGGGTCTAAAATCTGTAAATTTTGTTTCGTCGTTATTTTGTTTTTGTTTTTTTCTGAATTGAATGTATAATTAATCGAATTCTGCAGATCAAGTGTGACGGTATTTTATGTAAATCAGAAATGAAAGCAAAGATCTTGGGATGGACCAGAGCTTAGCTTCTCGCTAACAAACTTGAAGCGCGTTTTCGATGTTTCGTCGTCATTACTTACCAAAGTGGTATCATTTAAATCCTAAATTCTGGACACTAGTTGTCATTGTCTTAATGATGACGTGGGCTACGTGTGCATGCACCTGACTTGAGTACTTCGTATACAACACATGTGCAAATTATCCGCTATATCCGATTCGATCCGCTATCCGCTTTGATTCGATCCGAAAATTCCGGATAACCGTAACGAGACAAATCAAAGCAAATACTAAAATTTAATATCCGTTAAAACCGGAGCAAATAGCAAATAATGTTTTTGAAAAACCGAATATCCGATCCGATCTGTATATTATAATAATTATGTATATATATACACATTATAATAAGAAAATTGTTTTTTTGTCTTTAGAAACATACAAATTAACAAAATTATTGTTTTCACAAATATAATCCACTCATTTATGCAGTAAAAAGGTTTAATAATGTAGCAATAGCTTACTTGATTATTTTAAAATTAGGAATATTGTGACTAAATAAAAAATTTAACAAATAATATGTTTAAAACTTTAAAATTATATTTGCATTATGTTTTAATATTAACGATGTTGTGTTTAGTGGTATCTTTGTGATCAGTTAATTAACATTTTTAGAACCTATTTTTAAAGACATATTATAATTTATGAAACAATAATATATTTAGGGATGTTTCTATCTAATTTTCAGTTATTTATAATAATATATATTTTTTAGTTTTTTTTAAAAATATTTTACGGATCGAATCGGATATCCGCAGATATTTTAAATTTTTACGGATATCCGGATTTTCGGATATCCGGAAAGTTTCGGATCGGAGCGGATCGCAAAATCAACTATCCGGATTAGACGGATCGGATCACGGATCACGGATATTTTCCGGATATCCGCTCCCTGCCCAAACCTACATGTGATTATGTGAATGAACTAAAATCTTTCAAAAAATAAAGAAAAAAACTATAACTGGTGGTATAATTATGTCATGAACGTATAGAAAAATTAAATTAACTACCCTAAAAGCCAAGCGTTTTGCAGAAGTTAACAGAGTCTCTACCACCTCTGTCAGAGAAATGAGCATGTCTAAAAAAGGAACCTAAACTATTAAAATTAATGTAAGGATTTTAATCAAAAACTGTCAAGTATCACCAGATTCGTTTAAAACCTTCAATCATATTAGTATTTAGTGGAATTAAACCTCTCTTCCGAGAAAATCTTAACGGTGAGAGAATTATTACATAATTACATTTAACTCAGGAATACTGACTTCTCTCCCAGGGAAGTCTAGTCCATTTTGAAGAGCTTTTAAGTGTTGAAGTCAAAAACAACTCCGGCGACTGAACCTGCAGCAGCGGCGATAGTCACGACCAAGCAAGATAAACTGAAGAGCTGAAGGCAAACCCACATCTTACTCCACTTTGGTATCTTCCTCTGCTTAATATACATCTCCACCGGAAAATACACGGTCAACGGCCAAAACCCGAGTGCTCCGACCAGACCAATTACGTCATTGAAGAACGGAAGAATCACTGAGATCAAGGTGGTTAACATCACAAACAACGTCCTGCATATCAACCTAGAAACCAAAAAAGAAAAAGAGTTTTATTTTATTTTATTTTATGTCATTCACATATTATCTTTAAGGATGAATCGATATATATATATCGACATCAATAAGTTATGAAAATGGTTTTGTACCTGAGAGGATTAAAACTAACTGTGGGCTTAAAACCCGGAATGTGGAACTTGATATCTCGGTCGCTAGCAGGAAACGGGACCAAAGCTTGCTTCTCGATGAAGGCAAAAATTGGTTGGCAAGCGACTTGGTACTCACGTACTGTGTGAACCACAACAGCAGCATTGGCAGTGTTAAGTAACCAGTAAGGATTATAGAACCCAAAATCGGTTAAAAGATTATTTGGAGACATGTCCCCAAACGCTGCATAACCGACACATCCACACAACATGAAGAGCAACGTTATCACCGCAACACTCACGAGAGATGCTTTCTTCATTGTCTTCTCCTCAGATGGCGGCGACTTCAACGTATCCTGTTTCGGACATAAATCTAGTGTTTAGTTACCATTTACCAATGTGCCATAGAATCTACAAAGATATATTAACTTTGGAATCCCGGTTACCTGAACTTCAAAGAGGAGTTTGGAAGAAGAGTAAGCAAAAGCAATGTTTCCAAGAGCTTCGAAAATTCTCCAAATCTTCTCCCTTTTTGCCACTACTCCTATGCGTATCCCTGTCAGGCTGCCCTTGGCGTTTCCATTTTCTGAATCGATGACGAAAAAGAAAAAAGGTTGTTTAGTCTTTAGTTTTCGGTCACCTTGGTTGCGTGGGAGGTTCAACCATCAGGTTTTACAACCCTAGTTGACTTTCAGAACTATTAAAACTTGGTTGGCTAAACTATGGTTTAAAAGACTTTAGTTTTAACAAAAATTCTCCAAAGTTTTAAAAGCCAAAGACTTACTCCATCTGTTCGTTTAAGGTTTTTCACATATATGAAGAATCATGTAGTGTTTTATTATTGATGACTTTTCTTTTTACATGAACTACTTTTCTAATAGTATTAAACAATAGTAGTAATTTAAGTATTCAGTTACTTTTAGTTACTTTTCCTTGAAGTTTATAAAATGTCACATTCATTAATAAATAATAACCTTAGAAAAATTAAACATCAAAATTAAGGAACAAGAAAAAAATCTTTAAACATCAAAAATTAGTAATTTGGTTGGCTAAAGACTTAGGGGTGTTATTGGTTTCATATATTAAAATCAACTCCAACCAATTTGAAATACATCAGATTTTCAAAATTTTGGCTCATTTGTAATGATTCATTATTCATTTTACAATCTGTACTATCAGAATTATCATTAGATTTTTAAATATGTGGCAGTGTATTTACAAAATCAACATGATATGATTTGATTTCTACACGAGAATCAAATTCAGTCAACAAATAAATAAATAAATAATTACTGTAAAAATAAAAATAAAAGAGAGAAAAGTGGATTTCCTTTCGCTCTTTTCTATCAATTCAGCTCTGTTTCTAGTGCTGAAACTCTGTTTTTCTCTTTATCAATGAAATACCCAGTGCTAAAAGAAAAAGAAAAAAACCTTAGCTACCTGCAACTTTGGCGATCACGAGCCCAATACAGACTGATGGGTAAAGTATGGACATGACGGCGGCGATGATGGAGAGGCAAGAGAGCTTATCGACATTTGGGATCTGAGAGAAGAGTATCTGCAACACTCCAAAGGATATCACGTATGGATTGATGTTCATTTCACATTGGTTTTTGCCTCCACTGTTGTGAAAGCAATTCGATCTCTGTATTGCCCTGTTTTAGGTTTCAAGATTTTATTAGAACCCAATTATCCAAACATCTGACGGCCAGATTCTGACCCAATACTCAAATATGTACAAATTATGAAGCTTACAGTGAAATAAATTTTCGGAGTTCTGAACATGCTAAAAAAGAGAGGAAATAATTCTCACCTCATGCTAATGGCAGTGGCAATAGTGTACCCAATAGCAACACCAAAGTGATGAAGATACTGAACAATCCCACATAGCTTCGCCTGGACACCACCTGCAGACCATTTAAACCGTTAGCAACAAAGCCATATCACTCCTCTCCTCCCATTAGATTACTATTATTATATAATAGTTTATGCTCTCTAAATATTATTATTTAATTTTTTTTGTCAACGATTCTCAAATAAACTTGAAATGCTCGTTATGTGCATGTATACCGAGAATGTTTTGTACGGCGTCCATGTAAGTGTAGTTCCTCTCGCCGGAGACGGGATCTCCGGATCGGTAAGATGCGGCCAGGAGGATAGACGTGAGATAAGTTACGGAGGAGAAGAACAAAATTACCACCGGTCCGGCTATCCAACCTAGCTGCGCCACCGCCCATGTCATCGACAGAACTCCAGAACCTATCACACCAGTTGTTATACGCGCACTCGCCGTGCAAACAGTCCCTAAAAAAACAAATGAAAACTTAAGCTTTCTAGTTTCTCCGAGTGTGTGCTTGATATAAACCATTTAATTTAACCTGTTCGTTTGGGATTGAATTTGGAGTCGCCAGACGGTTGTGAGGGCATGTCAATAGACAAAGCTTCTTGCTGGGAGAGAGCTTCTTGCTGGCTGCCAACCATTATCTTTTTAATACTCTGTTTGTTGTAGGAAGAATTGGAAGATAAATTCTTTTGAAGGGCGTTGTGTATATTGCTCTCTGACCCTACCCAAAACGGGAGAAAAGAAAGAAAGAGACGTATAAATCGCTGACGTATTGGCAAAACAGGGAAAACGATAGGAAAAAGCATAATAAAGAAGAAATTTATGAACTTATTTATTTATTTAAAGTTTATGAGCTGATGTAATTTCATTATTTTACACAATACGATTTAGATTGGTTTTCAAATGTTTGTTTCACACTTGAAATCATAATGTCAATGTTTTTAAAATACAGAATTGAGCTTTTAAAATTATATAATCATTTGTGAATGAAGACTCGTACTGTATCATTTCAGATTATGAATCTAAAATCTCAATGAGAAATGAAATATCCATTGTGAAAATAGTTCCTTCATTCACAAATCACAACTTTAAGGTAATTGTTCAAGAAAACCCTGAACAAATACGTAACAGTGCTGATAAAAAAATTGGAAAACTAGAGATTACTATTGGAAATTAGAAGATTAGATTATTATAAAATTTCGTGTTTATTATTTGTTTAGTTACTTGACAACTATTTTGTTAACTTTCCAGTTCTATTTTTTGTTTCTAATTTTTTATGTATTAACGCATATCATCATCACAACGACGTTAGACACATGGCAATATCTCATAAGTTAAAATTATCATATGTGTCAGCAACCATATAATGTGCATCCAACTTCATATAGTAAAATATTAGTAGCTATAGTTTCTTCTAAAATTTTAATTTTTATCATGTATCAAATTTTATATAAATACTAGGACTTTCACCCGCGCACGCGCGGGTCTGTATCTTAAATCAGTTTAAAATATATTTTAATTTTTTTTTTAAACTGCAAAAATCAACAATTAAAATTTATCAATATTTCAATACCAAAACTCTCTGGAAAACAAAAGTTTTTAGATATATCAATATCGTATTGAGATCAAATCTTGACATACAAAAATATTGTTTAGATCATATCCCGGTAACAAAAATGTTTGTATATGTCTAATGACCAAAACTTACTTGAAGATATTCAAATCATTATAATAGGACAAACTTACTTTATCACTAAACTTACTTGTAAAATGTAATGTTAATTTATGAACTATTGTGACGTGTTAGTCATTTTCTAAACAGAAATATATTTTTAAATATGTTTAGTGAAATTCTTAAAATTAGATGTCAACAATATTTGTATGTAACATGATGTTTATTTAAAATAACTTCAGTTGGTTATGTTAGAACTTAAAATGCTATAAATAACAATATTTGTATGTAATAAATTTAAGCTAGATGATAAACTAATATTTTGGTAAGTTTTCAATGGTTATAAAACCTAAAACCTAAATGAAGAGAAGCTAGTCGACACACATAATTGTTCTTCATTTTCTTCTTCTGTTGTTTTAAAGTTTTTTTTAATTTTCTTTGATTCATTCTTTTTCAGTATCTTATGTTTTGTTTTCTTCTTTGTCTTTGGTCTTATTTGATTTCTTCTTCATTTTCACTCATCTTCGCGTTTGCTCTTCTTCGTCTTCGCTCTTCTTTTTTTTTCTCTTTTTTGTTTTGTTTTGATTTGGTTTCTTCTCCTTTGTTCTTATTTTATTTCCTCTTTAGATTGGTCTTCGCAATTTTTTTGTTGTTGTTGTTAGGTTTCTTCTCCTTCGTTCTTGTTCGAATTCCTCTTCAAATTGTTCTTCACAAGTTTTTAATATGGTTTTTCCTTATTCATCTTTGTCTTCTTTGGTCTCTATTTTGTATTCGCAATTCAATATCTTTTTTTTCGCTATTCTTCGGTTTTATCTTGGTACTCTTCTTCTTTGTGTCTACTTTTTTCTTCATTTTTTTTTCTCTTATTTCTGTAGGTTATTCTCGACCCTTAAAATTCTGCATGGCTCTATTCCTCTTAAATTTAGAATAAATTATAATTAAATAAAACACAATTTCGTTACCTGAAAAACTGAAAATAAAATCAAGCTATAATGACTTATTGAACAAAATATATCCAAAACAGGCCCTTTGAATGTCATATGTAAATACTAAAATGAGAAGAAATTTATCTTATTCTGTTTTTCATAAATTTACTTTTGTTTATATTCCTTCTCTTTCAAGTGGCATCTTTTAAAAATACTACTTATAAACACATGAATATGTAAATATTACAAAACATTGAAAAAACAAAAATAGAAAAATAGAAAAAGAACAAAATACAGCCTTCTATTGTGTTTGCCTTTTCCTTTCAATTTGTGTCATGTAATCACTATTCTGATTTTTTTTCTTTCTTCATAATCAATATATTTTCCCCATCGAAAGCTTACTAATTTAGGAGCAACAATTCACTTTTGATTTAATCTACACTTTGGTAATTTCGATTCCTTGTTCTCTTCATAGTCCTTTGAATTTTTTGTGGTAATGTAACTTATTTATTAATTAATTGGATGTGCTTCCATTATCAAAATACAAAGAAAATCAATTGAACACCATAGACCAGATAATATTCGAAATAAAGCAAGCGAATTTATTTATTTCACAGAAGGACATGTATACCTTCAGTGTGATGCCCATTGTCTTTGTTTCAATCATTCCTTTGCTTCATGATTTTTCATTAATCCACTACATATCCTTTAGAAGAATTGATCGATCTATGTGAACTTTCAATATGTGATGTCAAAGTATCTTGTCTTCAATATATATCCCTCCATCTTGTTTCCAGGTGGTTTCTCGATGTTGGATTTGTTTGATCTTATATCAAGCTCTGACGTGAACATATGTTTATTCATGTAAGCTACATTTGATCAAAATCCAGTTAATACAATTGTAGCTTTTGTAGGTGTTAAAAAGGGAGGAGATGACTCTTGGTATATATAAGAAATAGATGGCAAAAGTGTGTTAGGGTTTTTAATTTTTATTAGCTAAAGGAAAATTTCCTTATTTGTTTCCTTATTTAATTTCCAATAGTATTATTATTTGTTTTCTTTTTTCTTAAAGGAAAATCTCCTTTTTTACAATTCTGCTGATAAAAATAAAAAGTAAATTAATGAAAAAAAATTCAAATATAAATAATTTTAGATGTTGATATATAATGATATTGTTGGTATAATTTTCTTATTTATTACATATCTCTACTAATATTACACTTATAAATTCTGGAAACTTTCCTATTGCTTACCTTTGAATTATGAAACTTTCTTAAAATATAAAAATATAAAAAGGAATTTAACTAATTGAACAAATAGCTAATTTTATGTGATGATGTGGACTGATACTATTGGTTGTTTAAAATTCGGAAACTTTCTTAATCTAGGAAATACTTATGTGGACCAATCATATCGCGTTTTTAAATCCTATGTGGACGCTCTTAGAGGCTTATAGCCTCAACTTTTATATAGTATAGATTCAAATAAGCTAATTATGTATGTTTTTTACGATATCCATCAAATTTAACCATAATTTTAAGTTTATGCATGTCATATTAAAAATAAATTCTTCTAAATTCTTAATACATCATGATATAAAGAATAATTTTCAAAGATTATGAATATAAAATATTTCTACAAATTAATAAATATAACTTGATCGATAAAGTAATTTTTTTGTTAGATAATAAATTTTCAAAATCTTAAAATATTACTTTGTAGAGGTTTTAATGTATAGATGTTTGAATGCATTAGAGAAGTCTCCAAATTAAGACATGATGTTCTCAAAGTACCATCAATTTGCTGATGTGTCAATCTCCACAATTTTTCTGAACTATTTTGTTTTGTAATTTAATTAATTCTGTTACATTCATTACCAAACATAATTCTTTTCATGGTTACCTATTTGATTACTATAATTCCTGTTTCCAAGAATATTCTTAAACTTACAAAAAAATATATTTATTGTAACTAAGTTTTTTTTTTTGTTTTTTAGCTGAAATCTTTTCACTAGATAAAAGAGATAGGAAATACATTGCTTCTATTTTCTTATCCCATCCATTTAGAACAAGTTGCTTACCATTCAAAGCTTCGCTTTTGTGCTGGGAAGAACTGGAAGATAAATTCTTTTGAACGGCGTTGACCACTTGCCAATGTTGTTGCCATTGGTATTCCAAAAAAAAAAACAGTCAACAAGTTTTAAAGTATATTGTCCGAGAAATATGTACTCCTATCTCTAATATTCTCTCACTAAATATAAAACTAATATCTAAAATATTTATAATCTATATAATAATCTACATAAGTAATAAGGCTTGGACACTCTCCTGTTCGGGACACGTGGGGCCTTCTTTTTTTTTCCTTCCAAACGCCAAAACGACGTCGTTTTGCATCTTCCTTTTTTTTTTCGTTTTAATTTTCGTCTTTCATTTTCATTGCAAGATACCAAATTTATTTGAATTCCAAAATGCCAATAGTTTGATGAGTCTTTTTGAACAAATTTTCAGATGAAGTGAGGATGTGGGTGTTTGAGGAGGTTCTACCAAATGGTGAGAAGCTCACTGATGTAATCAACAAGACCAATGTAAGTAAAAAAAGGGATGATCTTGTTAGATTTTTTTTTCCGATTCTTGGTTGGTTCTGTAACCATTTGCTCTGTTTTCTTGATCAGGAAAATGTCAAGTACCTTCCTGGTATCAAGCTAGGAAGAAACGTTGTTGCAGATCCTGACCTTGAAAATGCAGGTCAGTGATGAACTTTTTGTTCTCCTTTAGATTATCCAGTTAGGTTCTTGAAAATTGATGGTGTTTAAGTTTAAAACCAATGCAGTGAAGGAAGCAAACATGTTGGTTTTTGTCACGCCGCATCAGTTCATGGATGGTATATGCAAGAAACTAAGTGGAGAGATAACAGGAGAAGTTGAGGCTATCTCTCTTGTGAAAGGAATGGAAGTGAAGAAGGAAGGTCCTTGTATGATCTCCAGTCTCATCTCCAAGCAACTTGGTATCAACTGTTGTGTTCTTATGGGCGCAAACATCGCCAACCAGGTTTGTTACATTGATCCACAAGTTGGAGACCTTTTGGTAAGTTCTTGTTTTTCACATTGCTGTGACTGATGCTGTTAATAATACAGATTGCTATGGAGAAGTTTAGTGAAGCAACGGTTGGGTATAGAGAGAGTAGAGAAATAGCTGAGACATGGGTTCAGCTGTTTAGTACTCCTTATTTTATGGTCACAGCGGTAAGAAAGTTTCATCCTTTCTTTAGTTTCATTCTTGGTTCTTGAATGGCTTGAAGTTGGCTATAAGACTCTCTTGTGTTTGAAATAGGTCCATGATGTTGAAGGAGTAGAGTTGTGTGGGACTTTGAAGAATGTAGTGGCTATCGCAGCGGGCTTTGTGGACGGTTTGGGGAATAACACAAAGGTAAGATTAAGTAGTTTCCTTCTAAGAGAGGCTTAAGTAGTTTCCTAAAGGTCTCAGCTTTTTGAAAACTTATATATGTAGGCTGCAATTATGAGGATTGGTTTAAGAGAGATGAGAGCACTCTCGAAGCTTATGTTTCCATCTGTTAAAGACAGTACTTTCTTCGAGAGCTGTGGTGTAGCAGATGTCATCACAACTTGCTGTAAGAACAGAAGAAAACCCTTTTTGGTTCATTGTAAAAGTGACTCCCTTTTTGACTGTTCTTTCACTTGACTGTTACAGTACAAGGAAGAAACCGGAGAGTTGCAGAAGCATTTGCACAAAGCGGAGGAAAAAGTAAATTATTTTAATGGATCAACGTAACAAAATCATTATATAAATTATTTTCCACTTGATGAATAAAGTTTTCTGTTTTGGAAATAGTTAAAGATCTCTAATATTTATATATATCATCTACAAAATAATATGGGGCACAAATAGTTTAATTTAATAAAAGTAGTTAGCTTAGAATACCAAAAGTCGATAAAAGTGCCAAGAGGTAAAGGTTTCTTATTTTGTCAAGTGGAGTGAAAGACTGGTTAAATAAAATCTTGTTAAGGTTTTTGATTTTGTTAAGTGGGGTGAAATTTCAGTTTTTTCCATGTTTCATCAAAGACATTCATATTACTATCCACCGGAGCGAAACATATATGCCATAAATCTCATTGTTCTGTTCGATGTTTGAACGGTTTATTTAAGCTTTTAAAGTTGAAGTTATGTTTCTAAAAAAAAAGTTTCGATAAAGTTTAGGATTATTCTAATTTTGGATTTCCATTTTAATATTGTTTAAGAGAAATATGAGATTCTACCAAAATTTTTTTTTTTCATTAAATTTCCAAAAAAGATATTGTTAACAACAACAAAAAAAGTCAGAAACTATAAATTCAGAAAACAAAAAACCCGCGCATTGCGCGGATTCTCTCCTAGTAAGATAATAATTCTCAATAGCTTTCGACCAAAAAAAAAAAAAAAAATTCTCAATAGCTCACTTCAACATTAGAGAAAAGCATAAAGAAAAAATCAGATAGATCACTTGTTGAACTAAAATCACTTGAAAGTGTTGAACTAAAATCATAAAGCATATAGTAATGAAAATCAGATAGATCAATTGTTGAAAAAGCACGTGTTTAACTAAAATCACTTGAACTTGTATAATTCTAAAAACTCTCTAGAAATCAAATCACCCAATATCATTCTAAACCCCTACTTACCTCGAGTGATCTCAAAAGCGGTATCAAGTCTTAGACTGAAACTTCAGCACCTTTAGCACTTATTCGTTCTGCAACTGCTAATCTGCTATAGCTTATCCTTATTATCACATTTTCTTTAATTCTATTAAGTTATAAATCGCAACAAAATAATACAGAATATAATACAAGAACAAAGACTTGTTCATTCCCTTTCACACTCAACACTCTTACAAACACCTTCAGATTTGTGACAATTTCCCCCAGGCTACCCAAGTTACGCCTCTCCTTCCCAGAAGAACAAATTTGTGGTTCCAGAATTAACAGAATTTGCCTAATCTAACAGATCAATGCAGCATTGAGTATTGCCAAACAAGTTTATTTAAACTGACAATTCCCGTAAGGAAGTCTCTAAATTCAAGCAAAAAGAAACTACTATTTCCGAGTAGGAATAAAATTATGCGATAGAAATAACAAATCAAGGAAAATGTATGTGCTAACCTCTCTTCACTGATCTTCCTATGAAAAGGAGAAGAATTTTATCTTTTTAAAATCTGTTAAATCTTCATACAGTTGTTTAACATGTCGTTTAAGTGTATGTGTGCCTTTTTTTCCTTAAAACGTTACTATGTTTTAAAATTAACTATGTTTCTTCTGTTTTCACGGAGGGGAACTTACATTAATAATCTTTAATATGAGGAGTTATATCATTAAATTTATAATTGAGGGTTTTCTATCCAATCAATGTTTAGTTGAGGGGTTTTATTATTATGAAGTCTTTCATCTTCCATATTACTATAAAGTCTTACATTAATAATCATTTGTAGGTTTGGTTTGCATATTTTTTATGTTGGGGTTAAATTTGCAAAAAAAAATTAGTTGGCGAGTTTTTTGCACAAAATCATTTTCTATTTCGTCACAAATATTCATAATTGTTATATTACGAGGTTCTTTTGATTCTAGGATTTCATTTGCATAGTTTTTAACTAAGAATTTGGTTTGCAAAAATAATTTACTTTGAGGTTTTTTTTTCATAAAACTCTATTGATTATAACTATTTGATTCGTAAAAAGGAAAAAAACTATTTGGTTCGTAAAAAGGAAAAAAAGGGACTCATAAAAAAAGTTTTTGAGGATATAAATGTCATTTGAGTTATGTACTTCTGTTAGTTACCTAATTTGCTCTGGATGCAAAGAGGTGATACTCAGTCATATTATAAAGAGGTGTTACTCCTCATATTATTCTAGTTAACTAATCTACTGAATGTACTCTGTAATCATCTTATTTCCTGAGGGGAAAAATTTGACAAAGGAAGAAAAAACAAACATTTTTTTCCAGTAAATGAATAACGATTTATGTATTATAGAGATTATGAATCTGTACAGTAACTAGGGAGGGCTGAAACATACAGACCTGTACCCTCTGTGCTTTTGACTTTATGTATGTGTTGATAATGAATAGTCATCAAAGAGCCTTTTGATCAAGGCGCTCGTTCCAGTTTAAGCAACGGATTAGGCTCCTAAACCAATCACCGGTTTGATCAGATTTGTTGACAGTTGGGAGTGGATGTTGGCTCATGTAAATTCTCACCGAATCTCCCCTCGACAGTTGCTGCCTTCTCTTTCCATCAAACGAAACCCATGCATTGCTTCGAGCATCATCTGGGATCTGTTTTTGTTTAGAGAACATTAGCGAGCATTTCCATAATGCTGGTCTCCACTCATGAACTTTACAACTTTTCTTGGGTGGATTTAATTACTTACTTAACAGGAAAAAGATTGTTGCTCTACAGATTTGACGAAAACTATTGAGTTGTGGTTATGTTTAGAGTCTTTTTACCTTTAATTCGAGTTTTGCAGAATCTGGAAGTATAACTGGTCTGAATGACAAGGAATGTGGGCAGATTGGAGTGAACAACATGCAAGGAACGTTTGGATGCACCTGCGATTTTCGCATTATATAAATGTCAAATAGAAGAAAAGAATTACAAAAGGTTTGCGTACTCAATATTTTACTAAAATTGTATTATGAATGACATGATAGTTCCCAGAGATGCCATTGATAATATCTCAGGTAAAGTTTATTTTGGTATGCAATGAAGATTTTAGAAGTAAGTAATTAGCTTACCATGGAGCCTCCTGCTGCTGTAGAATAAGCAGTACTTCCTGTAGGAGTCGCTACTATAACTCCATCGCCTTGTACCTGTAATAGCATTTTCGTCAGACACGAACAAAATTTAAGAGTATTCTCACTTGCTTATCAGATTTAGCAGTTTTTTATCTAGGAAAGGGAAAAAAACTCTTTTGGGTAGAAACCTTAGTGATGAGGCGGTCGTGCTCATAACATTCGATCTTAGAAAGGTAGGGGTTGGATCCACGATCAACAACGATCTCGTTCAAAACATCAAACACTTTACCAGGCATTGCTTTGCCTTTACGATAGATTTCGCAACGAAGACGCATTCGAAGAGTTATATAAACCCCATCTAGTGTGTTATTCCCATGAATGACCCGTCTAAGGTCTTGCCTGAAGTCTTCAAACTAAACGGAACAAAAAACAAAAAAGCTGTCAAAAGAAAAGACATACTAAGGCATTGATTAAGAAATAGAACATGTCGAAAGGCTTACTGGATGTGAAGTGAGGAATCCGAGAGACCCCAGATTAAATGAAACAACGGGAGGGACAGCTCCTTTGAACAAGTTTGATGCATGCAAAATCACCCCATCCCCTCCTAAGCATGCCACAAAATCAACCCTTTCATGGAGATCGCTGGTATTCAAAATAAGTAAAAGAAAGTTAGTCATGATTGAGTCGTTGATGATTAGTCTAGCTGATGCGCAGTTAACTAATTCTTGTACCTCGTGTCCTGAATGTAAAAGGTCTGGACAAATCCGAACCCTGGAATCCTGGCAAATACATCATGCACCTCAGGTTCAACCAGAATAGTCATATTCTCTTGGTGATACAAGAAAGATGCAGCCTGAAAACAAATTTTAAAAGAAAAACTTCTTTTCACGGGAGGAAACTTTAATGCACAACAGAGATATATATATAATCTCTAAGATTTGAAATGCAAAGTGTTTACCTCTTTAGCTTCCTCCATCAGTTCTTCCCCGAGCTTCTTCAGCAGTAAGACAGTTTTTGGGGTAGTTTTCCAAAGAAGCATTTGTTGTTGAGTACTTGGATGTGTGAAGGCTAGAGAGGATTCTGTCACCTTTTCCCTTGTACAAGAGACTCCATCAGTTCGGACTAAGAACATCTCTGCTTTCTTTCTCGACTGCACCCTCACTACACCAGTGGCAGAAGCACACATATTTCCCTCAATAGCTTCATCATCACTGGAATCCGACGAAGAAGCACTATTTCTCTGAGACTCTCGAACAGGTTGGGAAACTACAGTGCGACTTAAGTTATCACTTGGAGGCACAACAACAGGCTCTGCAGGGAAGCCATTTCCCCTGTTATCCGATATACTTGTATTGGTGTTGTCAGAAGCATGCACATTCCCATTTGAAAACTTCCCATTGCCAATATCTAAACTTTGAGAACTCACAGGTAGAAGGGTCCCATTGGTATCTCTATCAAATATCTGGTTTCCGTTTGTCACTCCAGTATATGAAACTTGCGGAGTTGGCACTATACCCAGTTTTTTGGACTGACTACTAAGATAACCAGCAGGAGAAACACCTTTGCTCCTCAGGAATTTAGACATTTCTTTTCTTGAAAAAATATTACCCGGTGGAAGTTGAGCATTAAGAGGATCACTCACCATATTAAACTCTGATGCAGAAATATCTCCCTCACTGCTTCCAGATTCTTTGCTCTGGTTTGAAGTAGATCTACCGTCAACCTCACTGATTTCAGAGACATTAACAGGCACACCCTTACCAGATACTACAACACTCAATCCAAGATTCGTTTCAGAAACCTCCTGGAGCTTTGACTCTTCTGAAACTGGAATTTCTTTAGTCACCGGATGTGTCATGTACTGCTTCCACCTGGAAACCATCGAAGAAGTTCTCCAAACACCTTCCTTACTGTGAACGTATATCGGCCTTTTGCTACTATCTGCTACAATAGAAGCAAACAGCTCGACCTGCTGAGCTAGAGGGGCCATCCTGACTTCAATTGGAATTTTCACCACTGTAACTTTCCCAAGGGAAACTGCATCATCCAGAGCCGCCTGATAGAATGTATCCTTCACGTTTTCGGCTCTCAAGTCAACAATTGTTTTAAATCCTTTTTCAATCAACCACTTCAATCCTTCTTCTGTTACCTGTCCTCCCCTCCAAAACGCAACCTCAGACTCATAAGAATCAGTATCATCTTTCATATTTGACAAATAAATAGGGTCCCAATTTGCGAAAAGCGTTTGGCAAGGATAATTATCACTGCGTGGAAAACCTGCGTCGTAGCAGACATTTTTAAGCTTCTGTAACTTCCTCCAAACAATTCCACTTCTTTCATCATCTGGCGTCAGATAATTCTCGAGAGCAATGTGTAAGCTTTCACAACACCGCTTCATTTCACCCCTGAAAATGGCAAGTGGTGGAAGTGTGTCCTCCGCAACCCCTACATCATCCAAACTAAACGAATTCATAGAAGATGACCTCCCTGAGAGAATTTCCTTTCTTCCTTTATTTAGAAGGGATAATATACAACCAAGCACTGATACTATTTTATCCTCCAGCAATGGCTTTTCCTCGGGTGAAAAATCATACGGTACTCGACATTCACCAGTCAAAGGGTTGCACAATGTCTCCATCAAAGCTCCATGAAGTCGCTCAGCTGATCGAAAGATTCTACAATATGCCTCGACCTCAGCTATATCGCCTGGAACTGGACCAATCCAAGGCAAGTTTGACGTATCACGAGATTTCACAGCCTTAAAATATCAAAGTGAACAAAGTTAGTGAGCAGACTTCAGAGTTGCAAAACTAAAACAAATTAGCGACAGCTACTATGCTAAGCAAATGATGACGGAATGATTCGATAATCTAAAGATCCTCAGAAAATTTCAATCACGTCTGCAGCAGTCAAAATTGCAGGGACCAGAAGAATATATAATACTAATCAGCAAATAAAGGAAGCATAGATGATGAGAACGATTGTTCAAGCAAACTCTGTCTCTCTCAGTCAATTGATCGAACATGTAGTGATGATTATAAAGGAAGGAAGTCGAGAGAAGCAAATAACCTGAGAATCCAAACCTAAATCCGGAGAAAAGGCCTCAGAGAGCTCCGCTCTGATCACAAATTTCAAGCGGCGTTTAAACGGGACCTCGTTTCTCCGAAATCCGAATCCGAAGGGAAGTAATCGTCCATCGGAACTCCAATCAACGGAGCAGTGGAGGCGGGGAGAGATTCCGGTGGCCGGAGATAGCTGACTCATGAGGAAGTGAGGTACGTGGCAAGGGCAGAAGCAGAGGAACATGAGAGAAGCTAGTGAATACGCCAATAACGACGAGAAAGGAGCTTCAGCGTAGTGGCGGATAAATAAAATGTGGATATTTCGAGATCAAGTTTTGGAATTTTGCAGGAATTTGGTGGACCTCGTGGTTTCGTCCTCTTCATGGCCGAAGGGGTTGAATTAAAACTTTGCTCCTTCAGCTTTGATGGTGACTGGATTGACACTTGAGAGAGAGTGTGTGCCCCACGCGCCAAATCCCCTCGATCTGCGTTTCTCGCTCTTTTTTGGTTTGTTTTGTTTTGGTCAGGAAGATTTGTATTTTGTAACCAGAACGATAAGGATTCCTCAATTTGTATTTCATCTGATCAATCAATATTACCGCCTGGAGAAGTTGTATAGATTAATAAGTTTTATATTGATCAGCTTCACTACTACAATGCTAAAATTCAAAGTTGAACAGCTTAATAAAACTATGACTTGAACCGGTAATGATACAATGATGGCACTACATATCTTTGATATGATTACAATGAACAATTTTATGACACAAATCAACACTTGATTCAAGATGTGATAACAATTTATCATATATCATTTTTTTCTTTCTTTGAAAACATAGAAACTAACCATGGAAATATTCCCAGAAATACCAATCAATATAATATAACAACCATCTTAAAATGATCCAAACGATTACAAAGATACAATATGAACTTCTGTTTCACAAGGAACAATAAAATTCATTATTCATCAATCATCATAACAAAAAGAGAGACAATGAAATGGTAAAAATAAACACTACTCAGGGACCAAAAGATCACTCTCAGCAAAAAAAGAAAGAAAATCCAGAAGAGAAAAATGGCAAAGGACTATTATATATTAACAATAACAAAACAAATGAAGCAAGCAGAAGGGGAAACCAACAAATAAGACACATATAATACCTCTTCCGACTGGTAACTCGAACTAAAAAAAAAGAGTAGCAAACTATATGATATGCGATCATATCTGTATCACCAGTGGCTTATGGCTAGAAAGCATTCCAATTATCAGAACTCCGTGGTGTCTCTGCTGTCGTTGATTTGAATGGTCCAGTAGATCCAAACGGGTCGTGGTCGTCAAACCCAAACCCATGACTGTAGTCGCCGTCTCTGGTGCTACCCATGGAGTCGAATCTCGTCAACGAGGCTTTAGGTGTCTCGGATGCGTTGTTGTTGCTAGATGAATCATAGCTTTGTGCATTGAAGGAATCATAGCTCCGATAGTTGAAAGAATCAAACCTGTTAGCGAATGGGTCGGGCTCGCTTGTGCTGCGCATCGAGTCTGTGCGGGACAGAGAGAAAGCGTCGTTGTTGTTGCTGTTGAATGAATCGAAACGGGAGAAGCTGTTGGAAGAGTAGTCATCGTGTGCAGCAGGTGTGCTTGGGACAGAGTCGAACATGAAGGGGCTTCTTCCTGGGAACAAGTTGTCTGAACGAGGAGTCTCTGATGCAAATGGCTTTCCACCAAAATCAGAAGTGCTATAAGCAGGAGTGCTCGGGACAGAGTCATCGAAGAAGGAGGATTTCTGCTCGGGAAACAAGTTGCCTGGGTAAGCAGGAGTGCTCGGGACAGAATCATCGAAGTAGGATTTCTTATCGGCGAACAAGTTTCCTGGGTAAGCAGGAGTGCTTGGAACTGAGTCATCAAAGTACGATCTCTGGCCTGGGTAAGAGGCGGTGTTTGTCGCTGGAGTGCTCGGAACAGAATCAGCAAACAAGGAAGGTTTTGCGGTGAAAGCATCGTTTGCATTTGCCGGGGGGCTTGGGACAGACTCGGAAAATATAGATAACTTAGGAGGGAGGAAGTCATTTGCAATGGTGGAACCCGTTTTTATAGGCTTAATGCTGAAGTCATCAAATCCGAACCCGAATCCAAAGCCACCATCATGCTTCTCATGATCCTTGTCCTGTGTAAACACACAACACTCATAACGGTTAGTTTAAGATGAAGAAGCATAACGAGACCGACTTTTTCTTGAATGCCATATTAAAATTAAGAGATACATATTATCAAACCCAAAAAAACCCCAAAATTCGGTGTCTGCACTCTGCAGAATGATAAGTAGAGCACATTTTACCTTGTCAGGGTTAACGCTTGAAACTGAATCTGTCTCATCGTGAGAGTCATAATGTACAGTTTTGCCAGCAGAAGCAGGAGATTCACCACCATCATGACCATTTTCACTGAAAACAAAATTGAGGAAAATGCAGACATCATGAACCACCTGAGATGTGTAGGAACATATTAGGTCTAACGCAAAAAAATATACCTCGTTGTATCTTTAGTTCGGGGTGAACCATCAGCTTCAATGCCCTTTCTTACATGAGAGTCATCCAGAGATCCGTTTTTATCTGTAGCATTAACGTCGGACGTTTTACCATCTGACTGTTCAGATGCTGGTTCCTTGTCAGAAGCCTCTTCACCACTGCTTGGCTTTTTCTCTGTTTTAGAGTATACATCTGAGGATGAAACAGTTTCTTCCTTCTTCCAAGAGGACGATTTTTCCTTTGGTGGGGCTATGACATTTTGGACATCAAGTGTAAGCTCCTTGACGAAGGTGAACCCTGGAAGTATCCAAATATTAGAATGCAAAGTCCAAGTGGTCAAATGCAAAATCCATAGCCTATGCTGGAAGATAGATCACCCAAAAACAAAAATATAAAGCCACAAAAAAATCACTACACTGCAAGTATACCTTCCTCCTCCAGCTTATCCCAATCTTCATCCCAATCAGCAGAACATTCCTGGATTCCAGGCTGCCAACCTGTAAGAGCCGAGGACAACCCATGAATATTAACTGAGTTTCGTGTTGTCCAAAGGATCACCATATAATCAATTCTTGAATAATAACATTACAAAGTTCTAAAATTAAACGCCAAGCAATGTAGTAACCATTTCTGCCACTGATCAAGAGAATATAATATTTAACTTGAGAGGAGAAGGGGTAAATCTATACCAAAAGGAAGCTCCACCAGAGAAGTGGGTTTGCCACGTACTCCATATTGTTTGCAGCGCTCATTCAAATTTTTGATCAGTTCCTCAAGGCCTGATTGGATGTTTTCAGTGCGCTCCTATAAGAGAACACTCAGTAAACTACGACTACCAATCACATTCAATCAACCAAATAGCACGCGTGATTTACCTTGACAACATTATCATCAAGCTTGCCTTCTTCAAATTTAACTATTGCCTGGTACAATTCCATTTTCTTCTCCTGAAATTTAAAGGGAGGTTTATCATATTTTTTAAGGAGACATCCAGCTTGCAGACAATTCAAAGTAAGCCATGTCCCTGAGATGATAATTCTAAACTACCTGTATATCGCGGAATGTGGCCTCTTCAATCGTCAATTTGGAGCCAACATTGCCAGACTTCTTGTATTTCTCCTCATATTTTTTTGCTAGAGATTCAAGCTGGATTACATGTTGATTATGTCAAGTAACAAACAGGATCTCTAATACCATTATAGAAGAGGCACAGTGCAGCAGAAACTGCATACCTCACGTTTATCACCCGAGACTCTCTCCGTAATCTCATTGTAACGGTTGTCACATCTGCTCTTGTATAAAACCTGTCACCCAAGGAACCAAAGGGAGGAGGTTATAGAAACACAGTGATCTTTTGTACTAATAAGGAGGGGCCTAATAACAACAATATTCTTAGAACATTTGAGATCATTTCAGAATAGAGCCTGATCAAACAGCAAAAAAAGTATACAATCATAATGTCAAACAATTGCCTCTTTTTGGTTATCAAATAAAGAATTACAGACAACAATTTTAAAAAGAAAAGACCAAGCTGAATAACAGAGACACTTACAAGTTCCTGCATCTTAGTACGGAAGAAGTCAATTTTCTGCTTGGAATCGGCTATTTCTTTTTCAAGTTCGTCCACCTGAAGACCAAAATATAATGATTTAGAATAAAGGATACGCGGTCGCCTAAAGTTCTAGGTTACGTCAATAAATACTAAATGGATAATCAATCATATGCGTGAAAAGCACACAAATTTTCATAAGTAGGATCAAAACAAGTTTATTCAATTATGCATAGCTCTCGGAGGCTGTTTGATTAAGGTTCGCTGCCAAGAATAAGTTGAAAGAATTTGGAAGCTTCTAATCGTAAATTTGACTACCTAAACCTACAACTCTTTCAAATAAGTGCCATATGAAGAGGGGGGAAAAGACACCTTTAGGTAAAACAGCAAAAAGTACTCACGCTAACCAAATCAATTCAGCACAATAGCAAATTAAAATCAGAGAGAAACCAGAGAGTGCCTTTTTATCAACAGCCGTTGCTTCTTCAAATTTCGAGTTGAGTGACTCCTGCTCCTCTTTGCTAAGTTGATCCACCAGATGTTTCTCCAACTCAGGCATTTTACGCTTTGGCTGAGTGGGCTGGTCCATATCACTGGGAGAGAGAGGAACCGGCCTTGGAGGCTTTCCTTTGGGAATAGCTGGTGGTCTCGAGGGCCCCTGATGTTGGAAACCTACAATATTTTGTCCAGAAATGAATCTGCCTACTTCAGAAAAATAATGCAAGTAATACAGAAAAATGTTTTTGTGATGCAATGATACCCTGTGGATGTCCCCAGGATGCATTGCCATGTGGTGCCACAGGTTGACCAGGAGGGGTAAACATGCTCTCACTAAGTATTATAGTGCTTGGGAACACTGGGGGAAGAGGTCGGCCCTCTCTGTAACGCTCCATTAGATAGACCGCGATACAGAACTCCCTCAAGGAGAGCATGCTATCATTATCTTGATCAGATAAATCCCATACCTGCTTCAAAGCCTCTGCAATACCAGGGAACATTATTGAGAAACACATAAAACACGGTCTTCAATATTTCCCATGCTTGACGATATTAATAAGTATAACAATTTCTTTTGAGACAATATTAAAATCACTATTGACTTAAAGTCTACAAGTGGACCAAAACATGAAATACTCAGGATGCACCAAAAATAGGCAGTTGATCAATACTGTGCAAACAAATATACAGAACTACAGAAACGTCCCTTAAGTAATATCCGTTAACTATTATAACAACAAGCTCAGCCTGAAACTAAGCCACTGTTAATAGACGAAGTAACAGAAAAGTAAATGTAGCCTACCTCGCGGGAGCTTCCAACTTAAAAAAAGATTTCGAGCCTGGTGCCCAGTGATCTTTCCGTCCCTATCAGTGTCAACTTGCACAAATACCTTGGTATATTTCTGGACATCAGCTGGAGTCATTTTTGGCCAAGGAGCTTGGGACTGGGAAGGGGGATGGTGTTGTGGCCGGGGCTGGGGCTGGGGCGGACGCTGGGTCAAGTGACTGGAAGCTGAACTTCCAACTCCAACAGTAGAACCAATTGTACCAGACGCTCCACCGGGCGGAACAAACGGCTGCCCTAATTTTCCAGTAAGCTGATTCTGAACACCAACAGGCTGTTGGATTGGACTTTGTCTAACTACAGACTGTGCAACCTCAGGAGAAACAGATGAGATGCCCGTCGTCGATGTAGTTCCCAAACTGTTTTGTTTTGGTTGTATGGAAGAACCTGAAAACACATCTCCGAAAAGTGAGTCAGAGGCAAACCCGTTTCCTGATGCAGCCATAACATTGGGATCCTTGAATGGAGCACCTGAAGGAGCAGATACATCTTGGGGCTTGTGCACAAGCGCTGATTCTTGCGGTCTGGCTGTTGTAGAGCTTATTACTGCAGGTGTCATATGTGGTTGTGGTATATGGTTGGCACTTGAATTAGGTGCTGTCAAACCATATGCACTCTGACTCGAAGGAATTTGAGGATTCACTTGCCCAGAGGGCCCAACACTTCTGCCGCTGAGCCAATTAGATGGCATGGGTTGGTTTGCAGGACGAGGTGCATTAGTCCCACCAGCTGGCATACCTTTGCTTTGAAAGTTTTGCTGTGGTTGAGATGGAGGTATCCCAGTTAATTGATTCTGCTGGCCTGGAACTAGTTGTTGGTTACTAGTGCTTACAATTCCACCCGTTTGAGGCCCTCTCATACCAGCCGCTACTGATGGCTGTGATGTAACTCCCTGAGCTTGTGTAGCAGGATTAACTGCCCTCGGCTGTGGAGAGGGTGTTGCAGCAAGATTTATTTTGGGAGCAGGAATGTTGGCTGAAGCAGGACTGTAGATTGCAGCCTTCACAATCTCAGGAGTCAATTCCCGCCTACTCTGTGCCACTGTTACCAACTTTAGAGCATCATAAAACTCCGCTCGACCAAGGAAACCAGCCTTTTTTGCATCTGCAAAGGACCACACCTACAAGGGATGGACAAAACATTCAAAATATTAACAATCCAAAGAAAAATTAAATACAGTTGGCGCTCAGAAAAGCTAATATCCAATCGAATCTGCAGATATTCCCCCATTGCGTCCAATGTTCTAAGCATATAAGCACAGTACAGACAAGTAGATACGCCTAGATTACTTAATCTATCATTCAACATACTACTTGCATTCAAATTCCACACTCCGATAGAAAGAAAATCCATAAATTAAACATATCTACTCAAACACATTGCCTAATCTGATAGCAGTGGAGTGGAGTACAGAATACAAAATAGTTATTAGCGTACTCGGCCCAGAATATTGTGGAGATCGAGCTGATTTCTCCAACAGAATCACATTAACTGGACTACAAGCTCCAGAATAAATAAAGAGGTCCTCGTAAACACCCGGCAGAGAGCAAATTTGACAAAATACGTCGCATTTTACCGCTAACGATCCCACAGATCAAAGATCCAATTCAGAACCTATAGGAGCTACAACCAAAATAACGAAAATAGATGCAGATTTCGCGGAAGAACCTGAGCAAGGACGTGTTTAGGCAAATTCGAGCCTTGGAAGAAAGCGACGGCCTCAGCTCCACTGATATGACCATCTCCATCCAAATCTGCTCTCCTGAAATACGTATCGAACAGATCCTGGCTCCCCGTCGGCCTTGGCGCTGCCATTTTGCAAAACGGAGGACGATCCAAAATCTAGCAGCGAAGACAGTGACCAGAAGTTTTCGGCATCAACAAGCGCGGAAGAACGCGATCCAATCTCCGCAATATAAAAACCCTAACTCATAAGGCTAACCAACCCGAGCGCAATCGTAGATCAGTAGAAGAGAGACAACCACATCGCAGGGAGTCTCGATTGAAACGGAAGGCGAAATGGGATCGGCGAAGGTGAACAGAGGGACGGCCACGAGATGACGGAGAGAAGTAACAGAGGTCGATGATGATTCTCCGACAGAGAAACAATTCAATTCCCGGGATTTGAGATGGAAACCGGTACACGGCGATGGAAGGGAAAGTTATGATTAAAATGTTTTTTCTATAAAAATCGTATAAAAACCTCGAGATGCAAATATTAATACGGACAGAGTTTCATGTAAGTTATGAATGGATTATTATGGATTTATCTGCCATTGTTTAAAACTTTTTACCGTAGCAACACACCTAAGGACCTACGTGGAATTCATTTGAGGTGAAATAATTTTCTACAACTTCTTCTTATGATAGTAATCCAAAGATAGCTTCTTTTTGTCGATCAAAAAGATAGAATTTAGTGACATCTAAAAATATCTGTCTATTTGGAAGTTGCAGCACTTTCACACACTTTTACTTTTTCAAATGCAATGTCCACAGGTTCCTCATTGTAAAATGGAACTCTGGGAATATGTTTACAAAACTTACAAGTTAACAGATAGATATCATAAAATTTGACTTAAGCAAATCTTGAATCAATCATAGATTTTCATATTAGTTTGACTTTTATTTTGTTAGTTAGTTGTTTACAAGAAATTTAATAATTTTCTTCAAAGATGGCTTTCCTACATTCAGTCCTGAAAATTGTATCTGATGTTCCAGCTTTTTGTTTGATTGCCTGTGCAAGAAATATACAATAGTATCACAGGTATGCCTCCATATCTCAATAGGAGGAAAATACGCTACAGAAAGCAGATTGACCGCAGGGAACACCAAAAACATATATACGAGGAGCTTTATCTACGAGAAACCATTATCAAAGAGAGTTCCAAATTTTTATAAGAGCTAATGACACTTTTAAGAACGTAATAAGATTAGGAAATGCAAAGCTAAAACTTTACTTTGGTATACTAGAAATTTGAAATTGATCCATCAGCTGTTTTTAAGAAAATAGAAGAACTTTAATTTCATTAAAGAAATGTTAAGTCGTGAAAAACATGTCATGAAGCAAATGTAGCAGTTTAATCAGGTACAAATGTCAGGAGTTGAACCAACAAAAAAAAAAGATACCATGATAGAAGGAACAAATTGAAATTCAGAAAAACTGCTTTTGTTATTCAAACCATAGATTGAGATTCTTGGAATGAACACTAGCGTGCATCAGGATTCTGTTCAGGGCCAAAGCTTGTGTTCAGTTCAAGAGAACTCTTGGAGTCCACGTCATGTCTCCCTCCTTTCCTTGAGATCTCAGATAAGAGACACTCTTTTAGTTCACTAGAAACCTGAGACATGTTTGGTCTTCCAGTTGAAGATGGACTAATGCATGACATTGCTAGCTCAAGAGCCTTCCACACCGAACCAGAGTCATAATCTCCAGTGAGAGTTGAATCCACAATATTTGTGATATCTCCATTGGTTAACTTTAATCCCACCCATTCTCCAATATGAGATTTTTCACGTGTTTGGTCAAACACTGATTGGCTTGTGATGATTTCCAATAATACAACTCCAAAGCTGTAGATATCACTCTTCTCTGTCAACCAGTTTGTTCGATAATATCTGTCGTACAAGTAAAAACATGTTTACTAAATTGGGGAAAAGGAAGATATAGTCTAAGTTCACTAAGTTTTGTAATAGACTACTTACTCAGGATCAAGGTAACCTGGAGATCCAGCAACATTTGTTGACACATGACTTTCACTTCCCAGTGGAAAAGATCTTGAAAGCCCGAAATCACCAAGTTTGGCTCAGAAATCTTTGTCAAGAAGTATATTTGTAGATTTGATGTCTCTATGAATCATTGGTGGTTTGCAGCCAATATGGAAATATTCCAATCCTATATGCAAAATAACTCATAATTATTTATTTATTTTGTAAAAACTTACGAAGTTATAAAATAATTTTAAAAAAGTCATCAAAAGGCAACGAGGAAAAATGTTATCAGAAAAAGAAAATATGCAAGTGGGATTAAGAAGAACTTGTAACGAACCTTGTGCAGTTTCTCCAGCAATTCTTAGCCTATTTTCCCAACTTAAAAGAGAGTTAGCGCATTCTCCTGTACTCAACACGATGTATGAGTGTGTGTCAAAACATGACCATCATTATTTTTGTAAATCATCAGGCAAAACTTATGAGATATTTAATCAAGCTTACCGGATAGATGTTCCTTTAAATTTCCATTTGACATGTACTCATAGATGAGGACCAAGTGTTGCCCTTCGTCACAATACCCAACAAGATTTACCAAATTTATATGGTGTACTCTTAGAAGAAGCTCTACCTATCAAACCACAAAATACCTAAAATCTGTCATAAAGGTTAATCATTTACATTTTAAATATATGAAGAAATATAATTGTGGTTAAAGCACCTCAGCCTTGAATTGCTTATAGCCTTGAGCTGAGGATTCTGAAAGCACTTTAACAGCAACTTGTTCGTTACCATGTAAATGTCCGTGGTACACGATTCCAAACCCTCCTTCCCCAAGAGTTCTCTCAAAGTTATTTGTCATCACTGTGACCTCTTCATAAGTAAAGCTTCTCTTGTTCGCCATAATTGATTGGCGTAGAGCTGGGAAATAATAATCACGCATCATAAACTAAGTTTCAAGTTATGGAGTTCGTTTTTTTCACGTTTACCTTTGGATGGCCTCTTCTTTCTATATAAGGCAATGAAGAGAAGAATCACAGATGTAATAATGCCCACACAAGCAGCTGATGCAAGAATGGGCACTAGCAATTTCTTGCTGTTATTTCCATCACCAGCGCACGATGGATCCAAACAGAGGTTTGGATTTCCTTGAACACTATTCATTTCTCACAAATTTGTTTTTGATGTTACTGAATATACAACAGGGGGTTGCGTGATCATAGAAAAGGGTTATTTAGGAGAAAGAGAAACATACATCAACTTTAGCCCATTCTTTTCCAAGTTGCGAAGGCTTTGAGGAATTGAACCGCTAAGATTATTCCAACTCAAATTTCTGAAATGTAAACGTTATTATATGCATCAATATAATGATCTAAAGCCAAATCATCGTACTTGCAGGGGGAACTTACATGACCGTCAACAACTTCATTTTGGCGAGAAATTCAGGCACTCTTCCCGTCAAATTGTTACTTGATAGGTCCCTATAACATGCACATAAATGAAGATTTGTATATTGATTATCATAGATGATATCATTTTGAAGGAAACAGTGTCGCGCATATATATTATTACCAAAGCTTCTCGTTGAAAGTAAATATAAAAGGGGATATGAAACTTACAATTTCTGTATCTGGCTAAGATCTTGTATGTCACGTGATATGCTCCCAGTTAATCCATTAGAAGACAAGTCTCTGGGTGTAGTTCAGAACAAGTTAAGGTCTAATTCAGATGCATCTAGAAAACACTAATTAATTAATTTAAACAAGCAAAACTAATTGAGTGTTTGAATTAATGTGTTTTTTGGGTGTTTGAATGGTTTTCAAGTTTTTGTATATATAATCGTACTTGGATGATCTTACAAATAAATTATTCTTGGTGGAGTAGACGGAATCGTGTTGCTGCAGTTTAGACCAGCCCACATATAATGTACAGGTACACATGGATCTCCTTGCCAGCTGATCTTTTGTAATTTATAAGTCGCTTGGATGTTCTTGATTGCATTGACTGCGCATTTTAAAGTTTCGAGGTTGTTCAATAACCTTATGGAGAAAAAATAAAAAGGTTTGTAAAGCTACTAGCCTATGCAGAAATAAACTAAATATATAGTTGAACAAACCGTCGCTTTCATGTGTATCTGACTGAGGAAGCGGGAGTGCCCCATAAACCTCCACGGCATTAAGCAATGGTGGAAGACTTGACACCTTAGTTCTTACGAGTTCTAAGTTGCAAATAAATTCGCATTTAGTTGGGGTGATAGGTACAGTCTCAACCATGAACGGTAAAGGACGGTATTCCTTATAAATAGTTTTGCCGCTCAACAAAATGTCAAACTCTCTGGTGTCATTGGGCTTTAGGGCTTGGATCTCGGCAAAGTGAACGTACACGTGAAATTCTTCATCCGGGTTTTGCACCAACCAGCCCATGTCCACTGACTTACCTGCAGCAGCTTTGGTTGTAATGGCCTTTGAAATAACCAGTTGAGGTACTTCAAAGGCATTCGTAGAAGTTACAGGGGTGGTGGTATTTACTTCCGTCCAATCAAACGGAGGTTCTGGTTCCCATACACGATCATGAACATCTTCAGGGTACCTAACACAATTAATGTATTGTGGATAAATAAGTGAGTCATGAATCCTATCGGCTTATTACCCTTTTTCGAGAAAAAACTTTTGTTTTATTACCTTATTGACACGACTAGGCTGAAGCAATTATCGGCTAGGCGTATAAGAAATCACGAGCTTCCAACTCAAAAACAATTGGTTATGAGTGGATTGGCCCATGAATCTTATGTACTAGTTAATAAATATATCAAGTTTCAATGTGGGATACTTTGGCTATGAGTGGATTGGCTCATAAACCTTATATAGTAAAGAAATATTTCAACTTCCAGTGTGAGATATTTTAACATTCTAATAAGGCGACTAATCATGTCAGCCTACTTTTCGACACTACCAAGGCTGACGCAATAATCAGTTAAACATGTTTGCCTAGTTTAAGGATTTATAGCTTAGGCTTATAAGAAATCAAATCTAGTTTATACAAGAAGTTTAACAAGATTAAGTGAGTTGACTTACCGTACTACGGATCCAGAATCGCTTATATACTGGCGGAATATAAGCTTCAGTGAACCGGCTTTAGTAGTGTAGCTGTCTTCTCTCAAGGGACGTAGTTCCAAGGCTGATATGAATGGCGTCGCTGTTCCTGTCTTAACCAGACAAAAATCCAAAGAGTTTGACGTTGTTATGTGGATTATCTCTTTTATGGTACCATCATCAACCCAAATCCCAACGGTATTACCAAATGGATCTTGCAAATTTATAGTGGTCCAGAAGTTAGGGCCAAGATGTACATCAAATTTTGGTCTTTGGTTAAGGCCATCATAATTTCCATACATGAACACAGCTCTGATAAGATAATGTGTACCATGCATGACAGTCAAATTATAGCAGTTTCGTATTCCTTCGGGAAAATACCTAAGGTACTTATATGGCTTTATGTTTCCCATGCTAAAACCAACATCCACATACTTGATTCTACCACTATTTCCACTACCACCTGGTATATATGTCATGAAAGATATAAATGGAAAAATAGATCGTGTGCAATGTGCATATATGTCAATAAGTCCAAAGATGATAGCCACGCAATGTTTGCAATAGAAGTGAACTTTGGTTACATTCAAAGAAAAATTAAAAGGAATATACGTGCAGAGAGGGCGCATAAAGTACCTTGTTGACTTTGAGCATTAGAGAGATTAGTAATGAAAATGTTCCACATCAGGGCCAAGAAAACAAGCCTACGAATTCTCCCCATTTCCAATTGTAAAGATAACAAGCAACTGCTTATTCTGATATAAAGCTGTTTACGAACATAAAGGGAAAGAGGGTTATGAGCTTAACTTTTGTAATTGTCACCCGACACCTGAAGGTTGGCGCTGACTAATTTAGTAAATAGAAATATTTGCATTTGCAATAGAAAAGGCCAAATTGGAAAATGTTTAATAAAAGATGCCCCTCCAGGTTGGTTGCGTAGAATTTGTCCCATATACTAATTAACAGGCCGTTAGGAGTTTTGAGCACGTCTCGCATTGTATTTTTTTCAGCACGTCTCCCATTATTTTTTTTCATAAAAGATTTTCATAAATCTGGGATTTACGCGAGTTGTCAAAAAAAAAAATCGTAGAAATATTAATACGGAAAGAGTTCGATGTAAAAAATGAATATATCTGCAATTGTGTTTAAAGCTGTTACACACCTTTGGACCTGTGTGGAATTCGTTTGAGGTAAATTTATTTTACAACTAATCCAAAGATCGCTTCTTTTTGTCGATCAAGAGATAGAATTTAGTGACATCTAAAAATATCTCTGTCTATTTGGAAGTTGCAGCACTTCACACACTTTTACTTTTCAGATGCAATTTCCACAGGTTCCTTATTGTAAAATGGAACTTTGGGAATATGTTTACAAAACTTTCAATAAACAGATAGATATCATAAAATTTGACTTAAACAAATCTTGAATCAATCATATCTTTGATATTAGTTTGACTTTTTTTTTAATTTATATTGTAAGCTAGTGGTTAACAAGAAATTTTAAAGTACCTAATAGTAATATTAAAATTTCATATTAGTTTGACATTTTTATTCATACTATATTTAAGTATTTTTTAAAATACATTAGATACATCTTTTTAGTAATTTTGGTAATTCCATATAACCTATCAATTTTACATAAGTGTTGAAGGTCTGGGTTTATGCTCTCTCTATCTATTATTTCACTGTATTTACCCAAAAATCAACAGTAGAAAAGCGGTGCTCTTAAAAACGTAACTTTATACATTACACCTCTATCTGCTACATAGAAGCAAGACACGTAAATGTAGTAACTTGATAGGAGCGAAACTAGAAAGCTACATATCGGTACAAGATAAACCAACAGAGAAACACATACAACATCTATAAACCGGGCTTTGTAGAACAAGCATCTGCATCGCTGGAACTATAGTGCACGAGAGAGACTAGGAGACGAGAGGTTGTTATCTCCAGCGTCTATTTGGTTTCTAAGACAACTTCGTGAAAGTCAACTTGGCAGGTTCAGATCCAGAGAAGCCTCTGGGATGTTCAGAATCCGAGGAGCTGCGATAACACGTGCCGGTGGCTGTTCCTGGCTCTTCAGGGCCAGAACGACTTGTTTCTCTGCCACTACGGACTCTGTCTTTCTCTTGACCACTCTTGCTTCCTCTGCAGGATTGCACGAGCTTGAGCTTCCCTTTAGCTTCTCATTTGATCTGTCACGCGAAGAGTCAACCATAGGTTGAGTGGTTGGGCTCGGATCGACAGCTCTTTTCTCTTCACTGTGTTGTAGCTGAACAACTGAACTTGTGTTCGGCCGAGAACTCGAATCTGTTCTTGGTACCAACTGCTTCCTTCTGTTCTTCATCTTTGTTTGATCCTTTAATAAAGCAGAATATAATTAAGCAAAGTAATGGTATGAGGAAAAAGCTGAGAAATCATTCTTTAAGTACCATCTCCTTCCCAAGGTTCGCCGCATACAACGCTCTCTGCCTCTCCTTTCCCCGGCAAATCGCTCGCTTGATCCCATGATTATCCATTAATCTATTTGGCCAGAGTTCAGCCAGCTGGAGCATGAATAAATCCAGAAGAATATTCACAAAATTCTAGTTAACCACTTTGAAGTTTAGGCTCTGTCTAAAGTGATTTAAGTCATGAGAAGAGCTTGAAAGCATATAAAACAAGAATACTGGAAATGAAAAGGAACTTACACTAACATATAGCTTTCGTATTTGTGGACCTGGATCTTCATCTAATCCCTGGCATACCAAAGAAAAAGAGGAACAAAACCGTGTTGACTTTAGTTCTAGGTCTATAAGAATTGACAGGGCAGATTATAGAAAGTAAATCATGATTACATCGACAAAGATGTCATATAGATCACACAATTTATCCTCCAGTGCCGCATCCATGACAAATTTCTTCAAAGATGGCTTTCCTACAGAGTCCTGAAAATCGTCTGAAGATCCAGCTTCTTGTTTGATTGCCTGTGCAAGAAATATGCAATAGTATCACAGGTGCCTCCACATTTTGATAGGAGGGAGAAATACGCTACAAAGAGCAGATTGGCCGCAGGGAACACCAAAAACATAAAAATGAGGAGCTTAATCTACGAGCAACCTCAAAGAGAATTCCAGATTTTTATACGAGTTAATGACACTTTCAAGAACGTAATAAGATTAGGAAATGCATATCCCAAGCAAGTAGTAGACTAGAAGAGAGAGAGAACCTCTGATTCCAGCAAAGAAACTTTAGCTCTTATCATCTCAAGAACTTCTTTGTTGATTCGCTGGAATCTATTTTCTTTTTCTCGGTTTGCAGAATCACCCATATCAATCATGATTTTCAAGTTCCTCTGCAACAATAAGCATTACGAAACAGTAAGACGTTTACCTCAACTGAAAAAACCATGTTTTGTTTGTGTTCACCTGGAACGAAAGAGTTTTCAACTGGAACCTGAACAAGTCTAACAATTCAATCCTTGGAAGAAATCCCAGACTCAGGATGCAGGAGACAGATCATTTACCTTGAGTGACCTAAGCTGTATTAAGTGACCCACAATGCTCATAAGACGGTTGACCAACTCTGTCGAAAGTTTTCCCTGGCTTGCCTGCTGCAACAAAAGCATTCTAGCGTTTCTCAGACCAATTCAAGTTTCACCAAAATTAATTGAACAAATAGAAAAGCTGATGCAAGTTTCACCAAAATTAGATGAACAAATAGAAAAGCTATAGTACCGCAATCCTAGCAACTTTAGCTAGATTCAATTTTACTTCTCTTGGCAATCTCCTCTTAACTGCCTGGGAGGAGGTATCGGCTTCTTGATTCTCAGTGGCAGCAGGGGGCCGTGCTGAAATAAATCACAACTTCTTATAAGCTTAAAATCACCCAATGCTATTCTGGTTGATCCTCCATGTAGAATATATAAGTGCCTGAAAATATTGAAACTCACATTCGGAAACAACCTTCTCCAATTCCTTTATGGCTTTCTCGAGGGTCGAGGTTTTAGACTTCATATTAGAACCATCTTTTTTCTGCGTAGATACAGACTATTGCAGAATTATAAAGGTAGTCTTAGGTATTGTGTACAAAAATATGCATGGAAGAAACGATTATCTAGAAAATTAACTGAGAACCATGATGAAGCTAGAGCAAGAAAACTACTACGACAGCCTTAAATGGATGCCAGCCACATAACATGGGACATAAGTACCATCTACTCTCGAACTTTTATCTTTCCAATAATAGAACATTATATAGTCTTCGAAGATCAGAGAAATCATCATCGGGATGTAACAGATGACAACAGACCTCGAAAAAACAAGTTTATCTCAGAATCCAAAAACAGAGAAAAGTTTAAGAACTTAAGACACAGTTGGAATGTATTTACCCTTACTTGAATTGACTTTCTGCTTCCTGTTGCATTTGCCAGGTCATGCGTACCATTGTTTTCTTTCTGACGTACCATTACAAGTGAAGATTTTCCTGGCATGGAATTAGATTGTTGATGTAAACTTTTGTTGCTGTATTTCTGATGAAGTGCATTAGAGGATCCAGGTTCCTTTGACTTGTGACTTGTAGTATTCCTAGACTGAGGACTTGCTTTATAAGAATTATTAGCATCGTCCAGAGATAATGCTACGTTTGCATTTTGTAATTCTAAAAGCAAAGGTGACTCCTGTGTTTTCCTTGCAACATTATACTTTCTCTTCAAAGAAGATCCAGAAGCAGTTGATTGATCCTGGAATTTCATATTCACAAAATCAGCCATCCGACCCAAATCGCGAAAAGGATTCAGTAGTTATTTGCAAGCAGTGATGCTACCTTTCGCCTAGCTGTTATAGGCACCTTGGTTTGTCTATTGGATACGTCAACAGCATCGCCAAAGGAATTTGCTATATCTTTCCGTCGCCTTTTTTTGGGTTGCTGGCTCGATGTTGTCAAAGGTTCCCTGTGGTAAAAAGTAATCAGGGATTAGATAACAGGTGAATGGAATATAGCATGCTTACGTGAAAGTGAAAAACAAAAATCTGTCTTATAAACTCAGAACCTACATCTCATATATGAGGTATTTGTCATGACACGTATTGGTATTTTTAACATGATCTGACTATATCAAATGCTACAAAACCAGCTCAAGTTATGTTTTCTAAGAATAAGAAAAGGAAAGAAACTCACATCCGCTCCAACTTTCCTCTGTTGACATAAAATCCATCATGTTTAACTAGAGAATTATCAACTTCAAAATACTCATCCTGCAAGGAATCGGGTGAAAGAAAAAACAAAGATATGATGTCACAGCTATCAAGAAACACTTGGCCAGCATAAAAACAAATGAAAGATATCAGCACAAACCAGTTCAACATCATCGATAAATGAATCTTCAGTGTCATACTCATCATCGTCAGGAGCACCGTCTAATTCTTCCCCATCACTGCTATCTTGTCCCTGAGAGTTATGTTCTGAAGTAAGCATACACTATTCAGAGATGTGTAAATATAACAAAGAGAAACACACCTTATAGAGCCTCTCTATCTTCTCAATAACAGCGTTGAACCGGTTAGAATGAGGTTGGCCATTCGTTTCAATTTCTGCTGGATGCACCTACATTGGATATGGAAATACAACTATTGACAATAATTTTGAATCCCAATTGTATGCAAAACAAGAACAAATTGTGAGGAAGCCGCAAGCTTCTTCTATCTTCTCTAAATGAAGATGTGCTTTAGCTGCCAAATTCTCTTCCACTAGTAGATGCTAAATGAACTTTCTATATATTCTTCACTCATACACACATATACTTTTCATTGCAACTAACTGAACCAAATTCATTTCCAGATCAAGTATAATTGATGGCATAATCACATTGATAATGACGAAGTTAGCCTCATGTAGCTAGCAACTAAGAAAATCAGCCATGTCAAGCATTTTCCCCCAAAAAAATAATCTAAAAATCGATTAATTTAGTGAAATTCCTGGATTAAACCCTAACAAATACGCGCACAGAAAATACAGCTCCCATAAACAAGAAATTGCTTGATCCAACAATGGCTACGAAAACTATACGGGTATAATCTTATGACAGCTAACTCACCGGTGCAATGCGAGACTCGAGGTTAGGGTTAGCATTAGGAGGCGGATCGGGCACCGAAGCCGATGAGCCATTGACCTTACTAGCTTCCCTCATGAGCTTCTTCCACGACACATACGTCGTATCCCCTGGCCGGAGCTCCACCTTTAGTAATTTTCGATCACCGGCCATCAAAACCTTCGGCGACGCCCTCGAGGATTCGCCGCCAGTAAAACCCCCACTCGTCTCCTTCACTTCCGACATTAATTAATCGGGTCGGGTCAGTGGCCCAATATCTACAAATCCCGGGATTAGAGACGGCACAATCTGAACATCAATCAGAAGAGTCGAATTGACGAATCGATGTGGAGACTCAAGAGAGACTGAAGAAATTTTGTTACAAAGTTGCGCGGGATACACAAAAGAACGATCCTAATTTTCCCAGTTTATTTTGTTGTTGTTTTATTCTGAAAAAAGGTTTATTAATTATTTTTCAATTAATTGTACCATTTCTCGAAATATCTAATCCACAGTTACACACTCTCGAGAGAGAGCTCTATCCGCTTCCCATGGCGTCTTCCGCCGCTGCTCCCTCCTTATCTCTACTCTCTTTCACTTCGAAACCTCCGGCTTCCTCCGCCACCACGCAGCGGCTCTTTGCATCGTTCAGAAACGACGGCGGCGGTTTCGCGCCTTTGACACTCAAATCCCGCCGCGGGCGTGCAATCATCGTCAAAGTAGACGACGTCGATGCCGACGGCGGTGGACAGGACGAGTACGACATGGATGACGAGGAGGTGGAGGAAGTGGACAACAAGAAGGACTACGACGTCGAGTACGATCCTTTAGCCGCCGCGATGGCTGCTGCAGGCGGCGTTGGCGGTGACGGGGACATCGCTTTTGTGCAGAGCAAAAACTTCATATCGACACAGGGGTGGGACTCGGATATGGTGGTGGATTATCGGATAAACGAAGACGAGTTCCATAAAATCAGCTTGCTGGACTGCGATTTCTTCATCAGAAAACCGCCTGATCCTGATAACGATGTTTATGATTTCAGAGAGGTACGCCGAATTCACGGTTTCTCAATTGCTCATTTCTTCGATTTCTGGGTCAGTTTCAACTGTACACTGCGTTTTTTTTATGTGGCTGCAGATGTATGTTACTCCTCCGGATACGGATATTTATTCAATTCCGAGAGTTCTTGCTCCAATGCCTCAAAAGGTCAGTCATACATCTTTACTAGCTGTTGATTTTTCCAGGATTTTCTCTTTCAACAAGATAATTGCTGTTCAGATTCTGCTCTATTGCTGTTTTATCCAATTCACCTGAAATTGCATTTCATTCTACCTGGTAATTGTATCAGATATGATATCTTATCTGCACAGAGCTTTGCTATTGTTTAGAACTTTCCTACAATCCTACTAGCCCTTAGTATGCTCATTTAGTCAGAATTTGTGTTGTTCAATCAATTCTCATTTTAACTCTGGCCAATTTTGTACACTTTCGCATTTGATGTTTGTGCACGTACTGCATCCGAGTTTTACTAATTAGTAGTTTGGTGTTGTTGCTAATAACGACTTGCTTAATGTTGTTATAAGTACAGTATATTCGATGTGCAATGAGTGACTATGGATGTTACAATGTCACTGAACCGCCTATTGATGCTCCCAGAGATCCACTTTACAAATCTGAGAGAGAAATATCCAAGGTAACATTGGACCATGTCCCATACATTAATGTTAATGTTAAACTCATCCGGTCTTTGATGCAAGGATTCTTGAGCAACATGTATTAACAAGGACGCATTTAGTTTTGATTTTACAACATTTATGTAGAAGACACCAGGATATATGTTATCCAAAGCATCAGTTTGAAACTGCTTAGTTTGTTATAGTGGTTACATTTACAAATGTCTTTATCATGTTTATTCATTATTCAGGTTTTCTTGACAAAGCATTATCGGAATAGAAGATCAAACGACCCAGAATTTGTGCTAGATCTTGAAGAAATCTATGTTATCGATTCCAAGTCAAAGTCAATCACCAGAGCCAGAGTTCTGGTATGTTTAATTGTTACCTTCTTATTTATTTAACAAGTTCCCATTCAGAGTTTGAGCACAAACATCAATCGTATACTGTATCCAGTTTGGGTAACTTTGATGTATCTGTTAGCCAAAATATAGCTTTGAGTTGTGAGTTCTTGAAATACGGTGTGTGGTTCAATGCTGCTAATACAATTGTTCCTCCCATATTCTAAGGTGATAGATTGTTACAGGTGACAGTTTCGGGAGGAAGAAAAAGGGATAGGAAGGATGACTTGCTGGTGATACGAGATAATGGAAACTCCTTTAAAATCATACACGTGGTTAGCTTTCCATCTCCACACCCGTTTCTTCTGGCGACCATTTTCAATTCATTCACCTTGCTTTGCTCATCTTCTCTCTGTGTTTATATATTTTGCTTCTTTCAGAGTGAAAGAGATGACCCGACAACGGTTATTGAAAGGGAAGAGTGGACCAAGACTCGAGAAGACATGGAGAAACATCTCAGAAAGCTACGAGACTTCAGTGTCTCAAATTGGTTTTAAAAAAATCCCAAGAGAAACCAAACGATAAGTCAGTGAACGTCTCTTCCTGGGATTGGAACAAGAGAGCAGATGATACCGTGGAGGGTCAACGATGTGTTGTTCCATGGTAGACAGTGTTTTCTGAACTCATGTACTTCACTAGCAGCGGAGGTGGATGCATTAGGCTCTAGCAAAAGTGTGGTAGATGTGATAACTCGATGGACTAACATTCGATGACTAGAGAAGCTAGCTTATGGATTTTGATTTTGATTTTATCACAGAACCAAATTTTCATTATTTGCGGTTGAGGTGTTTATTTCAAGTGCTCTCTCTGAATATTGTTTGTAATGACTTGTTGGTCTTTACATAGGTTACTCATGTGTGTTTCTAGGTCTTTGTATCAATAGTCCTTGTTTTGCATCTTTAGCATGTGTGATATGAATATCTGCTTTGTTATAAGTTCTAACTCCATATTGCAGATTGCAGTCATCGACCATAGATGCATATGTGTGTCACAATCACCTGCATTTTTGTCAAATTGCACGGTGGGTCGTTTTAGTAGATACGAAGCTACTAATTCGGCAGGTATTATGGTTAATTGGTTATATCTAACCTCGTTGAGGTTGAGATTATGATGACGTCCAAAAGGTGAAACGTGTACGGTGTCATGTTTGGTCGAATTTCGGGTTTTCCATTCACGTGAGTGGGATGACATTTGTAAGTGTGGCCGACAGGTGCTTTCATGTTGTGTGGGTGGTTACATCGGCCCATTCTGTGACCAAACATTTAACTCCCCTATTCACATCTTTCAACTACAACAATTATTACTTCAAACACACCAAAAAAACACCCATAATTCCGTGATCGAGATATATGGAATTTCGTTATGTATATGTATATACAATGAATGTGTTCAAGACTGTAAAATGTAATTCGGTATCTAAAGAATTCTATTTACTTAGGGATTTAGGCACGTTCTAATCGAATTCAGTTGGAAATGATGAATGTAAGAATATACTACATTCATTGAATTACACGATAATTCATCTTTTGCAGAAAAACCTCAAAATAGGAATAAATTTGCGTGAGACAGCATTGGTCAAAGACTACAAATGGAATTAAATTAACGGTAATGACCTGGCCATAAGGTACGTGCATCAACCAACCGTTAAATATAGAAAGCTTATAAAAGTATAATCCTCATCTACTTGAGGTCAAAAAGATATACACTAGAAGGAAAAACGTCACCCATTTTATGCGACTTTTTTTCATGGCTTATCTTTGAATCGTCAACCTTACCAATAAAAATAAGTATCAAACAGTAGGCAAGGAATGAATCGTTGACGACAACAAAAGAAACGACAAGGAGTCAATCGTATCAAATAAAGGAATAAAGCCTATTGTATCTATGAAAATTCTTTATCTTATAAACATTCATTTATTTATAATTATATAGTCCCCCTCATTTATGGTTTATACATGGCACTACCTTCTAAATTAAACGATAACGGTGGAACATGCCGTATTTAATACGTAGTTTTTTGGTTTGGTAAGATAATTGAATGAGTTTCTAACTAGTGAATATGATAACTCATTAGATAATTTGTGAATATAACAGAAATTTACATACTATATATTTTTCTACGGTTTTTTATCCTCCATAATTTTAAATTTGTATGCATTTGTTTCATGATATATCTGAATTTTTTAAATTAATTGTGTGACTGTTAAAAATCTAAAGAAGCAAGAAAGGAGATAAGGAAAAAAAAACGAGAAAAAGGAAAAAAGAAACAAGGAATTTAATATTTGAGCGAGAGTGTAGACCAAGATATGTCATTATCCAATGGCAACAAAATGAAATTCTAAGATGTCTGCTCCTCCATTCTTCTTACTCTTCTCTCTATGAAAAGCTCCAAAACCAAAACCACAGCGGCGAGAAAGAGAGAGAGAGTAGAAATTCTATTCATCAGCAGATAATCGTTACGATGATTTCGTTTCTCCAGAGATCACACTTCATGAAAGGATTCAACGTATCCACCTGAAATTCAGTCAACCATTTCTGAGAAATCTGGTGAAGTAAGAATAATAAAAGAGAGCGAGAGCGAGAGTGAGAGAAAGAGATGACAGAAAACGACGTCGTGTCAGGAGGCGGCAGTACTATTGTGGTTGGCGTGAAGTTCGATGCGTCGAGCAGTGAGCTCCTTTATTGGGCTTTGGTTAAGGTTGCTGAACCGGGTGATACCGTAATCGCTCTTCATATTCTCAGCAATGGTAAAAAACACATTTTTGTTTCTGGAATTTGTTTTGAGTCTGAGATTTATGATACGAAAAGCTACGATTTTTGAAAATGGGTATTTTTTGTTTACTCTCTATTTGGATGTGTAGAGTTCGTCGATCGAGCAGACAACTCTTCGCTTATCTCCCTTGTCAAAAGGTTTGACTCTGTTCTTCAAGTCTACGAAGGTTTCTGCAAATTGAAACAGGTAACTAAAAAAGTCCAAAACTTTAGTGCTCTGCTTTTAGTGTGCAGAAATAAAAAAGAAATGTTGAATTCCTTGTTCATAGGTGAATTTGAAGCAGAAGCTATGCCGTGGCTCTTCTACTAGAAAGACTCTAGTTAGAGAAGCAAAACTGTGTTATGCATCCAAAGTTGTGGTTGGAATTTCCAAAACTCACCACACGATTCAGTCATCTGTCTCCGTGGCTAAGTACTTAGCCAAGAAACTATCAAAAGACTGCTGGGTTTTGGCCGTGGACAACGGGAAAGTCATGTTTCAGAGAGATGGCTCTCCATCGACCATTCATCACTCTAAAGGTTTGTCCTTTTGTTCTTGCATGTGGTGTGATTAGTCTTAAAAAACTCATCTTTGTTTTGGTTTGTCATAGGAAAAAGCGATGCTCGTAGGAACACTTTGTCTAGTTTCTTTCAGATGCCAGTCACACTGAGAAAGAATAATACCAAAGTAGTTGACCATTCCGAGGAGGAAGAGGGAGAGGCGGTGGAGGATCATGATTCCGATGGCAAGAGCCTACGGCAAGCTTTAGTGTATTCCTGCCTTGGGAATTGCTCTGTTTCTGGTTTGAATGGATCTTCAACTTGTGATGATGGTGGTGATCAAGAAGATAATACTGATCTCCAAAAGTCAATGGCGATTGTGCTAGCAAAACCTCCAGAAGACTTGACCAGATTCATCACTTTGCTGGTAAAGGAACTGCCTGAGTTTAGACCAGGCTGGCCTTTGCTTTGTCGTGTAGGTGTAGCGTCTTCAGATGTATTAGCTTCTTCTGTTCCCAGAAGTTCTTCGTATAGACAGATACCAGTTGCTCAGTGGGTGCTGAAGCTCCCCTCTAGGACCAACTCTGTTGTTGGTACTTCAGACACTAAGCGGATTGGTTATGATTCTTCTGAATCTGAAGATAATAATGACAAGTTTTCTAGCTTAAACACTGAAAGCCGAGCAATTGTTCCTCATAATACCCCAAGAAGATTTCCAGAGGAATCAGAGGGTCTTCATGAGAGGTTCTCCACATCTTGCAAGTCTTTTAAGTACAAGGAACTTGTGTCAGCAACATCTAATTTCTGTCCTGGTTTGTTCCTTCTCCTCTCATATTCAAGACTCTTGTCATTTTGCTTTTGTCTAAATAAGAAAAGCAATGTAATTTTCAGGTAATTTAATCGGAAAAGGAGGGAGCAGCCGTGTTTTTAGAGGTTATCTGCCGAATGGAAGAGAGGTTGCAGTGAAAATTCTCAAGCAAACCGAAGGCGTTTTGGAGGATTTTGTGGCAGAGATTGACATCATCACCACCTTAAACCATAAGAAGGTTATTTCTCTCTTAGGTTATTGCTATGAAAACAATAACCTATTACTGGTATACAATTATCTCTCAAGAGGAAGCCTTGAAGAGAATCTTCATGGTAAGCCTCTTTCCTTTTTAGCCACTTGCAGAGTTTTTTTACTGTTTGTGATTCTAACAATTATCCATGGTTCGAAATCAGGCAGCAAGAAAGATCCGGTTGCATTCCGTTGGATCGAGAGATATAAAGTGGCAGTGGGAATAGCCGAGGCGTTGGACTATCTGCATAACAGTGCTCCACAACCAGTCATTCACAGAGATGTTAAGTCATCGAACATATTATTATCTGATGATTTTGAGCCACAAGTAAGTTTCTTTCAGTTTCTAGTTTTCATTTTGAAGAGGAATGATACTAAGAAGGGAAGTATTGTTCACAGCTTTCTGACTTTGGGCTTGCGAAGTGGGCGTCGCTGTCTACAACTCAGATCATCTGCTCCGACGTCGCAGGCACATTCGGGTAAGAAAATAACTGTTGATGTTGCGTGAAAGTTGTGTAAGAGATGGAAATATTGAGAATGTCATACGTTTCTTGGTGCAGTTACTTAGCTCCAGAGTACTTTATGCATGGTAAGATGAACAATAAGATAGATGTCTACGCTTACGGTGTTGTACTCCTCGAGCTTCTCTCTGGAAGAAAACCGGTTAATAGCGAATCTCCAAAGGCTCAAGAGAGTCTTGTTATGTGGGTATGTTGATATTTTACAAGCAAACAAGTTCTTACCTTGTCTAAGATTTCTCTGCTATTGCTACTTAACAGATAATGTATCTACACGTGCAGGCGAAGCCAATTCTTGATGATAGAGATTATTCTCAGTTATTGGACCCGAGTTCGCGAGATGACAACAACAATGGTGATCAGATGGAGAGGATGGCATTAGCGGCCACTCTTTGTACTAGACATAACCCACAATCTAGGCCGGAAATGGGAAAGGTGAGACAATTCTTAGTCCTCAAATTCATCATTTTAGAGATGATTAAACATATCTAACAAGTTAACACTATCTTGGTGAAAATGCAGGTGTTAAACCTTCTTCAAGGTGACACCGAGATGCTAAAATGGGCAAAGCAACAAGTTAGCAACTCTTTAGAGGACTCAAAGCTACTAAAGGACGAGGAGTTGCAGAGGTCTAATTTGCAGTCACATCTTAACTTAGCATTCCTTGACATGGAAGACGACTCCATCTCCATGGGAAGCGTCGAGCAAGGGATCTCCGTGGAGGACTATCTTAAAGGCAGGGAAAGCCGCACATCCAGCTTCAATTGAGCTTGTTCTTTTTACTACAACAAATCACAATTGCAAAACTTTCCAAGCTGAGATGGTGAAGACTCTCTTGAGTGGGAGTGTAAGTGTATGTATATGAAAAAAAAAAAGAAAAAGCTTCTTTTCATTTGGATGGATGAGAGGTGGAATTGTGGGGTTTTTAGTTTCCCTCCTCCCTCCCTTGGTTTAGGGTTATAAATACAACTTTGAATCTTCTGGGTCTGTTTTGCAACTTTTGCCTTTGTTAGGGCAAAATAGATATGCACAGTTTGTATTCCTTGATCCTAATGGATCAAAGTGAATTTTCTTGTCTTGTAATATGGTCAAACGTGTCTCACTATCATTATCAATGGATAACAGTATTATCTTGTTGAAATCCAACTTTTTTTTTAAACATGTATATTCGAGAAGTTAGAAAATAATAATAACAAAAATTGCATTTCATTGTCTTCTTCATAGTGCCTATCACAATCGTAGATATTTTAGGCAATCTTATCAAAACGTTAAACGCTTAACTACAAAACCATGTGTGTGTGAGACTGAGTCAATGTCAATCTATATTCTGTAGATGACATAAGTATCTTCCTGTCTTGTTCAAGTTTCGTAAGGAACGTGATGGCACGAAATAAATTCTTCATATACTACTTACTAGCTAGTTACGTACCCATTTTTTCCTTGTTACCATTTTCATTTACCCAAATTAGTCGCAAATCTCACTCTTAAGTATGTTTTTTTTTTCTACTCAGTGATGCAGCAGTTTGAATTCTAGACTTCTAGTAAATTAAATTCAGCTAATGCAATAAGTCGGCCCAAAATAAATCAAGGCCCTAGCCCAATAATATTAGGGTAGAAGAGAATAGTGTACACAGTATACAGGTATAATACCGGTAGCCTAAAATCGCCACGTTTGGATAATATTTTTTCGTTAATATTTTCGTTCTATTTTTGTCGCCGTTTTCGTGTATCGTCGTGGTCGTGCGTTTCATCAGAGAATCAGACGAATACGCGGTTTCTAAAGAAGTCGAAGATACGATTTAAAGGATCTCTGAAATTTCTTGGGGTTTAAAAATCAGCCATGGATTCTTCTCAATACAACCCGAGCTACGGTCAATGGAATCTTCCTTACTCTTCTCATCCTCCTCCTTCTCCGCTCCTCCCGCCGCCACCGCCACCGCCGCTGCATCATCCTCCTCCTCGTCAATCTCATCCCGAGAGCCCTAATTTCTACATTCGATCAAGCCAGAGCGTTGACCAACGCCATGATTACCACCATTACTCTCATCGCCAAGATATTCCCCCGAACCCGGCGGTTACTCAGCCGTCTTCTTCCTACTACCCTCAGCACCCGCCGCCGCAGCAGCAACAATATCCGCCACCGCAGCAGCAACAGCATCTTCCATACATTCCTGAGCAAGTTGGCTATGTGTCTCAACGGATATCGCAACCATCGTCGAGTATCCCATGTACGGAATCCCGAGATATCTCTCAGTCTGCTTGGGTTGGGTACAAGGAAAAACGACTTGATTCATGGAAAGTGGATGCTTCTCAGGGACGAATTGATACAGCTCAGGGAAGAATGGATACAGGTCAGGGAAGAATGGATACTTCTCAGGGAAGATTGGATGCTAGTCGAAGCCGAGTGGATCCGAGTCCAGGCCGTAACTATCAGTACGACTACAACCGTTCGTCGAGGGATTCATCTGGTGTTAGCATCAATCGTGGTTTAGATGGTAATTCTAGGTCTAGAGATGAGTATCGTAGTCCTGGATATGTGAGAAAAGAATCTGGAGCAGCTAGGATAGAGGGGAATTACCAACATCGTGGTCAGTTAAAGCCAGAATCCGATACATATTTTAGGGGTTTAGATGAGAGAAACAGGGGTTTATCTTCAAGTGCTGGCTATGGCAGTGAGCGTTATGGTGTTACAGTGAGTCGTGATATGAATAGGTCATCAGCAAGTCATGAAGGGGCTAGGAACCAGAGGTGGGATGAAGCGCGTAATGGAGGAAGGACTCTCTATCCCCGGAAAAAAGATGACTACTACCATTCTGAGATTGAACAACGTTTTGATCGTGGAAGGAGAGAGGCGAGCAATGAATTGGATCGAGCACCCAGGAAACAAATGCAGAAGAAGAGTGCTCTGCTAAGGCTTGAGACTCCTAGATCCCATCAGAACGGCAGAGAGAATGACTGGTCTCGGAATCATGGTAATTACAGTGGGAAAAGGTTCAACTCTAACCCGTCTAGGGGTAAAGAACACTTGGGTTATTCTAATCGTGGTGTGGTGGAGAGGCCAAGGGGGAGAAGTCCAGTGGATCTTGACGTTTCCTTTAAATCGAATGTTATGGTAGCTAAGCCCGTAGCATCACCTTCAAGTGTAGGCGTCAACTCGGGCTTGTCTATGACACCTAGGTCTAGTAAAGCTAGAAGAGCATTGATGAGTGATAAAAATGAGAAAGATTCAGTAGCTGAAGGAAATGAAAAGCTGAGAACGCATTTCTCAGATGAGGCATCAGTTTCTGAGGGCTCCAGACAGGCTACAAGGCAAACTACTGCATCTGAAATTGAAAAGAAACATGATAATCACTCGACCCCGTCTACTAGTGATGCCGGGGTTAAGCTGAACAAGGTCAGATTTGTTGTTGGTCGTGTTCGGAACAGCAAAGTTAAAATTACTCATAATAGTGAAGCAAAACTTCGTGATACTATTCGTGCTGCAGAAAAGATGTCTAGTTTTTGTGAGGCTTCGAAAGAGGCCAAGGATGACACTGATGTCCAACATGATATTGATATGGAGGTTTGCCTCACTGACGATGATGCTATTGATGAAGACAAATGCATGTTGAAGTCTCATGAAGATGTGTTGGACAGAAAGGGCACTGATTGTAATGCTGACGAAGCTCCTATGATGAATGTCATGGAGAAGGAAGAAACCGTGAAGACGACAAAAGTCAATACGTCTCATCTTGAATTACCTGTATCATGTCCAAGAGCCGCTGATCTTTCTTCGTATTCTGGAGCAGGAACTCATTTTGCTGCTAAGTCTATTTGTGAAGTTGGGTCCCAACCTTGTCAAGATGAAGACATGGAGTATATACCATCAAGAAAATTACCAATGATGGAGGTAGATGCTGGGGTTGAAGAGAGGAAATCCAGTGGTTCGTCTGTTAGGTCTTTGGGTTATGGAGAAAAGGAATTTGAGAACTCATCTCTAGACGCGTCCATCTACTTTAATAGAGAAGACCCTGGTGATCAGGTGGTGGCGAAGTCAGATATCAGTGGTATTGAAGATGACAACAAGGGGAACAATAAGAATGTGGATTCCTTATCGCCTGAAAATGACTTCCCTAGGGGTCCGCCCAAGGGTTTAATTTCCTCTGCCTCCGTGGACGTTGCTAGTGTCTCAACAGAGCTTGCTAATGCAAAAGATAGTTTTTCAGGGCATCTAGCTAATGCTAACAGTTTTACAGTTGGGACACATACCAATACAATGGTCAACTCATCTGATATGTGTGTAGTTTTGCAGGTGGAAAGTAAAAATCTTCCTCACGGTGAAAACGCGTTCAATCAGTCAGTTGAGAATGTTAACAGAAAAGAAGCCGTGGCTTTTAATAGTGATGCAGAAATGGTTGAAAATCTGGACAGTGAAGATAAACAGACTTGTGTAAACGGTACTTCTTCATCTCTTACAGAGGTTCCAGTAAAGGGATCATCAAATTTGCCGCCTGTTGAGAGAACTGATGGCTGTTCATGTAGTAATGAATCAGATTTAGCTATGGCAGTACCATCTGAGGTGTGTGTGGAAAATGTAAGTTCCAAGAGACCTGTGCCTGATGAAGATCTGGGTTTAGCATCTCATCATCCTGCAGAAATTCCTTCTGTAGATCAGTGTAGTGGTTTGAAAGCTTGTTCACCGAAGCCAAATATTTCTCTTAGCAAGGATATTACTGATGGTTCAAGTGAGTGTCCTGTTGAGCGAGACGTTAGCCAAAATGCTTCCACAACTTGTGATAATTTACCTAGCTCTTCTGCGTTTGTGATTGAAAAAAATCTTGCTATTGGAGTTAATGGCATGTCAGCTGATGAAACGGTTACTGATGCTGAGTCTGGTCTCCATGAAACTCAACCATGCTCGACAGTGTGCAAGTTCTTGTCTGAAGATCGTTTTGGATGTGGATCATCTGATGCAGCTGGTTCTGTTTGGAATCTCTCTATGGAAAAGGATCCTTCAAAGGTCAATTCTTGCTTAGTATCTGATAGTTCTGTCAGTCCATCTCATATTTCTCCATTGGTGGCAGTGAATGAGCAGGTACAAAACAAAACATCTATTCAAGCGAACTACAGCGATTCACAAGGTGGTATCGTGCATGGGGAAAATGATTGCGCTGAAAACATTAAGGCAGATACATTAAAAGAGAAAACAAAGCCTTCTGGTGGAACTTCGAAGTACAGACCTACTGGAACTAATACTATTCCTGTTACTGGGGATTCGGTGTTTCCGTGTGATTCGTTGTCCAGCTCACCAAGGCAGAGCTTGAGACAGATACGGAGTGAAATTCATCTTCCACGTGATTCTCGCTCCAGCTCACCAAGGCTGTACAGAAAGATACGGAGTGAAATTCATGTTGCTTCTATGGTTGATGAAACTAACAATTATAAAGAGGAAACAAAGCCATCTGGTGGAAATTCGAATTACAGAACTCCAGAAACTGATGTTGCTTTTAGTGGGGACTCGATGTTTCCATGTAATTCTTTATCCAACTCACCAAGTCTGAGCTTCAGGCCGCTACGGAGTGAAATTCATGTTACTGCTATGGTTGACGAAACTAGCAAAGTTAAAGAGAGTCAAAATGAGGGTATTCTGTTAGATACTTTACAAGAGCAGATCATGACCTCCCATGAGGTAACCCAGCCTGGTAGTTCTGTGGCGCATTCTCCTTGCTTAGGTCAAACATCACCTGGTTCGTATGTTGATTCTTATAACCACACCATGTCAAAGTATCCTGGTGGTGATATAGTTGAGAAGCCAAATGGTGATCCAATAGAGAAGCTGACTGATGTTGGCTCCCAAGAAAAATACTCAGGCAGTGCTAAGATTGATATGTTTGATGCTGAAACATTGTCATCTGATGGAAAAGTTTTTGGAACTGAAATTATTGGTGATTCAGGTGTTCGTCTATCTAGATCACATGTCAAAGATCATGTAGTCTCTGTGCCACATCAGGATTCCCAAAGTAAGACATCTCTGAGTTCTAGGTCTGATATAGAAAGGAGGAAGAAGAAATCCGATTACTCTGCTCAGAAAAGTTATCCCCGTTCCCTGCCTTTTGTGCCTACCACTGTGAAAAATGCTAACCCGCCAACTCATATCACAAAGCGTCACACTTGGCATCGAAAGTCCGATACTTCTGCCTCTCCTTTTGTAGCTGCAAAGCCTTTGTCTACGCAACAGAAGTTTCCACTAATGACTGCCGAATCTGGTAGAAGTTACGTACGTAAAGGGAATAGTCTTCTTCGAAAACCCTCGTATGATTCTTCTGGTGTTTCCCTTGGACTGCCTCCATCTGCTATTCAGTTAAACCGCGTCGAAGACAAAAGCACGGGATCTGCCAGTAGGGTTGATATAGGTAACGCTTCCTTTCTTGTTAAAACAGGAGAAATACCCACTCTTGAGAGGCAATCAAAGCCTCCCTCAGACAGCAGCACGTCCAAAGTATCAAATGCCATTGCTACTTCTTTAGGAAAATGTGCGTTAACTAACAGCATGGATCCCCTCACCACTGGTTTACCTGAGTCTATCATGGATTCTTCTACATCTGGAGAAGCTAATGTTCAACACTCTAGTGGGGATACATTCAAAACATCTGAGGCACTAATTCAGACAGGCTGTGCTTCAGATTGCCAGCAGAAGAAAAATCCTCCTAAATTGGATTCATCAAATTTGCAGAGAATGATATATGTCAAAAGGAAGGCAAATCAGTTGGTTGCAGCTTCGGATATTCATGGTGCAAGTAAAAACCAGATTCACCCCTCTGATGGCTACTTCAAGCGAAGTAAGAATCAGCTAGTAAGGACTTCAGAGAGCCGTGCCAATCACTCACCTGATGAAGCATTACAGTCACGACCAGCTGCAACCATGGTTCCGAAAAGATCATCTAGCTCAGCATTCTCCGACTCTGGTATGTCAGCGCTCTTTGAGCATCTATCAGGAATGTGTTCAAATTGATTTGACGCATAGTTCTGTTGGAGATCCTAACCAGTGGAAGAAAGGAAGAATTGGTTTGATTTGCCTTATTCCTTTTTCTTTTTGGTTTAGGATTTCTTACAGAAACATGCGTATCAGATTCCCTTTTTTATATACTTGTATATGATTTTCTTGTTTTGCACCCATAACCAGATGCGAAAAATGAAGTAACTGGTCCTCTTTGTATTTGCAGCTGTCACGAGACCATATAAGCAGTCAAAATTTTCTCTGGTTTGGACGCAAAATGATCCAAAGTCAAGAATGCCTATAAGTCACATGCGCTATCAGAGGATCTTGCCGCAACTTGTTCCTTGGAAAAGAGTGACATACTGGAGAAGATTAATGAATTCAGTGTCTGCTATGCGAAATGGTTCTTTTTCCAACATCAGGTATGTAGCATCTAATGTGCTCATATTCCTTGAGCTGCAACTCTTCTTCTTCTTTTTTGGTGTGTGCAAACTTAGTGACAGGGTATTCTAATCTTCAGTCAAAAGTTGTCGATGACGAGGAAGAGACATACAGTTTACACAAGATCAACTAATGGGTATTCACTTAGAAAATCCAAGGTATTAAGTGTTGGTGGGTCGCATTTAAAATGGTCAAAGTCCATTGAGAGAGACTCGAGAAAAGCTAATGAGGTTAGTTTCTTCGCTGAGTTGCTTCTTTAGCACGATTTAAAAGAGGCGTAGACAAGACAATAACAATTTCCCCCTATTTGTACAGGAAGCCACCTTGGCTGTGGCTGCAATTTCAAAGAAAGAAAGTGAAAAGCATTCTGGACAAAGTAATACCAGGACGACAAGCAGAAACCATTTGGCTCGTAAGTTGGTTCACGATAAGTATCCATGGCTAGTAATTTGGACGAATTATTCTGTTTTTTGGGAGGCCTCCTGGCCAGTCCATACAAAGCTTCAATTTTGTTTCTCTTGGATTTATCTTCTTTTGTCTCTTGAGATTCCCGGATAACTATTTTAGCAAACCTCATGATTTGTTCTTATCCACTTCTGTTCTTCAGGGGAGCGTGTTTTCAGGTTTGGTTCTCTTCGCTATAAAATGGACTCTTCAAGGCGAACTCTTCAGAGAATATCTGGTAGGGTATCCGAAATTTAGAATACACATAAACGTTATAGGATTTATATTATTATGATCCGATCAAAATAGGATTTTAGAGAATCAAGAATATGGGATCGTGCGAGTAGGAAATAGAAACGTTTAGCCGGGACAAAAGTCAGCCATAGTGATCCATTATCAAATATCTGGAGTTTCTATTCGTGTATAGTATAGGGATGATCCGTTCTATACAATACACAGTCAGCCTTAGTGATACGTTATCAAATATATGGTGATCATTCCCTCTAGGTGGTTGATGATTCTCAACAAAGGTTTTGATTGGATATGAGAAATCTCTAGGCTTGGAAGTGTTGTTAGTTTTCATTTGTCGCACAAATTCTTTGCCTTATGTATCTCTGCTGAGCTGAGACATGATTCTTTGTCAGATGTTGATTCACCGTGCTCTGGACTTTCTGAAAATGGGAAAGGTGCAAAAATACCGTTTATCCCAAATAGATTGGTGATCGGCAATGAAGAGTATGTAACTCTCTATTCAAATTTGTCTAATTTTACTCCATGTTCTGGAGCCTTAGTCGAGCATTTCAATTCAATTTTTTGCAGGTATGTTCGTGTGGGAAATGGTAACCAGCTTGTCAGGGATCCAAAGAAACGAACTCGTGCGTTGGCAAATGAGAAGGTCAGATGGAGCCTGCACAATGCTCGGTTGCGGTCGGCTAAAAAGAAGAAGTACTGCCAGTTCTTCACAAGATTCGGGAAATGCAACAAAGATGACGGAAAATGTCGCTACGTTCATGACCCCTCGAAAATTGCAGTTTGCACCAAATTTTTGAATGGAATGTGTGCCAATGCAAATTGCAAATTGACTCACAAGGTTTTCTACTAGTCATTGCTGCAGGATTTACTTCACAGAAATCTTCTAACTACTCAAGTTACTTCTTCCACAGGTCATTCCAGAAAGGATGCCTGATTGTTCTTATTTTCTGCAAGGTAATATATTTCCTCTGTGCTAAGATCGATCCCATTGCGGTTTATATATGCACAATACTAATACCTATAACGCAGGCCTCTGCAACAACGAGGCATGCCCATATAGGCATGTGCATGTCAACCCAAGCGCCGCTATATGCGATGGGTTTTTGAAGGGGTACTGTTCAGACGGAGATGAGGTAAGGATCCAACTTAGCATATATTACACGTTGATATGCTAGTTGATATGCATATACACCTTTCTTTAGGCACTGCTAGTGACTATTTTAGTGACCTCAATATTAGATTAATCTTTTGGTGACTTTAATAGCATATTAAATTGACTAATACCACAAGAAGTACAAAGCAAAGAGGTCCCTCTCTGGCTTTGTTACATATATTGCTTCTCCCTCTGAATTCGCTCACGAACACTTGATGAAGTAAGATTGCGGATTGTCTCTACCTAATTTGGTAACAGTGTCGGAAGAAGCATTCCTACATCTGCCCGGATTTCGAAGCCACTGGATCATGCTCTCAAGGATCGAAATGCAAGCTCCACCACCCGAAGCACCAAAGCAAAGGAACGAAAAGGAAGAGACCAAGCGAGCCTTCTCAGAAAAATGCCCGTGGTCGTTACTTTGGTTCGCTTCAGAAAGGTCTTTCGGAGGCTGAGCCAATGGTACTACTCGATGGACGTTCTACTGACAGTGAAGCTTTTGGTATGGAAGGCCTCGACTTTATCATCCTCGGCGCCGCTACTGAGTACGAATCCGGTGATAACAATGATACAGCTACCGAGCAATCTGTCTCCAGTGATAATGAAGAACCGGTTTCCATATATAATCTAATCAGACCAGTCGCCTTGATGCAGTGAGAAGCAATCGCCAGTTCTGTTTTTTTGTGACTACAAAGGTAAGCTTTTTCTGTTTTAAGGACAAGTACACGTTTTCTGATGTACCTTCTTCGCTCTCTTTTGTAGCTGGTTAGGGATTTAGCTTTCTCTAGATTATACGTTTGACAGGGAAGAATTGTACATAGTTTATCTGTAATTAGATCGCCACATTATAATACATTTATCTCTTTTGTGCCTTCTTCTCTTGTTATTCTTTTTTTTTTTTTAAATAAGTTGGCTTGGGAAGCTATTCGTTAATAATACTAATACATAACAGAAGTCAGTAAACAGGGTAGAGATATAAAACATTACAGAACTTGCAGCCACTGGGGGCTGTCTTTAGATATGAACTACTAGACAATGATGAAGTTAATAGTTAATACATAACAGAAGCAAAGCCTTAACGAAGTTATGTCATGAAACAAAAGTCCACGATAACAGAAGCTACTCTTGTCAGAAACATCACGTGATCTTCAAACATTCACGGTCGCGCCAAGGTTTGAATGCATCATGACGAACCATTTTCTGAGAAACAACAAGATCCAATAATTAAACCACAAACAGGGTACAGGACGCGTTTTCAGGGTAAACGAATCGAATGTAAAACAAGAAGGTATCTCAAACTCTTGAGAAGGATTGAAATAAGTTGGAAAAACAGATCACTTTTATTTACCTCCAAATAAAAGATAAACCCGCGCAACAGGTTGAGAGCTCTATGGTGATCCTTATCACGCAAAGCTTCTTTCAACATCGTTTTGAAATCTGCGAAGACGAAATCATAACAAACACTCAATATAAAGGTGATGAACATTTTTCTATGCGACAAATTTATATATACTTGCAAGAACATCATCTGTCTGGTGGACTTACTAGGATACTTGTCGAGATATGAACGTCCTTTTTCGTCCGTTTCATAATCAATCTCTCTTCCATCTCGCAGTTCCCTACACCGAATCAACGATCTACGCTCAGCTGCTTGTTTCTTAAGTTCCAACAACTCTTTCTCATTGTACGGTTTCTTGAGAATACTCGTTATCTCCTTCCTGAACCAAGAACTGCGTTGATCATCGTCGTCCTCATCGCTCTCTTCCTCCAAGTCCTTATAAAACTCAAACAAAAGATTTCAATATGTGAGGCAAAAACAAAGGTGAACGAAGGTAAGGTTAATAAATAATTACTCACTGTAACTTTGTAACTTTTTGATGCCACAAACGGAGATTCCTCTTCATCCTCAAACGGACGATCTCCAACCGCAATAATATCCGAACCAGACAAAGACATCGTATCATCTTCTACCTCACGCTTCACTTGTATCTCTTTCTCAGCATTAGCTCTTCGAATTCTCGATTTCTCCACTAACCATGCGAGATAAGCTCTGTAATTCTCATCAGGTACCATTTCTCCTTCCGAATGCTTCTCCTTGCGAGCTTCTTGCGAGTTTCTTCCAACTCCATCAACACTCTTCTCTCTTCGCCTTTTATCCGAAACCACAGCTTCTTTTGCTGTCTTCTTACTACTTGCTTGGACATGACGATGCTTTGACTCAACAACATTCTTCTTCTTGGTCACATTCACACGAACAGTGTTACGATCTTCTTCTCTACTCCTCCTCTTCTTCTTCTCATCTGTAACCGCTTTGAATTCGCGCTTGTCGTAACCTCCGTTATCAACGTCATACCTAATACACCTCAGTGGATTATCTCTGACTCTCGGATATGAATCCCCATCTTCTCTAAAACTATCCAACAGCATCATATAACGCCGATCGATTTTGTTATCCCAACCATCATTAGCATTAGTAGCAGCACAAGAAGTCGGTTGCATGTTGGAGGGATTAGCTTCGTCAGGCTCTATTGGAGTATCGGTTCGCTGAGCATCATCCATCATAATACAACTTCACCACAAGGCACATCTTCATCTGGCTCCTTCTTCACAGGTCTCATATCAGCAGCAGAGTTCTTCATATTTCTCAAATTTAAGACAGATCGTTCAAATCACAGAACAGAGAGGGATTAATCAGATTTCTTAAAATTGACTTAGCTTCACTTCAATTCATGGCAGATTCTGGGGGGAAACAAAGATGTGAGGGTAAGAATTAAAGATTATAGGACGCATGCAAGGAGATAAAGTTTGAAACACACATAAATTCAAATTTTGGAAACAGAAGAAGAAGAAAGTAGAAGTAGAGTGGTGGTAGGAACACTTACATTACTATTTCTAGAAATCTCTCAGCAGTCAATCAAACAAGGAGAGTGAGATCATTATGCAAGGAGATAAAGTTTGAAACACACATAAATTCAAATTTTGGAAACAGAAGAAGAAGAAAGTAGAAGTAGAGTGGTGGTAGGAACACTTACATTACTATTTCTAGAAATCTCTCAGCAGTCAATCAAACAAGGAGAGTGAGATCATTTTTATTATATGACATTACTGAAAGAGGAAAAAAAAATTGAGAGTTTGGATCAAGAAAAAACCCTAAATCGAGTGGCTAAGAAAAGTAAGTCGCTTGTCTCATCGAACCTCTCGCCATGACTCTCTCCCACTCAAAAACAGTAGCTATAAAGTCAAGTCAGTAATAAAGCGCGCCGTCGAGAAGAGAGCCGTTTTGTCTTAGATATTTTTCATTTTGGGCCGAAATATAGGATAAGGCCTGAATGTATATATTGGGCTCAGGTGTTGTTCTTCACTAATCAATAGTTCAATACTATGGCAATGGTAGTCAAATGAAAATTTGTGGTAGGAATAGTGGTGGGATTGGAGATGAAAAGAAAGATAATACTACAGTTTTCTTTCCTCTGATTTATATTGTCCACATGAAAACTATAGATTTTTTTTTGTGCCCCACAAGGAAAAAAAAATTGAAAAATGTCCATGGACATGTATGTGGCCGGTGATAAAATATCTTGATAAAGTGATAAGTATGGACCGCCTTAATGCCACGAAACTCAAGAACATTACCGAACATTCCATATGTCACAATCCTATTGTGACAACACTCTAACACATACTACTGTTTATCTAATCAAAATTCCAAGTATGTAAACTTAGCCTAGTAAGCTTCAAGTTGGTTAAATCATCAACCATTGTAATGCAAGATAACAATTTAGGTTTAGACATATCAAAGTTTTTGTTTGTTTTACGGTCTATAACAAGATTATTCAAAGATCGGAATTAGACGAATCACAAACCATCCATTTTTCATACACAGTTAGATATATGTGATAGCTATTGATTAGTTGACAAAAGATAACAATAATTAGATAAAATGTCATACTTGTAGGACTTTTCTTCTAGAAACGTCATGTTTTTCAAGAATTTCGTCATTTTCATATCACATTACAGCCTTCCCGGAAGCTTCCTCTGCTTCTATCTCTTCCGTCCACAAGTACACCTAATGCATCCGTACACTCATATATACTATATATATAGAGCTCTCTGTGTGTGTAATGTCTATAGCCGATAAAGCTTGAAACTCTCTCTGGAGAAACATTATTACACACTTCACCAACATAACCAAAACGTCAAAACAGAGACACACACACACATATACATGGATTGTTCGTTCATAAGCATAAACGATCTCCGAAGAATGTTCGAGAAGCTCGACAAGAACCAAAACGGGCTCGTGACCCTCGACGAGCTCCATTGGATTCTCGAGAGGCTCGGTTGGACCGAACACACTCCCGAAGAGCTCGAGTTGATCGTTGGAAAACAGAGCCTTGACTTGGACGAATTCCTTCGGTTCTACTACGACGCCGTTTCAGTTAGGAAAGGGACGGAGAATCATAACGTTGTTGATGATGATGAAGCAATCGCGAAGGCGTTTCATGTGTTCGATGTGAACGGCGATGGTTATATTTCGTCGGAGGAGCTTCGGACGGTTTTGGAACGGCTCGGGTTCGAGGAGGAGGCAAAGCCTTGTGATTGTGGGAGAATGATCCGAGTTCATGACAAGAATCTTGATGGTGTTATTGATTTTGAAGAGTTCAAGAACATGATGTTACATGTGTGATATGTGTATATAGTCCATGCGACATGTTTGATGTGTTATGTACTTATGTGTAACATTGTAATGTATATTGTGTATATATAGCTTACGTGTCTAACAAAAGCACAGTTAACAGAATCTATGGCATTTGGTTTGTTGAAATTTTCATTTCTTTCTCTTTACAGTTTCTTTGTAATCTTATAATTCTTTCATTCGAGTTCAAAGTGAGTAATATGGTGATGCTTGATACTGTAGATATCTGAACATTTCTTTCATGTTGATTGTATTATTTCTTATGGGCTTCTTATGCTGTTTGTTTTGGGCTTTCCTCATCTGGTTAAACCGGTCAGAACTTTGGTTTTCTTGGTTCCTCTGGAATACCCGGTTTAGTTCTGTAATGTTCATGAAATTTTTAAATTTGAAGGACTATAATCTATTTACAGTGTTACAGAACTTGACAAGCATAGATATTTATTATCAGAGCATGACATATTTTGCCTTTTTAATCGAAACAAGACCATGTGGGTAAACGAGTAATTATTAAAGAAACCTCTTAAAGTTTTCATCTAAAATGACAAAACCTTTATGATGCCAAAATTGGTAAGTACACTGCCTATATACATATGTGCAATTAATGAATACGTATATGTTGGGTGATGTAGAGATCCATTGAATACGAATATAACTTCTAAACTACCCAATTTTATCCACATTAAATCGTATTACCATCCACTGCCGATGTTCATCTTCCTGGATTTTAAAGTTTTTTTGTGTACACACACAGTGTCACATGAATCACTCAGCTGTTGACAATCTTGATAAGAACATAACAATCGTTGATATTTAATTTCTTCTCTTTTCTTGTTTTCTTTCTGGCGAAGAGTATGATGTGTGTAACTTTTCTGTTAGATAGATTAATGAATTGTTTTGTTCTTAAAACAAAGTTAAAGCATTTTGACTATGTAAATAGTTTTTGTTACTTAACTTTTGTTCGATCTCTGATATATAGTCTGATACACAACACATTTTGTAACGTGTAATTCGCCAAATTGTTTGCATTTTATGTTAACATTTTTCAATTGTTTAATTCCCTCATACTTGATTATCAGTCGGTCCTCACGGATATCCTTACAAGTGTACAAGTTGTGTCTTTGCGTATGTACTTTTGTGTTGTTTAAGTTATCGAATTTATTTTAACAGTCTTGTTTTCTGGTGGACTATATGATTTACAAGAGTTAAGAGTAGTTAACCCTGAGTTGTGTGTTTATATCATATTATAAGCTCGAATTTGGGTTTGATCTGTTATTCATCGTGTGTTCTTAGAGTTCAAATTTAGCTTACAGTGACACAATATCAAAACAAATATGGTTGATAGAGAAAAAGTTTAGATGGTTTTTAGGATATATATGTATAAAACTGTAAAAATGGTTAGCAAAATCATGATATTTGTTTGAACATTTCAAGTGGTAAGTGTAAGTCATATCTATATTTTTAGTTTTTTTTTTTAAATAAAAAAATCAACACTCAACATTCAAACTATATATAAATATATTGAAAAAGTACAAGTCGCTCGACGGTACGTTAGCAAATAGCAACCAATTCTAGCAATTGATCACTCACATAAACGTAAGCAAAACTAACATCATGTGGACGTTGACAGTAGAAATCAATGCTAAGGTCAGCTAAAATGTATGTAAAGGTTTCCAAAGAGTTTCAAGATCATTGGACCTCTAAAAACTCAAGAATCTGTTCCAGATTTATTTTCCAAAAAGATATTAATAGTCTGATTTGAAGTATCCATGCATGATGCATGCATAATTATTTATCGTCTGATTTGAAGTATCCATGCATAATGCATGCATAATTAATTACCGTCTTAACCTTTCTATAAACATTTATTCTCTTATGAATATAAATTTAGAAATAAGGATCATTATTTTGGCTAACTCCTTCGACCGTAACCCCAAACTAAGGACTTGTTGCCACAATCCTGGAATTGTATTAAATAACGCTCGTTCGGTCCAAATTTTGTTAGTTCGTAAAATCGTCTGTATTCAACTCCCACACCTCCGTTATGTTTTATAACTCACCAACTTATATCCCCCAAAAATCTAGAGAGATTCTCTTTACATATTAACCAAATTTAGTACTTTGATAAGTTAAGAAACTAAAGAAGATTTGTTAAATTCATTTCATCAAGCTGATTTCGTGGGCCATATGTAATCAATTATAGTTACTAAAAGAAACAAGACCTAAACTCCAAACACTTTCACAAAGTTGACTTGATGCCTTTTCCAACATTTTATAAATACACACCTTCCTCACAATACGGCCATACCATAAACAAGAAATTAAACAAGAAAAAACAATGGAACTCTTGCTTCCACACCCATCAAACTCAACGCCTCTCACCGTCCTCGGCTTCTTAGACCGAGCCGCCTCCGTCTACGGTGATTGTCCGTCCGTCCTCTCCCCAAACACCGTCCACACTTGGTCAGAAACCCACAACCGCTGTCTCCGAATCGCCTCGGCTCTCACTTCCTCCTCTCTCGGGATAAACCGAGGACAAGTCGTCTCCGTCGTTGGCCCCAACGTCCCCTCCGTATACGAGCTTCAGTTCGCCGTCCCCATGTCCGGAGCCGTCCTCAACAACATCAACCCTCGCTTAGACGCACACGCACTCTCCGTCATCCTGCGTCACAGCGAATCCAAGCTCGTTTTCGTCGACCACAACTCCATCTCTTTAGTCCTCGAAGCAGTCTCGTTCTTGGGAAAACATGAGAAACCTCACCTCGTCCTCCTCCACGACGACCAAGAAGACGACTCTTCCTCCGCATCGGATTTTCTTGACACGTACGAAGGCATCATGGAGGGAGGAGACTCAAGATTCAAATGGATCCGTCCACAAACTGAATGGCAACCGATGGTGCTCAACTACACTTCTGGAACGACGTCGTCTCCCAAAGGAGTATTGCTTAGCCACAGAGCCATTTTCATGCTCACTATCAGCTCCTTGCTAGACTGGTCCATACCAAACCGGCCGGTTTACCTCTGGACCTTACCCATGTTCCACGCCAACGGTTGGGGTTACACTTGGGGCACCGCTGCCGTCGGAGCCACTAACATCTGCACGCGTAGAGTCGACGCGCCGACTATTTACGACTTGATCGATAAGCATCACGTGACACACATGTGCGCTGCACCGATGGTTCTCAACATGCTCACTAACTACCCTTCACGTAAACCGCTAAAGAACCCGGTTAAGGTATTCATAACTATCCCGGTTCAACTGTATTTAGACATTTGGAGAACTTTTGACACAACTCTGTTTTGGGTTTATGAATTTCAAATTCAGGTTATGACGGCCGGAGCTCCACCACCGGCAGCAATCATCTCCCGAGCAGAATCACTCGGTTTCAATGTCGGTCATGGGTACGGTTTAACGGAAACCGGAGGCCCGGTTGTGTCATGCGCTTGGAAGAGTGAGTGGGATCATCTTGATCCGGTGGAGAGAGCAAGACTGAAATCAAGACAAGGTGTAAGAACCGTTGGATTTGCGGAAGTCGACGTGAGAGACCCGAGAACAGGGAAGAGTGTGGAGCACGACGGAGTTTCTGTAGGAGAGATCGTTTTCAAAGGCGCATCGGTTATGCTCGGTTACTACAAAGATCCCGAAGGTACCGCGGCGTGTATGAGAGAGGACGGGTGGTTCTACACCGGAGACGTTGGGGTGATACACGAAGACGGTTACTTGGAGGTTAAAGACCGGTCAAAGGATGTGATCATATGCGGAGGAGAGAACATAAGCAGCGCGGAGGTTGAGACGGTTCTGTATACGAATCCGGTGGTGAAGGAAGCTGCGGTGGTGGCTAGACCGGATAAGATGTGGGGAGAGACGCCGTGTGCATTTGTGAGCCTGAAGTATGATAACAATGGTGATGGGTCGGTGACGGAGAGGGAGATAAGGGAGTTTTGTAAGACGAAGTTACCAAAGTATATGGTTCCGAGGAAAGTGATTTTTCAGGAGGAGCTTCCAAAGACTTCTACAGGGAAGATTCAGAAGTTTCTTCTCAGACAAATGGCAAAGTCCCTGCCTTGAAGAATCATCTTGAGTTATTGAGAATGTGAAGTAACTCGATGGAGTAAATAAAGTCTTTATCTTTTGTGATGTATTAATGTACCCTTAAGAGGGGGATTAGTTTGTAAAACTGATGAAACATGCTTGCTATTTTATTGTCATAAGATTTTCAAGGAAAGAGTTACTTATAATCCGAAGTATACGACTCTACGTATGTACCTAATCCGGTTAATCAATTTCATGTACACGACTCTGTTCGTCACATGAACTAAACGAAACGACGACGTTTCCTCACCAACGGGCCTAGTTATTTATAAATAATGGGCCCGATTTGTAGTATTACGACTCATAATGGGCCCTTATTGATACATTACGCATATTATTGACACGTAAAAACGAGTATGAGTCATTGATTGCTTCATACGTATGAAGTTTTTGAACGTAAACTTTCAAATATTTGCCCTTTATATTTCATGTATAGTCGACTGAAAAGTTGGTTTAATTCAAATATACTATCGAAAATAAAATTGGTTTGAATGAGAAACAAAGTTTAATGGAATCATAAAATGTAACATTTATGAAATATCTCACATTGGAAGTTTGAGGTGAAATTCTCTTGTAAATAAAGTGTAAAAATAAGATATTTGGACTGAACTTTTTTTCAGATTTTGGGATTTGACAATCGGATCAACGATCTTTAAGATTATTCTTTTGACCACTGAATTTTGTTGTTGAAAATAAACAACAAAATATCTCTTTTCATTAATGTTGGTAACAAAGTAATTAAGAAGAACATCAATTGTAATTTTTGTAAATTATGAAACTAATTGCATGTTGAATCATTAAGGTGAGAATGAATTGTCAATTCCACTTTATTGGACTATGTTGGTGCATGAGGCTATTATAAAGCCATGTTTTTCCTTCTTCTCTTAATACATCAACAAATATGTGATCAAACACAAGTAACAACAATCTCTCACTTTTCTTCTTTTATTTTGTTTTTCTTATGAAAGTACATCACAATAAACATGCTTCGCAAACCTATGATTAAAGTGATACAAATATAAGAAGTGTGAATTTTTATCCTAGGATTCGGAACACCATGCAATAAAATTAAAGAATTAGATCATATCTTGACTCTGCAAATCCAATTTTGTTTCCCTTAATTCTTGTTTATATATCATTTTAATATTTTATTTATATTAATTTATTTATATATTGCATTTTATAATTATCAATCACCCATTGTAGGAATTTCGATTGTTTCTCTATATGGCCATGGTATATCAAGTTGTTTGTCAATACTTAGTAACAAAGTATTTTGAAAGCGAACTCAAACTAGTCTACAGAATTTATGGAAGAGACGGATAATCTTTAGCAATTGAAGTTTACGGTGGTCAAACGTAATCGAAATCTCAATGGTAGACTTCGGATTTTGGTTTATATTTATACACCACGTCTCTATCACTATATAGCAGTTGGTTATCAACTTGTTTTTTTATAATCAAATGGTTTTTTTTATTAAATATATGATTTAATATCTAGAATCATAGACAGAATAATAGACTTACAGTTAATTATGAGCTGTATATGTTCATAATTTGAGTTTAGTTACAGTCTGGATTCATTCAGTGTGTTGTTCATTTTGTATTTTTCCAAGGTTTAATCATAGTGTAGTGTTAAAATTTTAGTAAATTGCTAAAACCAACAACCTTAAATATTTTAGTGTAGATGGTAATGGTTAAGGTATAGAACTGTAGCTGGGCCTAATATATAATTTGTTAGTTGAACCTGATCCCAATTTTATATGTCAACTGTCTAAAGATTCTTCATTTTATACCCACCAACATTTTATTATACCTTGTTTATTGTATATAAATTAAATAAAACACTAGCGATTCTCTCATTTATTGGTTAAATTTAGTATTTTATTATGATTAAGATACTAATGCAAAAAGTGACAACAATAATAAGACACAAACTACACGTTCCATTAAAGATTGAAACCCTTCTCACTTCAAGATTTTATAAATGATACAAACACCTATTAAGTCTTTCCACAAACTTCAAAGTTTTAACCAGAACAAAGACATAAACAAGAATCAAAGTATGGAACTCTTACTTCCACACGCATCAAACTCAACACCTCTCACCGTCCTCGGCTTCTTAGACCGAGCCGCCTCCGTCTATGGTGATTGTCCGTCCGTCCTCCACTCCCCAAACACCGTCCACACTTGGTCCGAAACCCACAACCGCTGTCTTCGAATCGCCTCGGCTCTCACTTCCTCCTCTCTAGGGATTAACCGAGGCCAAGTCGTCTCCGTCGTGGGCCCAAATGTCCCGTCCGTTTACGAGCTGCAGTTCGCTGTCCCAATGTCCGGAGCCATCTTAAACAACATCAACCCACGTTTAGACGCGCATGCACTCTCCATCCTCCTGCGTCACAGCGAATCCAAACTCGTTTTCGTCGACCACAATTCTATCTCTTTGGTTCTTGAAGCAGTCTCGTTCTTGGAAAAACACGAGAAGCCACACCTCGTCCTTCTCAACGACGACCAAGAGGACGATTCTTCGTCGGCTTCGGATTTTCTTGACAGTTACGAAGGGATCATGGAGAAAGGAGACTCGAGATTCAAATGGATCCGTCCTCAAACAGAGTGGCAACCGATGGTTCTCAACTACACTTCTGGAACGACGTCGTCTCCCAAAGGTGTAGTGCTTAGCCATAGAGCAGTTTTCACGCTTACCGTTAGCTCTTTGCTTGACTGGTCTTTACCGAACCAACCGGTTTACCTTTGGACTCTACCGATGTTCCACGCCAACGGTTGGGGTTACACGTGGGGCAACGCGGCTGTCGGAGCCACCAACGTTTGCACGCGTAGAGTCGACGCACCGACTATATACGACTTGATTGATAAGCACCACGTGACTCACATGTGTGCTGCACCGATGGTTCTCAACATGCTAACCAACTACCCGTCCCCTAAACCGCTCAAGAGCCCGGTTCAGGTATTAATAGATAATTATGTTCTTTGGTTTATTGCTTAGCTGCATTTAATGTTTGAAACGATCGTTACACAGTCACTTGGATAAACATTAAATAATTTCTGAGATCAGGTTATGACCGCCGGAGCTCCACCACCGGCAGCGATTATCTCACGAGCAGAATCACTCGGTTTCAATGTCAGTCATGGGTACGGTTTAACAGAAACCGGAGGACTAGTTGTATCATGTGCTTGGAAGCGTGAGTGGGATCATCTTGAACCATTGGAGAGAGCAAGATTGAAATCAAGACAAGGTGTAAGAACCACTGGCTTTGCGGAAGTCGACGTTAAGGACCCGAGAACAGGGAAGAGTGTGGAGCACGACGGAGTTTCTGTAGGAGAAGTCGTGTTCAAAGGCGCATCGGTTATGCTCGGTTACTATAAAGACCCGGAAGGTACCGCAGCGTGTATGAGAGAGGACGGATGGTTTTATACCGGGGACGTTGGGGTGATACACAAAGACGGTTACTTGGAGGTGAAAGACCGGTCAAAGGATGTGATCATATGTGGAGGAGAGAACATAAGCAGCGCGGAGGTTGAGGCTGTTTTGTATACAAATCCGGTGGTGAAGGAAGCTGCGGTGGTGGCTAAACCGGATAAGATGTGGGGAGAGACACCGTGTGCTTTTGTGAGCTTGAAGAATGTTAACAATGGTGATGGTTCGGTTCCGGTTACTGAGAAAGATATAAGAGAGTTTTGTAAAACAAGGTTACCTAAGTTTATGGTTCCGAGGAAAGTGATTTTTCAGGAGGAGCTTCCAAAGACTTCTACTGGAAAGATCCAAAAGTTTCTTCTCAGACAAATGGCAAAGTCTCTATCTTGAACAAGTCCATGAAATATAATACTTAATATTTGCTTGGAATCACATTATTGTATCCTTAACATGCTTTGAAAAGAACATAAAGTAAACCATTATGATCAATAGTGAGGACTATATTGCAAAATACAAATGATTTTGAAGTATATCTTTTTTTTTTTTTTTTTTTTCCTTTTGAAGTATATCTTATATCTTTTTGAAGTATATCTTATAGTAAACCATTTGAGGTTTTTCATACCTTAAAAATAGAGTGATGCTCTTAGCTGTATATTTTTTGTTTCGTATCGAACTATATATTGATTTGGGCTCGTGGTTCATGTATGTTAATGTTTTCATAAATTATTTAAATGGCCGAAAGGTAAAACTGTAAAAGGTAGAAAAAGGAGAGCAGGCCAAATGGCTAATCCATATCGTGCTTAACTATGGAAATCATAATATGTGGCTTTCAGTATCTGAATTAATTAAATACTTAGTTGCAGCATCATTGGTTATCAAAGGAAGCTTAATGAAAAAGACCACGTGTGGAGAAATGACAGACTAATAAAACAAGAAACATTATTGTTACCATTACATGTTTGCTTGTAGGATAAGAATAAGATCACATCATCGACTGATAAATTGAAGGCAAAATCTATGAGCTTATATTATCATTGAGACGACAAAAGAGATTCAGACAGAGAGGAAATAGATCGATGAGCTACGTAAAGAAAGTGGTGGATGAGGATGGAGATTGGCGACGGTTGGGGGCGAAACAAGAGAGTGTGTTCCCAAAAGAGAGGAAGCTGGTGAAGACGATGATTTTGAAAGCTCTGTTTCCATCTCGATCTCCTTTGAAGTCCAAGCAGACAGTTGAGCCGCCGAGGGGGAAGCGCGTGCAGCCCACGCTCCGGTAGCTTTAAAATGCTTAATGCTATATCTTGTTTCTGGATAATTATGATTAGAGAAAAAAAAAAATTTTGGGCTTAGGCCAATGATCTATTTGGGTTCAGGACTAGAACATGTTATATTAATTTTCTTTCCGGAGTGATATCTTTTTCTTTGGAAAAGTTATATTAAAGATGATATGTGTTGTTTGCTTTTCTTTAAGAGAAATAGATATGTGCTGTTAATTTTTCAAATTTTCTCTGTATAACATATATTCTTCGAGTTTTCTTGTTTATCTAAGATTTCTAGTTGACTTCAATTAATGTTTTCACTGAAATCAAACTATCGAAGAGACTGAGAGGAGCTTCAAAGGCTAAAAACTACAAAATCTAGTTCTTGATGTCGTGCTGTCGTATAAAGTACAATGAACCAATGTCATTTCATGTCGATAATCTAAAAGAAATCTAATATGGCGAGACAAAAAGAGAATATGGTATCAAAAGTTATACGCATGCCTTAACGACCCTACTGCTTGGTTGAAATATTTTATGGTCTGGATTCACACTTTTCGATTGTGTAACATATACTCACTCTTTTTCAGAATGTAAGATGTTTGAGGTTTTTCACAAAAAATAAAAAACATCTAATGTGTAAATTACTTTTTCACACCAACCACTTTTTAATAGCTTTTAACCAATCACAATTTAACTATTCAAATATTGATAATTTCATACGTGAATCATTTGTCTTTTGGCCGGAAAACGAATAAAATCGTATAATGAAATAAAAGTACAAAATAAGGGATATACAGTAGAAACTCTATAAATTAATACTCGATAAATTAATAAACTCTTTAAAATAATAATTTTTCTCTAGTCTCAAGTCGGGCCGGTGTAAAAATTAGCAAAATTCAATAAGATAATAAGATAATAATATTTTTGAAACTTCTATGTAAAATATGGTCCCATTAATATCATAAATCAATAATTACCATAAATAATATTATAAAAATATATATTTATGATAATATACTAAAATAGAAGTATACTTTTCACTTGTTTTTTATTAAAACTGAAATATAATTAGAATTTATCCCTAATTTTAAAATGGAATTATACAAAATAAAATAAACTTTTAAAATATAGTATTTTAATTTATTTTGATTATTATTTCAATTAATTATTAGTTAAAATTTATTTGGTTTAAAATCGATAATTTAATAACTCTATAAATTAATAAAATATCAAAGTTCCAACTTTATTAATTTATAGAGTTTCTACTGTATGTATAGTCCATAATAGTGTTTAAAATTGTCAATATTACTAAATTGGTTAATACGGTGGAAGTTATCCATAAACATGAGTTGGGAACACCACTTTTTGAACACTACATGTTCTTCCCGTCACTTCATGTCACATTACTAATTACTTAATTAGAGATATCTCTCCAAGACAAACAACCATGGTCCCAAGTACAAGAAAAGGAATAACAACGACGACCAGGATCCAGAGATTCAGGCCCACCGCTCCTAAATGTTCATTGATTTTTGAGCAACGTAACAACGCACATAATTTAGGAATTTTACTGCTGTAAAAAAGGTGTATATTGTATGTTCACTAGTATTAATTATAGAATTTTGTGGTTCATAAATCAAATTTGAAAGAACATAGTTACTCAACATTATTTTATATTTGGAAACTAAAAGTACGCATTTTATGCAGATAAAGTTAATTTCATAGCTCTAGTTACTCATATTTATGAACCAAGTAAATATGATATGAACGAATGTGTTTTTTAATCGGTAGTATGAAAAAATATGTTGGATTAATATTATTATGGTATCATTAAAATGAAACAACTAACCGATGATAATAAACAATTAATCATGCCAGTAAAACTCACGGCTTCTCGAAGGTGTATCAAATCGAGTATTTTCATTTGAAATTATTAACAATGTTTCGTATCTAATTTGAGCTCGTGTTTCTTGTGACAAAATAATTCTAAAATAATATTAATATGCAGTGTTCACATAAATAAAGTACTCCATACTTCTGAAGGCCGAAAGGTGAAGGTAAGTAAACAAATAAAAGAGAAAGTAGAGCAATCCAATCCATAGCATGATTAACCTGGAGACGAATAAGTGGCTTTAATCCACTAATAAGTATCTCAATTAAATTAACTAACTGCAGCATAATTGGTTCGTAAAGGAAGCTTAATGTACAAGGCCAAGGCCACGTGGGGAAATAACAAGACTAATAATGTAAGCATATGACTATTTTAACATGTTAGCTTGTAGAATAAGTCTCATCAACTAATAAATTGAGGCAAATCTAGGAGAAGTTGTCTTTAACACAACAAGAGAGGATTAAACAGAGAGTGAAGTAAGATGAGCAGCTCATCAACGAAACCTGCGGTGGCGACAGTGGTGGCTGTAGAGGATGGAGATTGGCGGTGGTTGGGGGCGAAGCAAGGGAGTGTGTTCCCAAAAGAGAGGAAGCTGGTGAAGACAATGATTTTGGAAGCTTTGTTTCCATCTCGATCTCCTTTGATGTCCAAGCAGAATGTTGAGCCGCCGCCGAAAAGCAAGCGCGTGCAGCCCACGCTCCGGTAGCCTTCAAGTGATCTGATCGCTCTCTTTTCAGGGAAAGCAATTTCTATTTTCTATGTACACTAGCTGACGTCTTTTTGTTCTTTTAAAAAAGAATAAACGATGTGTGTGTTTTTTCAATTTCAGCAGTTATTTTTGTATATAGTTTTATGATGTAGTACAAATAAATTTCTTAATGCTTTATTTAAGGTTGCTTCACCGAACACTGTAATTAAACGTCAGAAGATATAGATAAGCTTCGAACGGTAATTAAAAACAAAGCTTCAAACGCTATATTTTTTTTTGTCAACTCTTCAAACGCTAATTAAAAAGACAAAAAAAGCCAATGAATACTCGGATTTGTTGTCGAAGTGACAGAAAAATCTAATGATTTTGAAAAACCTGGTAGAATTAGTATAAGAATGGCTGAGTCCGAGATTAATTGTAGTTGGATCCAACGTCCATAAAACTTGCATAAATCTATGGCTTTTCGTCCAAGGCCAATGGAACAAAAATATGGCTAGATGATACACGATGCCACTAATTACTTCATTACTGTATTAGTTCATGTCTGGCTAGTACACAACAGCTGTTTCACGGTAATGTTAAAGGGAATCTTCTAAATTATCTAGTTTTATTTCAAACTTTATTTTTATTTGAAAAAAAAATCGCAATTTGCAACCGCAATTATTTATGGTTGTATTTGAAGATACTACAACCTATAATTGTGTTTTCTCCCTAATCCAATCTCCGCACGAATCTTTCATTTTTCCACACGAGAATCTGACAACAAAATCTTTTTTAGATCATAATTCATATTATAAGTCAATTTCCAGAAATAAAACTGGGCCCTTGACTGATATGTGTATCGTTCCTATATCCTTAATAACAAAGCATATTTAGTATTCTCACGATCATAAGAATCCATATAAATTGACAGTAATAACCAAAAATAAAGATATGGAAAAGAAAAAAAGAAACAAATGTAGTGGCTTTAACTATCCTGGCACGATCACATACAAGAATATTGTCTAGATCCATTACCTAAAAGCGAATCTACGTGGTGTGTTATTGCCTAGATACTGAATGTGTTTTACTGTTTTACTGGATTTATATTTAAAAGCCTTTTAATGTACTGTATTTTGATTGTTCATGAGCGATGTTGTTGTATATTTTATTGTGTTTGAAAATCTTTTAAATTCTACGAAATTAAATAAAATAAAAATTTACGCATCCACACAAAACTGGTGACTTCAACAATTACCATATGTGCCTAATGGTGTCTTCCCGCCTCCCGGTTCCTTGTACTTACGGTAGACTGGTCCTTAGCTCCCAAGTTGTCGTCTGCCTCCTCCTCATCTGCGAATAAATTAAATATATACGTATATTATCAAAGAACGGCGATCCCTGGAAATTTCGTACTACAATGTTAATGCCAGTTTTAAAATTTTAATTATTCAGGGCTTTATGTGTCCACATATATTCCAGAAATATACAAATGTTACGAAATTTTGGTGTTAGTTTCGCTTAGATTTAATATTCCACTTGAAACTTAAACCACAAGTACTAGAAGATGTAAATTAAATTTCCTCTTTACAGCAAATAGGTGGCTGACACGACATGGAACAACTTAGAGTAGAAGTTTAATTGTTAACAGTGCTCACTCCGGGAAAAATCTCTATATAAACCAACCCATTGTGCATGGCTTCATATCACAACTACAAAAAGCAACAAACAAACACACATACATTTATATCTTTAGGCTAAAGATGAGTTCCAAAGGAGACAGTTCTAGTTCTACGGCGGAGCGGAAGGTGAAGAAGAACGAAACAGCGAGTGTGATTCCCGTTAAGAGGAAGCTGGTGAAGACTATGGCCGTCGAAGCCATTATCTCTGCCTTTTCTCCCTCCGGTGGTGGCCGGAACTCTGACGCTACCGGTGACGGAAACGGAGGGCGCGTGTACCCCACTCGCTGACCGGTCTTTTTCTTGGGGTCGAAGTTATGCACCGTCGTGATCTTTTTCAGGTTTTTGTTTTATAAATGCTAGTGTCGTCGTTGTGTAAGCTTTTGGTAATTATGATCTTTATTTTTCTATTAAAAAAAAATCTGTTTCTATTGTTCGGTTTCTGGTAGAGGTGACGATTATTACTATATCCTCTTTTGTAAAGATTATAAGTTGTGAGAATTATGAGCGGGTTGTGTTTGTGGTAATAATATATGTCTTAGAGCAGTACTCCTTTCGTATATCATATTTTATTAGTTTCTAACTATTCTAATTAACATTCTAATTCAATATGCCACCATACTGTCTCGATAATCGAATTTCATAAACAAAATTAGGGGTATGTAGATTGGGTTTTTACATGAAATTAATTAGGGAGCAGCTGGAAAATGCATTTTGAACAAGGTTGCTATCAGTGTGTGAACGTATAGAAGCATGTGCGTGACTCGTACGTGAGTACGGAAATAGCAAATATTGATATAATTATTGAGTTGACTTTATATACGTATTTGCGTGTGAATTAAATTTTTATGTTTATTCAAATCTACCTTTAGAGCAATTAAGAATTAACCAAAACACTAATTGTAATGTGCGCAAAATTTATTATAAACACTCTTTTTTCACCTTCGGTCTTTACTCTTTACATTAAAAAGAAAGTCATGTCATTAGTCATTACCACAGTGTAAACAAAAAAAAGTGTCATGTCTTTGACTCTACCTGCTGCTTCGCAATAATAGAAATACGAATCTTCCAAAATCACTAATGGCGTTTTTATGTTTCGGAAAAAGGATCACATCCTCTGTTAGTTATAATCGTACTAATTTCCTGGTAATCTCCCCGTTCACGTTCACACTGTATCTTTGACAACAACAACATCTTTATCTCTATAAATCCCTTTCTATATATGCATACAATACATTAATACTCCTATATATATATATACACACACAAAATAAAACAACATCTCGCTTAACTGTGTTGTTCCTAGCAAGCAATATACCAAAGCATTTTTTTATAGTAAGCCAGGAAGAAAAACAAATAGAATAAAGATCAGCAAAAATAAATTATACGAAAAAGGAAAAAACACACACACACACGCAAAAGGGGCCAGTTCAATTTTAACTCAAATTAAGTTATTTTTTGTTTGTCAAACATATATAGTTATGTTCTTACACACTTATTTCCAGAAGGTCTCATCATCTATTGATTGAGGTTTTTCTTCTAATAAGTTTTACTTTGTGCATAGCTGGTTATATATAATACAGTAATATTTTTTGGTCAAAAAAGAAAAAAAAATGTTGGTCAACAGTCAACAGTCAACGTCAAAAAGATTTGAAGATATTGTTGTAAAGCTAGTCATGAATTCGTGTTTTGAAAAATTGCATGGTCGCGGCGGTATAAAGGAATAAAATATTTTGGACTAGTGTTAAATGCCAAGAAAATAGAGAACATGCACTAACGCTACAAGCTCAAATGCAAGTACCAGTCACTTAAACGGGCATTTCTTTCTTTATTTTATCTGTTGTTCAGTAAACAATTAGCTTTCTCTATTTTTTTACTTTTATTGACCAAAGCCTTGACAATTAGCTTTTTCTCGTTGTATTCGAACTTCACTTATTGTTTGTTAATAAAATATATAAACTTCTGTTTCAACTTTCAACTTACAACTATTGTCATCCAGGTTCTTTGCACCGATGGTATAGTCGAGTGAACGGTAGTTCCCAAGCTGATGCCATTCAGTAAAATGTGAAATTCACTAGCTCTAAAATATAATTTAATTATTAATGTGATATCTGGAAATTTCATACTGTCTGTTATAATTATTATTTTGTTTTATTTAGCATGGGAGTGAGATAATTTATGTGGATCCGCATAAATATTACAAATGTCCAAATCAGATGTAAGTTTCACTTTATTTGTTCAGCAAATAAGCCTGCCACGTAGTGTGAACATATATCAACTTGTTGCCATTAAAAACAAAAACGACTTATCCCCACATTTTGCTTAAGCACGAGTTTAAGTTTCGATCAAGGTACTCACTTATGGTAAAAAAAAATTCTCTATATAAACCCCCACATTTTGCTTCTCAGCAAAGTTGCCAAGGAACACACACACACACACACACACACACACACACACACACACACACACACACACACACACACACACACATTTATCCATAGGTTTAAGAAGATGAGCTCCGGGAAATTGAAGCCGTTCAAGAAGAAAGAAGGGAGTGTGATCCCCAAGAAGAGAGAGTTGGTGAAGACTAAATCCGTCAAAGCCATTTTCTCTTTCCTCTGTCCCTCCGTTTGTAAACAGTACTCTGAGCCATCCGGTGACGGTGACGATGACGCCGACGGTAGGCGCGTGTACCCCACTCGCCCCTGATCGGTCTTTATAATGGGGTTGAAGATAATATAGCCGTCACGATCATTTATGGGTTCTTCTCCGGCAACCTCTGTTTTTCTGTGGTTTATAGCATATTTAAGTAGACGGAAGCTGTTGACCAAAAAAAAAAAAGTAGACGGAAGCTTACTTGGGCTAGAGATCTTGTGTTTTCTTTTCGGTCTTCGAGGAAGGAGATAGTTCATGGACTATAGATTAATATGTTTGTTCCTCTTCCTTTGAAAAATCCACTATATGATCATAAAGCGTTGTGATTATTTTATTTATAGGTTCTACCGTACTAGTGTAGTCTTCAAAACATGCTCTCTACTTTTTGTTTGTATAGAAAAGCATATTCTGAAATAATTTTGATTATATGATGTAGTTTTTTTTTTAGTATAATATGCAAAGAACCTGCTGTTTCGAAATCCAGAAGTTTTCTTGATAACGATATAAGGAAAAAAAGAAAAAGAAAGGCGGAGACCGGAAGTCTGTAAAGAAAGGTGGCTGCACACACAAATTTCATTATCCATCAAATAGGAGGCATCAATATACAATAATACAAAAGTTATTAATTAAGTAAATGTGAAAAAGAAAAAGATTATTAAAAACAAGAAAAACTTCTATATGTGGGGTGGCTTTGAAATTTTTCACATTAAAAGTTATGCAATATATATGGGTAGGACTGAGACTTGTCTTATGTATGTGTCTTCTCCCATTTTTTTAAACTCACTTCTTTCAGCAAAACTTCCTTACAGTTTAACTTTTTTTTTGTAACGAAGTTATATAATACTCCTCAAAATATTAATAAGAATCATAAACTTTTCTCAAAATAAAAGAAAAGAATAAGAATCTACGAAAACGGAAAAAAACAAAGAAAAATACAACCCTTCGTGTATTTCCTGACTAAGAGACATCAGGGCCCCACCTGAGTAAGCAAGGTTGTCGTCACCAATGACGTGGCAGAAATCAAGTGTTGACGTCAGTGCTGATCATTGCCTTTGATTTTCATCGGATTCAGGTTTTCTTCTAAAAATAGTTAAAGTTCCTTTATTTTGTTCGGTAAGCAAATTCCTTATTTGTGTCAAATTTAAGGATAGCTTCATATCGTGATGGATGATGTCTGACATATCACTCACATAAATGGGCCTAGGCCTCTTAAACTAATCCGGTTTTTATTGGGCTTTATATTAACCGTTAACACTCGAAAGACCCCCGCCAACAAAAATTCGAAACTTACCTCACTTTTTCTCGCTTCCACTTTTTTATTCCTTAAATCATCTTTTCAAAACATGCTTAGCTAAAAAGTCCACACACACAAAAGGAAGGCACATTATATATACAATATGCATCTCCATCTAAAAAGTCCCCCTGTTTAAACCAATACATTTTAATATTTACTTCTTCTCCTGCATATTTTTTCAAAAAGATTTGAATTCAAACTCATCACTCTAAGAAATGGGTTGTTGCATCAGCAAATGCTCTCCAAAGACAAAAGATTTCAAACAAGAAGAAGAAGAGCCTCAAGAGAAGTATTGCTATGTTCCAGAGAAGCTGTTCATGTCGCGTTGCCCAAGTCGAGTTTCTCCACTTCTTCTTCCTGATAAGAACCGGTTTAACCCTATCCTTGTCCCGGATAAGTTAATCCATATCCCGAAAAATCTCCCTCCTCCTTCTCCTCATGTAAAGTTGGCACCATCTTTCTCTCCAATCCAACCTTCAACCACAAGCAACTCCTCTCTCAGCTCATCAAGCTCGTCACTTTCAACTGCTTCTTCGATCTCGGTTTCGAAGGACCGATCTTTCTCTAACGACTTCTTGCGTGCTTGTTACCAAGAGAACTCACATGTCGCTCGGATCAATTCCTTACGAGAATCTTCTCTTTCTCTGAAAAACGCAAAACCAAGCCGGTTTAATTCCCCGGTTAAGCCAAACCGGATTTGTCCAACACCAAACAGAGCACATCAAAATCCGGAAAGAGGAGGAACAAATGGTTCAAAGAGAACCCGAGAGCCATCGCCAAACCACCGTGCATTGACACGACAAAAGAGCTTTCGTCAAGAACAAGAAAGGGTCATCATGTCTTCATCAAATTCTTTAACCAAGGGAAAGTTCTTGAAATCACCATCTCCAAGCAGGAGATTCGAAGGAAGTTTATTGAAGTCGCCATCTCCAAGCAGGAGATTCGAAGGGAATTTATTGAAGTCCCCATCTCCAAGCAGGAGATTTGGTACGACGGCGGGAGATTTGACGGTAAATTCAGTCTCTTCTTGTTTAAGGAAAGATAACTTAGATCTGTCTCGTCCCAAGATTTTTCCAAAGAACAACAGATCAGAGACTCGGATTCATCGTATAGGTTCTAAGATGGGCGAAACCGCTATCAAAGAAGTGCTCGAAAGCCACAAGGAACCGGTTGGTCCAATAATTGAAGAGATCGGCAATCCTTTAATTGATTTGGATTGCTTCATCTTTCTATAAGGATTAAGTTTTTTGGTCTTTGTGTTTGCTGAAGATTGATTGTGTGCACAGATAGGTTCTGTATTTGTTTGAGACAATTTCGTTTTTCTTTTGTCTTATGTTTTTTCCTAATCAAAGGTTTGTAATGATCAACAAGATCACAACTCTCATACGTGCTTTTATTTCTTTTTGTATGCATTTGAAATAGTTTGGATTGAATACAGCTAAAGGAGCTAATTATTGCTATGTTTTCAATTATACTGTCTATTTTCAAATTCAAATCTTTTAAATTTGTATAAACAAGAGAAACTGCAATTAACAAAACATAAACCAGCATACCGTTGATACGCAGCGTTTTAGAATCCGTGTGTACTGTTCATTTATAATGAAACGCAGCGTTTCGGATTCTTGAATGGCTTTTTCTTGGTAGACAAACAAAAATCTATCAAAGAAGTGGTTGAAAGCCACAAGGAACCGGTTGGTCCAATATTTGAAGAGATCGACAATCCGTTAATTGATTTGGATCGTTTCATCTTTCTGTAAGGATTAAGTTTTTTTGGTCTTTGTGTTTGCTGAAGGTGTGATTGTGTGCACAGATAGTTTCTGTTTTTGTTTGAGACAATTTCCTTTTTCCTTCGTCTTTATGTTTTTTTCCTTTTTCTAATCAAAGGTTTGTAATGATCAACTAGATCACAACTCTCATAGTTTAGGGCTTATAAGTAAAGCCCGTCACGATTTTTATACCATATTGTGTATAAATAGATCCCGATAAAACCCCCACAAAGGCCAATCTAGCCATAATTTAGCGAGAAACTCTCCAACTCTCTCCGTCGAACCATGGACGAAGAAGATATCTCCAGTAAGATCTCTGTCAATCTCTTAGACGAAACTGTTTGCTTAGATGGCGAAGATCTCACCGAGTTCTGTTTTTACCCCAGTTCTTCTGAGAGGCAGAACCACGTCTACTGGGACGTGGTGCAGTACCCAATCCCTCCTGGTGCCAATCTTGCAGACGTTAAAACTAGTATCAGAGCAGCTCTCGATCAGTTGGGACTTTATAGTTGTGAGACTATCTTTGCGTATGGTGACAGAATGAGCCACAGCAAAGATGATCTGCGCAATTCCCGCATCTTACACTTACCTCAAGGTGAATTGGCTGTGGACCTTCTTTTTAGAGCAAACCCGTGGTCTCCACTGAATTTTATTGTGATCCCAAGACCAGACACTAAAAGTGAGCTGCACAGGGTTCTCAAGGGTTTACAATCGAGACATAACAATATTTTCCTAGTGAACCCTAAGGTGCATGATGGTCCATTTGTATTTGACTCTGGACAGTCGATAGTTGATTGTACAGAAGGTTTAGATGGAGGAAAGCCTATCATTGGAGGGATAAGGATGGGAGATGAAACTCCTGTGATCAAAGATTCACGCAGTCTCGTTTCTCTGTTTGAATCTGTGTCTAAAGGTCCTGGGAGGACGGCGTTCGTCTTCTGGGACGTGGCCAAGTACTCAACCCCTACTAAATCCAATGTCATACCTGTTGGAACCGGTATCAGAGAAGCTCTTCAACGACTCGGCCATCATGGTTGTGTGGAAATCCTGGCGTTGGGTGCTGAAAAAGTGACGTTGAGGCGCGATGCTGACTATTTCGAAGAAGCCAGAATCATACGCATACCACAAGGGTTATATGCAAAGGCTTGGCAACTTTTCTTACGGTTGAATCCAGGACCTTTGATGATAATACCAACACTAGACCCAACGTTTCTTCGTTCGTTGCAGAGAAAGGGACGTTACGATCTTCTCTCAGTAAAGCCGCCTGTTGATGAAGGCACCCCGCAAGATGTTAAATTTCTACACAATGCACATTTAATACTTGGGTGTACAGATGGTTTCTACGAAGGGAAAAAAATCGGGAGAGGGAGAAGAGAGATTAAAGATATCCAAGACTTCTCCAAGCCTATCACATTCGAGAAAGGGGCAACAGGCAAGTTCGTGTTCGTGTTCTGGAACCTCGAGGATTTTCCATTCCCTCCTGGTTTGACTCCTGATGCGATCTATAAGGGAATCGAATCAACATTTCTTGCTTCTGGTTATGAGCTGGGGAACATGTTGATATGGGCGTATGTTGATGACGAGGAAGGGTCTTGGGGTGGGGATTTCCTGACGAACAAGACTTGGGAATCAAGTATCTACTTCCTTCCCGGAGGAGGTGATAAATCGGCGAGACGTGATAGAATGTTACATGACATACTTTTATGGATAGTTGACTTGGAACCTATTCGAGCAGATTTGGTCATAGTATCAAATGAAGCTAATATCATAGCTGACAAGGAGTTCTCCTCTACGCTTGGAGTGTTGGCTCAGATGCCTAAAAATGTTATCGTAGAAACTGGGAGCTCTTTTTTCCAGTGTTAACTTTATTACTTGTCTTTCATTGTTGACAAAAAAAAAAAGGATCACAACTCTCATACGTGCTTTTTTTTTTAATACTACTTTATTTGTATGCATTTGAAATAGTTTGGATTGAATACAGCGTAGGGAGCTTATGATTGCCATATTTTAGTCATACTGTTAAGTTTCAAAATTCAAATCTTATAAATTTGTAAAAGCAAGAGGAACTGCAATTGATGGCTAAAAATATAAACAAGAATACCGTTAATGCTTAATACGCAGCGTTTGAGGATCCGAGTGTGTTGTTCACTGCTTATAATTAAACGCAGCGTTTGGTATCTGAGTGTGTTGTTCAATGTTCACTGCTTATTATTGAACGCAGCGTTTCGGATTCTTGAAAGGCTTTTTCTTGGTTAGACAAACAAAAATCTATTTTGATGTCTTATCCAAATCCAACCAATGAGCAAGCAGATATAAATTGCAATATGCTACAACACTATCCCACTCTATCTTCTTTTAGTGTCTACCAATTTTTGTTACATCACTCGCTTTTACGCATTTTTTGGGGTTAGCCATGACACATTCCCTCTCTCCTCTCTTACCGGCTGCTCACGCCGGCAGCCTCTCCTCTCCATCACAGCGGCCTCGGCCGCAGAATCCTCCCATCATCCTTGAAGTTCCACCAGCTAATCGGAGGTAATCGTTTATGTTTGTCAGTCTCAAAACCAATTGATAGTAAACAAGAGATAATCATAAAAAAAGAGATAATCATAATGTTAATAAACTAGATTAGTTTTTTATATTATTTTTGAATTTTACAAAGTGAAATTCCTAACAAAACTATGAGTGGGGAATATCTATATAGGAAAGTTGTGGTGGGACTATGCAGTGCACTATGGAGTTGGAACGCTCTGAATGGTAAAGAGGCGATGGCGGCAGCAAGACGGCCTCCTCCGCCACCAACTGGGGAGAAGAAAGACCCGACCGTGACCGGACTTCTGGCGAAAGTTCTGGCGAGCAAGAAGCGTAAAGAAGCAATGAAGGCTTCTATGGCTAAATTAAGAGAGAAAGGCAAACCTGTTGTTGACGAAGAACCATCTTCTTCATCTTCTTCTGCTGATTCTTCTTCTGATCAATAGTATCCACGCAAATATCAAACCATTTCCATTCATCTATATCCCTACCAAATTCATCCCTATCATGTTAATCAACACTACTGTATCTCAATTTTTTTTTATGGTGATTATGTGCTATCAGATCCATGAGTAATTTAGCTTTTCTGAAATCATCATAGTTAGATTAAACAAAAATTTAGGATCATCAGATATGAAATATTATCAAACACTAGCCAATACACAACATGATTTATTATGTAAAAAACCCCATGCAAGAAGATTAAAATATAGATATATAAATTTTGCTACCTATTTCTCTGTTCACTATTGTGACGGTTGACGAATACTGCAACATCACAGTGTAGTCGTCATAACTCGAGTCATAAAAAGAGTAAAAACGACAAACTATTTATGACAGTCAATATAATCATATGTTTTTACCAAAATTGCCTCTTTAATCATTTACAACTTTCGATCAACGTATTATCACAAATCCGTCACCGTTACCGACTAAGCCATCGTCACATAACTTTCATTATTTGTGATGCTTACTTCTTACTTAACTCATTACAAATTGTTACAAAACTACAAAAAGGAAGAAAAAAAATAGTGACCCAAACATTTATTTAGGATTAGTCACCTTTTTGTTGTTGTCATTTTCTTGTGGCTTATGGAAACCATCAAAACGAAGAAACTGATAACCAACCGTCAAGATATACTACTTTATCAAAAAAAAAAAAAAACCGTCAAGATATACTATCAATAATCAAATATCATCCATAACCAAGTTAACGTTCAGAACAAATCGGTCCACAAACATATATCTCATGGAAATAGCCTTTAACAAAATACATACTAAACATTGCTAAAGAATAGAAGTAAGCAAGATAAGTAGATTTCATGGGAAGTTTAAGGTTTATATTGGTGGTACCAGTAGAGCACTTGGACCTAAAAATTCGAATTTGTAATCGACTCACAACTTCCTCCCTATATATCCATTTTTTTCGTTCTTTCTGGAATTGCATTTTCAAGGAACCAAAACCATCCATTGATCTTACTTACAATTTTTCAACTTTTTAAGGGGATTATTGATAGTTCGGAAGAAGCCTTGCATTGCATTGCATTAATTAATAATTAAGGTTCCTCAAATTTTTTATATTAAAAACCTGTCAAAACGCATTTCTCATAAGCACAGTTTTGGTGTTTTCTTTATACGCACCGTTTTCGAAGCCAGTGTCTGACAATTTTTAATTCACAGAGAGAAGAAGAGACTCAAAAACAAAACAAAAAAGAAGCTAAATTTTAAGTAACACAGCGCAGAGCCGCAGAGTGCAGACGTTACGCTAATAATTTCGTTTCTTACTGCCTATATTACTTGATTTGATTCTCCTTCTCTCTCTCTCGCTCTGTAATTTTCTCGGCAGTTTTCTCGGAAATCAAACAGGGAAGAAGAAAATCTGAAGCCACCATTCGTCCTGCTGCTGCTGCAGCTACTGTTCTTACTGATCGATTCCACATAATGAGGCTTCCTTCCCCTGGTCCCGTTGAGCCCAGGCATCGTTTATCTAGTCAAACGTAAGTCTCCGCTCTTTGTAATTCCGCTTTTCTTCAGTTTCTCGATACTCTCTCCGTTTGACTAGACTAGACTAGCTAGCTAAAGCGTCGGCACTTGGTGGATCCTGGCGGAATCGGATCGCTGTGATTCTCCGTTGTTTTCCAGTGTCAATTTGAGTTCGACTGTTGAAGGATTCTGTGTGTAACTTCCTTCAACTTAGGAATGTGAAATTATAGAGATCTGACTCTTGAGATTTAGAGATCGTGTTCCTACTGCTTTCCTGTTTTCATTTTGTGCTCGTTTACTTCGTCAATGGTGATCTAGCCGCCGATTCAGCTGAATTTTTGCTCGAGATGTAGTTTTTTCAGTTCCAAATCCTCGATTCAATTTCGTTTCTGAGTTGTGTGTAGCAGGTTGACTCCGTATTGCTTCCTATTGTACGCTTCCTTAGTCTCTTGTTTAGAGTAATCAGTAGACTTGTGGCACAGATTGCATTGATGTTAAAACCTCTGTGCTATCTTCCTACTTGTTGATTGACATATGTGCTATACATTTTGATAGCGATGACGCAAACCGGAGGAGATCTCTGAGAAGCCGAGACGGTAAAGATCTGGAGAAGGGTTTACATGGGTCCTTTCAGTATAGGAATTGGAATGGCAAGTTCCCTACCCTGAAAGTTGTGCTGGTTCTTATTGTGCTCGGAACTCTCTATACGCTCTACCGTTCACCAGCAGTACATATTGCAGACCATCCATCCAATAACAACTCTAGGTAATGTCACCTTCCCTTCACACTATCTCGTTTTCTTATGTTCATTTTTCTTTCCTCAGGGTTTGTATTTCCTAAATAGTATTAGAGGATTCTAATATGTTTCTACACTACATCTGTTCCCTGTTGATTAATGAGACTTTTGCAATTTCTAATTTCGTAAGCAGATGGACGAGAGAGCTGTCAAGTGCAATTGATCCTCGCTATATATCTACAACGGAGATAAACTGGGACCACATGTCCGACGTTGTTGAGAATTTGACTGGAAAGGCCGAGTATCAAGGGGTTGGTTTTATAAACCTTAACGATGATGAGATTGATCAATGGAAGGAGCTGATACCTGACTGTGACCATGTTGCATTGCGCCTGGACCATATGGCAACTAACATAACTTGGGAATCCTTATACCCGGAATGGATTGATGAAGAAGAACAATTTGAAGTCCCCACTTGCCCTTCTCTTCCTTGGATTCAAGTTCCTGGCAAGCCTCGGATTGATCTCGTCGTCGTCAAGCTTCCATGCAACAAAGCAGGAAAGTGGTCGAGGGATGTTGCTAGATTACACTTGCAACTTGCAGCTGCTCGAGTGGCTGCGTCTTCTAAAGGGCTTCACGATGTGCATGTACTTTTGATAACTGATTGCTTTCCCATTCCCAATCTTTTTATTGGAAAGGAGCTTGTTGCCCATCAAGGAAACCTATGGCTGTACAAGCCCAACCTTCACCAGCTGAGGCAAAAGGTCCAGCTGCCTGTTGGTTCCTGTGAACTTACAGTTCCTCTTAAAGCTAAAGGTCAGTATCAATTCTACATTTTCTTCACTTCTTTTACTTTGTACAAGGTCGTACATCAGCAGCATCTCATATTCCTTGGTCAATTGCATATCCACTGCCTAAGTTAGTATGGGGCGTATATATGTCAATACTCATCTAAACATAGGACCTGTCTGGTTTAGCATCGCCAATGATACAAAATTCCTAACCTGACATTATTTTCATGCAGATACTTTCTACTCAGCAAGCGCAAAGAGAGAAGCATATGCCACAATATTGCACTCTGCTAACTTTTATGTATGCGGAGCCATAACAGCGGCTCAGAGCATTCGCATGTCTGGCTCTACACGTGACCTGGTGATACTTGTCGATGACTCGATAACTGAGTACCATAGAGGTGGCCTGGCTGCCGCTGGATGGAAGATCTATTCCATCGAAAGGATCAGGAACCCGAAAGCTGAAGCAGAAGCGTATAACGAGTGGAACTACAGCAAGTTTCGTCTTTGGCAATTGACTGAGTACGACAAGATCATCTTCATCGATGCTGATATGCTTATCCTCAGGAACATTGACTTCCTCTTTGAGATGCCAGAGATATCCGCTACGGGAAACAACGCCACGCTCTTCAACTCCGGTGTGATGGTAGTTGAGCCATCGAACTCCACATTCCAGCTACTGATGGATCACATCAACGAGATCGTGTCGTACAACGGAGGAGACCAAGGCTACCTTAACGAAGTATACACGTGGTGGCATCGGATCCCGAAACACATGAACTTTCTGAAGCATTTCTGGGAAGGTGATGGGACTGAGATGAAGGAGATGAAGACACGTCTCTTTGGAACCGAACCTCCTGTGCTCTACGTCCTACATTACCTCGGTAACAAGCCTTGGCTATGCTTCAGAGACTATGACTGCAACTGGAACGTCGAAATGCTGCAGGAGTTTGCAAGCGACGTAGCACACAAAACCTGGTGGAGAGTGCACGACGCCATGCCTGAGAACCTGCATAAATTCTGTCTGCTGAGATCGAAACAGAAGGCGCAGCTGGAATGGGACAGGTTGCAAGCTGAGAAAGGAAACTTCACGGATGGACATTGGCAGATAAAGATCAAAGACAAACGACTAGAGACTTGTTTTGAAGATTTCTGCTATTGGGAGAGTATGCTTTGGCACTGGGGTGAGAAGAACTGGACTGGGAACAATTCTACTAACTCTTTATCACCGCCACCAGCTCTTAAAGCTCATCTCTCTTCACTGTAAGTTCTGGGGGTTTTTTACTACCGTATAGTTTTACTTTTTTTTTTTCTGGGTATACAACAGCCATAGTGTTCTTTATAGATGTTGAAATCCGTACCTATGATGAACCCGATTAATGAATTCGATGTTGTGCATTGAAGTTCTTGCTTTAAAACATTAAGAAAATCCCAACGATTTCAAGAGTTTTATAATAGCAATCAAAGACAATTTGACATTCCAGTTCATATTGCAGACACATTTGTGTTAATCGTATTCATATCTTAAAATGATTTCTGATTCAAATAAAAACAAACAGAAGTTCAATTAAAGACGACGAGCAATCTAAACAGCTTAAAAAATAGCATTTACGGATTAAACCGATCAGAGGAAAAATTCAAACATGTTTGGTATTGGTGTATTCTAGTAGTGGACTGGACTTACTAAGCAAAATTTGATTGTTATCTTTTGTTGGGCCACAAAAAGACCCATGAACATTAAAGCATCATGTTTGAAAATATATCCGTTTGACAAATCGTGTCGACAAGACTTACCCATATAATTAAAACCCATAAATATATCTGCCTATGCTTAAGGCAAGGCAGAGAACCAGAGACCATGAATAAGAAAATATTCTAGTAGTACCCACAATTTATTAGAAAAGTCAAAAGTCTTAAGACGAAGACTTGTAAAAAGTTGCTTCGTTACCCACAAGGCCACAACTTAAAAAAAAAGTCTTAAGGCAAAACTTTGAATTGGAAAAGAGTCTTGCTTGTACCCACCGTATTAAGACAAAAAATTTGTAAAAGATTTCTTAGTTACTCACGGCTTATGAGAAAAGTCTTAAAGACAAAAAGACTATGATGGAAATGAGTCTTACTTGTACCCAGGGCCAAATAGAAATTGAGCCATGTGCCAAAAAAAAAAATCCCGAAAATATAGACCTTAAATATAAAATTTTATAAAATTTATGATCTTAAAATGTAACAATAATCAGATGAAAAATGGCGAAACCATGTGCTTTTGCACTGTAGACACATCCCTAAAGTTGGGCCTGCTTGTACCCACAAATTATAAGAAAAATCTTAGGGGAGTTATTGGGAGTAAAATTTGTGTGGATTGTTAAAATTTTCAAAGCTAAGAGAATTGTTAAATTTATAAAGAGTTTTTGTTAGATTTGGAAAGACTATGTAAATTTAGAAAATCAATCAAAATATTTATTTTAATGGACTTTGAGAATCTAAGGGTTATAGCTAGGATTTTGAAAGTTTTGTTTCATGTGTTAATTTGTTTAAAATCCATCTCCCAATAACAAAGATTTTAACAATTCATAGAATTATTCAAATTGCAAATTTTTTGAATAACAATAGATTTTAAAAGTCATTAAACCAATAACAATGGATTTTAGTAAGAATATCAAAATCCATCAACCAATAACAATGGTTTTTGAAAATTTTAACAATCCACACAAATTCTACTACCAATAACCCCTCTTAAAGACAAAATGATGAATTATTACCCACGGCTTATAAGAAAGATCTTTAAGACAAAGACTTATAAAAGGTTGCTTAACTTCATATTGATTATCTTCATCGACGAAGTGATTGAACCCTTCAAAAATTAGTTATGAAGATGATCTGATTAACGAAGTGACTAGCTTTTTTATCTAAATGGCAAGAGCTCGGCTTGCAGAATAGTTTCCGCAAGATCCTTTGTGAGTTTTATGCATTACGGTATAAACTTCTTCACTATGAATACACGCTAAATATTGTTCGATTAGGCTTCGCTTGTACAATCGATATTCCATTATACAATAATGCAAGTTTTGAACTTTTAGTTTGTGAGACGTCCATTTATCGTTTATAACAGTATCGAGTTGGATATTACCAGAACGGTATGGATCGGAGTCACCACGGCTTATGAGAAAAGTTTAAAGATGGCTTATAAAATATGTCTTACTTAACCACGGTTTATAAGAAAAGTCTTTTAAAGATATGTAAAATATTTGTTAATGACCCACGGCTTAAAAGGAGTTTTAAGGCAAGATTGTGAATTCGATAAGAGTCTTACTTGTACCCACAACTTATGAAAAAAGTCTGAAGACAAAAACTTGTAATAGATGTCTTATTACCCATGCAGGGTTGGCCGTAAGGCAAGTCAAGTGAGACCTTAGACTCCATCCCCAAAATTTGCACGCACTTTTTAAGAAATGTTTTCAATATATATAGATGTATGATATTTATCTGCTATCATCCATTTGATAAAATGGCTACCCAAGAGATTAATATGTAATATGGCATCAAGCCCAATGGGCTTTTGTCATATTTCGATATCCGATTTCCGATTTAAACGTCGGCGTTTAGATAACACCCGACGTTTATGATCTCGACGTCTTTGGAAGATCTAATCAAATTTCAATTTCCCCAGAAAATGCTTCAACATTTGAGGAAGCAAACGAACAAACAGTGAGTGAGACAAAAAGAGAGAGAGATGGCGAGCTTAACTAGTAAGCCTAGAAACTTCGGTGCGTATAATCACTACGCCAGTCCCTGCACCCGCACGCACCAGATTGGAGCTCTGTTTCTCGTCGTCTCTACCTTCTTCGTCACCAGGCTCTTCGATCAGTGGTTCTCGGAATCCAACTCCGTTACTCCGAAGATTGATCTCCACCGTAGTTATTCTGCCGGAGTCACGAGCGATAACGGCATTCTACGGTGGCCGGAGCGAGGGTATGGATCCCACCTTTCGCTGAAGATCTACGTATACGATGAGAATGAGATCGACGGCTTGAAAGAGCTTATGTACGGTAGGGATGGTAGTGTGAAGACCACCGCATGCTTGAAAGGCCAATGGGGATCTCAGGTAACTTGATCATCCTCGAATCTCTCAGTTTCTGTGTTGAATTAGCATAATTTTACATTTGAGTTAACGATTCAATTATCCGGCTAATTAGCTAGTTCTCAATTTCATGTCATTACCAAGGAAATTTTTCTCGAACTAGTTGATTCCTGGATTTAGCATTGTAGTGAGTGTAATTATGTTAGCTACTTGATCATATTTGTTTCAGAATGTAATTCTTATGAGTTTTTTGTGCTTATGAATATGATGATGATAGGTGAAAATCCACAAGTTGCTTCTGGAGTCCAAATTCAGAACAAGTAAGAAAGATGAGGCGGATTTGTTCTTTGTGCCAGCTTATGCCAAATGTGTGAGAATGTTGGGAGGCCTTAATGACAAGGAGATCAATCAAACCTATGTCAAGGTGAATCAAATCATCAATCCGCTGATTCAAATTCCAGATGCTGTTGTTGATCTTTGGTGATACTTATATGTTCAAATGTTCTCGCACCTATAGGTATTGAGTCAAATGCCACATTTCCGAAGATCTGGTGGTCGTGATCATATATTTGTTTTTCCGAGGTATACAAGCTGCTATTGTTAATTATTTACTTATGTGGAACTTGATGAACTGTATCGTTCTGTGTCATCTTTGAACATTACATTTCTTTGGTATGCTATTGTAGTGGTGCTGGAGCTCACTTGTTTAGATCCTGGCCAACATTTATCAACCGTTCTATTATACTCACTCCCGAGGTACTTAGCTTGCTCTCTGCTGAGGAATTTCTTATCTTTTGAAGTATATTTTGGCAGTGAAGGGCCAATATCAAAGTTTCTCTGTTCCATATCTTTTTTCTTTTGAGCTGTGTTCTTGGAGTTTTGTTTTACAGAAAAAATTGTATGTTTCAATATTTGTGGATGCAGGGTGATCGGACTGACAAGAAAGACACTACCGCCTTCAATACATGGAAAGATATAATCATACCAGGAAACGTCGATGATGCTATGACTAAAAAGGGAAAACCTGATGTTCAGCCTTTGCCTCTGTCAAAGAGGAAGTTTTTAGCAAATTATTTGGGCCGTGCGCAAGGGAAGGCTGGTAGACTTAAACTGATAGATCTCTCAAAGCAATATCCTGATAAGGTTAGTCTCACATTGTTTCTTCAAAAGACTCTTCATGATTGTCTTTGTTCCTTGCTTGTTTCTCATGAGTGCTTCTGTGTAACAGTTGGAATGTCCAGACTTGAAGTTCAGCGGAACTGAAAAGTTTGGAAGGACGACATATTTCGAACATCTGAGGAACGCCAAGTTCTGCCTCGCTCCTCGTGGGGAGTCATCATGGACTCTTCGCTTCTATGAATCCTTCTTTGTGGTTAGTCTCTCATCTCTTTATCCCCCTCAAGTTTAATTTCACTGTCATAATGTATTGTAAAAAACGTGACTTTTGCTGCTTGCTTGTTCAGGAATGTGTGCCAGTTCTCTTATCAGACCACGCCGAGCTTCCTTTCCAGAATGTCATCGACTATAACCAAGTATCCATCAAATGGCCATCGTCTCGAATAGGCACAGAGCTTCTTGATTACTTAGCTTCAATACCCGGTAACTATGTTTTACTTATTCTTTGACAATCCATTGGATTTGCTCAGATTCTCAAGTTTTCAAAACTTTTTCTTGTTGTGTCTTTCACAGATGGAGACATAGAAGGAATGATAGCCCGCGGTCGGAAAATCAGATGTTTGTTTGTGTACGGGCCAGATTCTGCACCATGCAGTGCGGTTAAAGGGATTCTATGGGAGCTTCAACGCAAAGTGAGACATTTCCACCAATCGACGGAGACGTTTTGGCTGCACAATGGCAGTTTTGTGAATAGAGAACTGGTCCACTTCAGTAGCTGGAGACCTCCCATGCCTCTACCGTAGATTCCACTTGAATCTCTTGTTTTTACTGAATACAGTTGATATTTGTGATCTTTTACACAAGTAGATTCATAGTTTTCTTGTGAACTTAATTTTTTTGTACATACCACAAGAATCTCCGTAATGAAATTTACTTGACTAAAATATGACGAAACGCTCTAGTAGATATTTACGGTTGGTCTTTAATTGTTTGGTAACACAATACCAAATGCAGCCGCGTGTTGAGCATTATGGTTGCATGTTGATCTTCTTGGCCGAGCAGTGCAGAAAAAGAAAAAGAAAAACATGTGATGTGGAACGAGATTCTTTGCATTTATTACTCACTACCTAAAAGAAGCAAAAGCATCTCTCATGGGAATGATTTAAGGTCTAGCAGAGACTAAGGTGGCCAAGAACCTGTAAGCCTTTGTAGATAAAAACAAGAAGGCAGAGTTGTTTGTTTTACAGACTATGGTTTTAGAGATCAGAGTCAATTCGGCAGATTGGTGAATCACAGTGTATACTATTAGATATTCTCTGCTGAAAATTGATCTAGACGGATCAAAGGAAACTTATGTTTTGGCCGACATTCGATTTGGCTTAACAGAAGGAACCACATAGATGAGAGAGACGGTTGTCTATAGAAGGACAAAATTAGGTTTTGTTACAATGTATACTACCGACAACAATGAACCAATAATATAATCCCACGAAACAGAGTTCCACACGGAAAATCATCATTCCATGTTTTCATGCATGGCCCTTCTATCATAATGGGTCCTAATATTTTTGTTGGGTGTATACACAGCAAATACGAACTTTCTATTTCTGCTAGTATAACAAATTAATATATGTATATACTGTATACATGTTATGTAACATTGGACTTAACACCTTCCTAACAACTACTCTGCTCTAGGGTTAATCTATTGTACTGTTTTGCAGCAGTCTTTGCAAATGGCATACCAAAAAACATATAGAAAGTTGGAGGATTTTTCAGAATGATCTTATAACTTTGTGATGATGATAAGACTTGGAGTTTTGGTGGTTACTATGGGTCCAGCAATACAAGAGAGAGACATAAGGAGCTAGAGGCCAAAAAGTGTAGGTAAGAAGACTGCAAATACATTATTACTTATTACATTCGAATCCAACGTGCAAGGTTTTCAAAGAAAAGCACTTATGGAAAAGTTAGAAAGCCCTACCCTGAAGGGCAAGTAAGTATTTAATTCTGAGAAGTTATCATCAATCGATCTTCGTAAAAATGTGTCCCCGATCGATGAATGTAAGTACAACCGATTTATTCGTGTCAAGAAAACTCTTTCAACTTATATAAAAGAAACAATTTATCTGTTGAAGGGTTACATCAGGAATGAAGATTGAAAGAGAGAGAGAGAGAGAGATTCTGTATATTTATTACTGATTGTCTTTACTCTTCAGAGTTTATCTTCTAGGTTGTAGAAGTTTCGTTTGAATTTGATCACTCGCATGGCAATCCAATCGCAGCTATTACTTTATTATAGTATATCAAAACAAATTACAAATAAATGATGTTTTTATATAAAAGAAAGATAACACAAACAAAACCAGATTGAAAAATATAATAACATGAAAGAGGTATTCGGCTTGTTCGAAGTTCTTCTAACCAAAAGTAGTACAATAAAATAAGAAATGGAAGGTCGATATGTCTGGAAAAAAGGAAAGAGAGCTACGTGACTCGTGAAGAGTTGTGCCATGCCATGTGGTGTTGATACGAATAATATTCTGACATCATCGTTTCACTTTTTTGTAATTATTATTTCTTATGCTATTCAATCATTGACGTCGGACTCAAACCGAACCTCGAACGGCTATTTTCTCTATTATGATGATAATCTTGTGTTTGTAGTTTACTTAGTAATACTAGTAACCAACAAATTATTGAACGTAACTAGAAAGTTTCATTTGATTTCAAACAAAATGCTTTTCTTTACTGTCTTAAAACGATACAACACATTTACACTTTGGGATTTTAATACAATCACTATCAGATAACATGTGCTATTTTGTGAAAGCACAAATAATCCATTTGTTGACCCACATCCCAAGATATTATAACCTTCTACATTTTCAGATTCGGATGTAAACGTAAAACAGTCCAAAATGCTGTGGATAACAATCGTTCACACAAAAAGGAAGAGAGCATAAAGTATGCACGTTGCTTGCAGACTGAATAATATATCACAATCTGCTGTGCTACATTTTTGTCTTTGTCTACAGGTAATTTACATCACTTTTGTTCTAGGTAAATATCAGAATCTCAACAGATCTTGACGTAGGCTAACGACACACACAAAAACAAAGGCAACATTTGATAAATGCGATACAAGAGAGTATATATATATCTATTTTTCTCTTTTCAATATATTCTTTTTGATATCTTTATACTACTTTTTCATTGGGCGAATATTAAGATATATTTTCAAAATTTTGCTAATGCATACATAGCTATATTGTGTTTCTTAGGCTATGTACGAATACAAAATATCTAATGAACACGTGAGAATAGCCAATTACATGATTTTGTCCTATACAAAAACAAACATTTAGGTCATCTTCCATAATCAACTCAACTGCCGACGTTGATCCATTATCCTTAGCCTCACAATCGAACCAAATAGAACTGTTCTTGTTTGAAAATGATAATGGACCCATGGTTTGAGTCGAAAAGAATAACATGTGTGCTCGTTCGCTGTGACTACAAAACATTCCAGCAGGACCACTCTTCTTAAGAGCATCATATGGTTGTGTTTGAAATTTTGAATGGTATATGATAGTTGATGAATTTTTTTATGTATAACTATACATTTTTGTGATAACCAGGGGTGATCCTAAACATATATTATAAATTTTCATTTTTGTTAAAGGATATTTTGAAAAGTTTATAAATAAGATCCTACAATAATCTCTACTGACTGTTCAAAAAGAAAGAGTTATATAGGAAAAAGAATATCAACCACCGGCCAATGCACCGCAGAAATGCAGGCTCGAGCGGTCGAGCCTCGAGTCACACAAAACGTCACGCACTGAACATTCTGGCTTGTTCAGAAGGTACATAGTAAAGGACTAAAGGCAAAAGCTTTTTTTTTATGTGTGTTTTTATACAGTATCATTTTAGTATTTAACTATTGCAGTCAGATATTAATCTTAGAACACTAAAAACCAAAAAAGAAAAGCTACACAAAATCGGTTGTATTTCTTTAAATTTTTTTTTTTTTTTTTAAAACACATAGATCACAATGGCTCTAACCGAAAGGATGTCAATCCAGAGGGTCGGGTTCGCTTTCCGAGGAGAAAACAAGTAAAAGAGTAATCTATATGTACCAAAAATAAATTTGCTTAAAAAAGGAGAAATTTGTATGCACCAAATTATATACAGAAGGTACTGTATATGTAAAAATAAAAAAATTACTTGTTAGTTATTTTCTCTGAGCACTAATTGGAGTACTTTCCAAATTACAAATACTAGAAAACTCTGGTTATTTTATCCAGTAACATAAAATTCATGAATATTTGGGCCCCATACTCTTTAATTCTAAGATAATTGGTGTTTTCGCGGTGAAGCGGTTGGCATTTTTCTGCATATATACACGCTTGTCGATAGAAACACTCAGACTCAGCTCATTTTCTCTCACTTTCTCTCAAAGCTCACAAACAAGAAAAAGATAGAATCTTTCCACGCTTTAGAGATCAAACATGAACATCGCTCACACCATCTTCGGCGTTTTCGGTAACCCCTTTCCCTCAATCTCTCTCTCTCACTCTTTCTTCCTCCTTTCTCCATGCGAAATCACTGAGACTATCGCATTAATTTGTCGTTTTCTTCTTTACAGGAAATGCAACCGCTCTGTTTCTGTTCTTGGCTCCTTCGTACGTCTTCTTCCTCTTTCTCTCTCTCAGTTTCACCTCGTGAATCGATATTTGTTTTTGTTCTGTTCTGGATAATCTCTCCTCCATTGATTTCTGAAAAAAACACTCAAGATTCTTCTTTCTCTGTTTTTGTTGGTAACTAAAATCAGGATAACATTCAAGAGAATCATCAAGAACAAATCGACTGAGCAATTCTCTGGCATCCCTTACCCTATGACTCTCCTCAACTGTCTCCTCTCCGCCTGGTAAAATCTCACACTCTCAAATCTTTACGTTTTTCAATCTTCAAGTCTCACATTCGCTTTAACAACTCTGTTTCTGAAATTCCTCTGTTTTCCTCTGTTTTAGGTACGGACTTCCATTTGTGTCCAAGGACAACACGCTCGTGAGCACAATCAACGGAACAGGAGCACTAATCGAGACAATCTACGTGCTCATCTTCCTTTTCTACGCACCGAAGAAGGAAAAAGCTAAGATCTTTGGTATCTTCACCGCCGTATTGGCCGTATTCGCGACGGTGGCTCTCGTCTCTCTCTTTGCCCTCCATGGAAACGGTAGAAAACTCTTCTGTGGTATTGCAGCCACCGTCTTCTCCATCATCATGTACGCTTCTCCACTCTCCATCATGGTAAGTAAAAACCCACAAAAAGAGAAATCAAGATTTGGGTCTCTGTAATTTTTACTCAATTTGTGGCGATTCGGTTGATTTGACAGAGATTGGTGGTAAAGACGAAGAGTGTAGAGTATATGCCATTCTTCTTGTCTCTGTTCGTCTTCCTTTGTGGTACCTCGTGGTTCGTCTATGGTCTTATCGGTCGTGACATTTTCGTTGCAGTAAGTTAAATTCAATTTCTCCATTTTTGTTAGTCTTTTGTTAAAGTCTGAGTTTTTAACATTTTTGGGTGTTTTTTCTGTGAAGCTACCAAATGGGTTTGGATGTGCTTTAGGGACACTGCAATTGATTCTCTACTTCATCTACTGTGGAAACAAAGGCGTGAAAACTACAGATGCCGAGAAGGACGAGAAGTCGATGGAGATGAAAGGAGATGAAGAGAAGAAGCAGCCAAATGTGGTTATTGGAAAGCAAGAGCAGCAAGTTTGAAGCTTTCTTTAGGATTTGTTCTGTGTGATTTCGTTTTTAACTCTTCTGAATTAGAGTTTTTGCTTTTGTTGTTGTTAGAAGTAAAAAAACAATGCTGAAAAATGTAAGATTTCTAATTTCCTGCTGATAAACTAGTGATTGAAGTTTGAACTAATCGCCAAATTTGATATCTAAATTCCAAGAAATGTTTGTTCATAAGAACCAAAACTATACGTTTCCTTTGTAATATGGGGAAAAAAAAAAGAGAAAATTGTTCAATAAGTGTTAGATTAGTTTTTATAAACTGTGATAATCACTGATCTCTCTGGTATATAATACATGAGATGATGATTAAACCAGTTACAATAACCAAAGATTAACAATTAAAACATAACAAGAGTTTTTTTTCTTTTTGTATAAAACATAACGATTAACGACTATGTTACTTCTTATTTTACCTCCAAGCTGATGCAACAATCAAGCTTTTCTCCTCCCAGCCAAAATGGAGCTCACCCATTTCCTCTTCAACCTTGTACTTACTGCAATACTGCTGCTTTATGAGATTCTGCAACATGATCGTCACTCTAGAGCTCATCGGTCTTGGACTGAAACCAGCCATCATCATCCTCGCTCTCCATTTTCCGGCAACCTCGTACCTCTCAATCCGTTCTTCTCCTTCGCAAGCGACGATGTTGACAATGTCTCTAGCAAGACACTGTCTCTCCACGTTCATCCTCTCTTGGCTTTCCCTCGGAAGCGTCATGTCCAGCGACTCGAACACCGCGGAGTAGTACTCGTAAGCCTCCACGAATCTCGGCAAGAACGGCGAAGTGTTTGTGTTCACGTCTTGCTCGACCACCGTCACGAGCTTAGGGTTTAGGCTTTTCACCATGTGGAGCAGCTCGTCTCGCTGGTTCACCGTCGTCACGCTCTCGTCAGGCATGTGGTGAAGCTGGAACGCAAAGTTCACGATCAAGGTCTCTCCTTGTTTGCAACCTAGCGTCGATGGAGAGACAATCGATGTCTTGGAAGGCACGGCTTTGAACTTGAAGGACACTCCATGATCTTGCGCGTACTGTTCGAGTCTTAAACCGATGATTCTCAACCCTCCGATTGATCGTTGGACTGATTCAGGGTCGTCTATTCCGGTTAGCCTCAGGCGAGGACGTTTACCGGATATCTCAGCAACGGTTTGTATCAGTGTCATGTATTGGTTCCCTTGGTTGATATCGAAGTCGATTATGTGAACTTCTTCTTCGCCTCTGATGGCTTCGATGATGGCTCCGTTAGCTGCTAGGAAACCGAACTTGAAACAAGGGCAGACTTCAAAGAGGACTTGCATTGCAGCGAGCCTCTCATCAGAAGGAGGCTCTTTGCATTTCAATGCTCTGTAGAGAAACTTCCCTGAAGCAGCCATTCTTGCAGCTAAGCCTTCAACCATGTAAGCTGCGATTCTCTGAGAAGGATCTCCTTGGATCGAAACTACCTGCCTCAGCTCGTTCACCATTGACAGAGCTTCCTCTGATTTGCCTTCGGACAGCGCACGAGCGCAAGATATCAAGATTTGCTTCGGAGTGGAAGCTTGTGACACCACTTCTTTGCTGCTTACATGAGAGTTGGAGTCTGCAGATGAGGACTCTTTGGGAGAGTCTTGATGATGAGACCATTCGTTGTTGTTGTTGTTGTTGTTGTCGATCTCCATCAGCTGATCTATGCCAATCATTTTATCATCTTCATCGTCAAGAAGCAGCGCTCTTTCAAGCTCTTGAATCTTTGATCTCATTTGGTCATCATCAAACTCCTCCAACACGACATCCATGCTCGGACTTTGAGCTCCAAACAGCCTCGTTGATGAAGTAGAGGTTGAGTCAAACGGCAGCTGAAACTCCATGGAGCATCCAAGAACAGGTCTTGGCTGGTAAGGGAATGAGTCCAAAGAGCCAAATGAGCTAACCGAGGCACCACCGGAGCCAACAGGATGCTGTTGTTGTTGTCCAAACTCGTCAGTTGGTGAATCGATGAAGTACTTCTCATAGCTTTGGACTGGATAGGAATCATCAGTAAGACAAGTGTTCTTGGACCTCTCTGGATCAAAAGTTAGAGCAGAATTGGCGCCACCATTGTTGTTGTTGGTACCATTCTCGTTCAAAGAGTAAAGCTTTGGGTTCCTATATGGCTCTACCGACCTCACCAGTGACATGACTCTCGCTTTGATATGTTCTCGAGCCACAGCTTGTTCCACCATTCAACTGCAAACTATAATTGTTTCCTCACATGTCAGATTCTTAGAAAAACACCACGCTACTGTGATACTAACACTGTAAACAGTAGACCCTAAAGGTCAAAACTTTTAAGATTTTTGTTACTAATTTCATCATATATAAACGTAAATATTGGAGCTTTATCATCCAAATCTCATCAAAACAGTGACTTGACTGTGCAAAACATTTCATTAACACAGATTATCATCCAAATCCACTGAGAAGTGATTAATCTATGCGATTCCTCAAGACCATAACTTGATTAATCAACAAATTACTTCCGTATGTTCAATTCAGAGAAATCAGAGCACTAGGATCTCTGTTTTAATTGCAAAGATAACATAATCGAAACAAGTAAGTGAGATTCTAAAGATTTTTGAGCAAATCCGAAACAGAACAGCTAGGATTATACAGGACCATGAACAAAAAAAAAAAAAAAAAAAAAAAAAAAAAGAGAGATCGGTTGGTGAAGTCAATTACCAGGAGAGATTAGAGGAGAAGGGTCTTGGATTTTGGAGATGCCCAAATGAGATTTGACCAGAGGAGATTTGATATAAACTTCGGAAAAGCCAAAGGAAGAAAGAAAGGCTCAAAGGTTTGACCTTTAGGGGTCTACTGTTTACACAGAAGAAGACACTACAGAAAATGATAAAAATCCCCTCGTTTCTGATTTTGGTCTGTGCGTCTGTGGTCTTTGTTTTAAGATGTGTTTAAACGTTAAAGTTGCAAACTTTTAAAGACTCGTGTGGTGGTGTTAGGTTTTAGTTGAAAAACAAATTTCAGGATTTATAAGCAAAAACAAAAGAGAGAGAGAGAGAGAGACAGAGAGAGCAAAGATAAAGGTTGATCTGGATGAAGGAGATGTTGACTGGTTTCTTGAGAGGAGAGAAATTAAAAAAAAAAAATTGGTAAATTTCTTACCGAGTTTACACATTCTTCCACACAAATTTTAGGAGTAAAAAGTAAACTTGAATTTTTCTAGTCTTACTGTTCCAGAAGGTTAGTGAAATAATGATTTAATAAATTAAAATACTGAATATCTCACTTGGCAAAGAATCAGATAATTTTGCAGTTCCGTGTCTGTTTTTGGTTTTGATCGATTTTTGTTGACTATCAGTCGTTTTTTTTGGGGTAATATTTTGGTTTCTTGTATTTATTTTAATAATACTGAGAAAAATATGGGCCGTTGGATAAGCCTGGAAACTTATGACGGAAGCGATCGTGGGGTGACGAAGGTGCGTACGACAGTTCCCACTAATTGACATTTGCTTAAAATAATATTCACCATTTCATGCTGTTGTTAGTGCAGCTTAGCGTGTTGATTCTTATGAATTGTTCAAACACTCTTTTTTCTTTGTCAATTTGAGTAAGTACCATTTTTCTTCTACAAAAGTACTTTTTTTGTAGTTTAGAGAACTTTCTCATTTAAAACTGATTATCTTTATATATTTGATAGAAAACTTAAATCTGAATTATGCACCATATTGAATTAAAGATAATCGGGTCGAGTTCAATTAGTTTGATTACAATTCGTTTTCAACTATATATCAACAACATAAACTCAGGTTGATCACTGATCCTGCCTTATGTGTATAAGATGCTTAAATTATGTTGTTTACGATGTCTTTTTGTTGTTATTGTTGCACTAGCTTCATTTGGTGACTTAAACACTATTGAGCCATTATGTATTTACAAGTTTCTAAACTTAAGTGGGACATATGAAAGCCTACTAGTAAAATGACTACTAACGCATAAGTAATGATCGTTAAACAATGTGTGTAAAGAATCTAATCACAGTGTTTATTTTATTTAACCAGAACAAAAATTTGTTTATTTCAAATGTGACGAAGGATGAAGTACTTGAACATTTGACACAGTCTTTATCAACCTTATCCTCCCAATACCCACATAGGAAGACTTCTCTCTCTCAATCTTATCCACAACGTAACTTCTATTTTCTATTTGATACAACAAGTTCTTAATTTCCATTTTAGTTGAAGAATATATACATGTGTTATCCCAGTACGCTGTTATAAATTCAACCATTATAAGTATATAATTTATCTTCCAAATGAAAGTTATACATCCCATTGACTAAAGGTGCTTTCTTATGCTATAATGTTACCATTGTCATTCAAATGGAAGTTTCTTCGAGCAAATGATGTTACTAGCTAGTTTGCTGATGGTTTTTTCCTTTGAGGAAGTGTTAAATTACTATGGATGGAATATAATCTTCTACAGTTTATTTATTGTAACTGAAGTTATTAAAAAAGTCATGCTTTGGAATTCAAGATTAATATGAAAACTTGTTAAAAACTAGTAACGTAACTGTACCCATTTCTCTAACCTCGTATTTCTATGCCATCACTTCACAAATCTATGAAAAATCTACGAGTCGAATCGCCAATACGGGATTACGAATTGTACATATTAGTACATATGTTAATTAGGTTTATACTTGTTACTATTTAATGGATTAAAAAGAGATTATCAATAGGAAGTGGGATGTTTGGTCCTAAACACGCATGCAAATTGTGTTTTGGGTTCATATCTATTAGTCTCCGACAGCATGTCCCATGATTTCAAAAGCTCTAGTGATTTAGCCATTATTAGTATAATAATATCCATATCGTAGAAGAAAGATATAAAAGTCTTACATACAAAACCTATATAAACTCCATTTCACTAGCTAATTATAATCCACGTGTTGTCACATAAACGTTCTTTATCTAATTTATGTTTTTCTAAAATAACACGCACACAAAAACAGATGAGATAAGCATATGAGACAGTCTTACCAAATTACACAAGTAGCAAAGAAACCTAAAACACGTAAATTATCACCTGGACCAAAATTGTAATCGGTTTAGGTTTTTAATCTTCCTTCCATTGTAAACATCTACGTAGATATTCGGCCCAACAATGGTCTTAGCTAAAATGGAATACTACAATCCAAAAAAGCAGAAGCTGTTTTTTGTAAGCTGGTCCGCACATGGGTTCATTTCATGCCCAATTAACTTGAAACTTTTCTTCAAATCACTTTTTCTTGTCTATAAAATCTCATTCGTAAAGCTCCAAAATCTTGGCCAAGATGGAGAATCGTTTATATCTTGCTTGAATCAAGAACTTAAAATCAAGTCAGACCATAACTCCATAACCATAAGCAGACACTATTAGACGTGCGTACCTAACCATAGGCCCTGCATTGATGCTCGTATTTCGTAAGGTTATATTATGAATGATTTCAATTCAAATTATGGATTTAGAGCCTAAAGTACAACAATAGTTTCATCAGCATTCGACACGTGTTTTTTTGTTTCCGACCATTTGACACGTGTTAACTGAAGAAACTTCTCTTCTTATTTATCCGATTGATGCTCTCTTGAAACTGATTTATTGTCTTCTTCTTCGCTCACTCTCCAACTACTCGAGAGAATCTTCAAAGCTTCGACAATGTCGATGCTAATGGCGGCCAAATCCACTTCACTCTACAGCTCAAACCCTTCGATCTCACCCAGAATCAAGCAAAACCCACGCGCCGTCAGCTCGGTTTATCCGACGGTGAGAATGCAGTCACGTGTCCACCGTCTGATCGAAGAGCAAGGCGCAGTGCTTATTCCCGGAGTCTACGACGCATTATCGGCCGCTATCGTGCAGCAGACCGGCTTCTCCGCCGCACTAATCTCCGGTTACGCCCTCTCCGCCTCTATTTTGGGAAAACCCGATTTCGGTTTGATAACGTGCGCCTTTTTAGCGTATTCCCCCCTCTTTTGTTTAGTTTAGTCCAAAAAGTAAAAACTCAACATTCTGTCGTTTTACTTGTTATCTCCTGTCGTTTTAGTCCGCCGGAGATGGCAGCAACGGCGAGATCGGTTTGTGCTGCGGCTCCAAACATTCCCATCTTTGCAGATGCAGGCAAGTCTTCAAATCTCAAACCTCAAAACAAATTTCATTTTTTTTCCTCACTGTTTAATCAGAGACTATTTCATTATGAAATGTCAAGTGCTTTGTTTTGTTATTGAATATCTAGAACAATTATATGAATCCAATTAAAAACTCGTTCTTTGAGATTGTTCAGATACTGGTGGAGGAAATGCCCTCAATGTTCAAAGAACAGTAAAGGACTTGATCGCAGCAGGTGCTGCTGGTTGCTTCCTTGAGGTAAACTTTTTTCAGACTAGTCTCTGCTTCTAGTGACGGTTCAATGTTTTAATGATGTATTCATATGCGTTGGCTTTTTATAATCAATCATACTCTTTTTGTTACTCTCTTGTGGTACCTTACTTGTATTGGATTGTGTTCTTCCTCCTGTACTTCTTGATCTTTGCTAATAATATTTTCGGGTTTCTCACAGGACCAAGCATGGCCAAAGAGGTGTGGTAAGAGACTAGACATCATCTTCTTGTTCCGAAAAGATTTAAGCTTTTGTCAAATGTTTTGAATTGTGATAAACCCTTTTGCTTACTAAGTTACTATTTTCTTTCGTGCAGGACATATGCGTGGCAAAGAGGTATTGGTTTCATCTATATATGATTCCTATTCCTAAGCGATTTTAGGTTCTAACGTCTAACATTTGGTTTCTCACTTGAAAACAGGTCATACCTGCAGAGGAGCACGCTGCTAAAATAGCATCAGCGAGAGATGCAATCGGAGATTCTGATTTCTTCCTCATCGCTAGGACAGACGCGCGTGCTCTCTCCGCGAAAACAGGACTTTCAGACGCCATTGACCGTGCCAATCTCTACATGGAGGTTACATTTTAACCATGTTGTTGTTGAACAACACTTAAGCTTTGAACTTTTCTAAGAAGACGGATTGGAAAAACTTGCAGGCAGGAGCTGATGCTTCCTTTGTTGAGGCACCGAGGGACGATGACGAGCTTAAGGAAATCGGAAAGCGCACTAAAGGTTACAGAGTGTGTAACATGCTTGAAGGCGGACACACGCCATTGCATACTCCTGATGAGCTTAAAGAAATGGGTTTTCATTTGATTGCCCACCCACTTACCTCGCTCTATGCATCGACTCGAGCTCTCGTCGATGTCCTCAAGACTCTCAAGGAAAAAGGAACCACCAAAGATCATTTGGAAAAGATGATTACTTTCCAAGAGTTTAACCGTTTGGTCAACTTGGATTCATGGTATGAGCTTGAAACTAAGTACTCAAACCTCAGAAACGCTCTTGGCACTACAAAATCATGAGATTCTATAAGCTAAGATCTTGGACAATGTCATCAATAATGTAATCTTCTTTTTCATTCTCATTTGCTATGAAGATGTGTGTATCTTTATCAATAACATTTTGTTTGTTAGCGTATTAAATAAGGCTATTCTAGCTTCTTCTAAGACCAACAGAACAGTCTTTTTGACATTTTAAAAACTCAGAAAGTTTCTAAAGCTTGTTCATGCATCTCCGACAAAACAGAGAATCGATGTCTTTAGCAATGTCCTGAGCATCTCTCGTAATGCCAGCCAAGCCTTGTCTCCCAAATCCAACACTGTACAGACCGTTCTTCCCTTTCCAGTGCTCCGGGAACTTGCGTTTCGGCATCCCGTTCTCGTTGAACAAATCTCCATCATCGACCTGAGTCACATCATCAAAGCAATTAGATAACAATCAAGAACAGAGTGTTTGTTTCCTCTGTTTTTAGGAGAAGTTTGCAGAAAGTACCTGAAGCCATTTCGAAACGCTGCTCTTGTAACCAGTAGCGAAGACAATGGAGTCGACGATTTTGGTATTTCCATCGACGAATTCCACTCTCTTCCCTTCTATACGCTTAATCGACGGCACAACCTGAATCTTGCCGGACTTAATCTCGCCGACGCAGCCGACGTCGATGGTTGGTGACCGGCCGGTGATAATCTTGTTCATAAATGGGCCAGTTTTGGGCCTCACAAGCCCATATCTTGAAGTACTCCCAAACCTCAGCTCCGCGAGTAACAGACACCAACGGTCAACTAATTTTACCGGGAAGTACCTGAGCAGCCACATTCCGATCCGTACAATCCCTTTCGTCAGCACATGCACCTAAAAAATATTCAAAATGTTTATTTTGGTTTTCATTTTCATTTTTTGTCATTCTTGATTCATTGTGTTATACTTACCGGGCTACGAACAACGATGGAGACCTTAGCGTCCCACTTGGACAGATCATAAGCAATCTCCATTCCGGAGTTTCCACTACCGACGACCAAAACATCTTTTCCGGCGAATTTCTCGCCGTTCTTGTACTTGCTTGAGTGCAGATACTCTCCTTTAAAGCTCTCCACAAGCCCCGGAATCTCCGGAATCACGCCTTGGCCGTTCTCTCCCGTCGCCACGACCAGATACTTCGCCGAGTAAACTTCTCTCTCCGACGAGGCTGTGTTCTCCACCTCCACGGTCCATCGACCATCTTTGAAATACGCCGATTTGACGTTCCGGTTGTACCTAGGGTTGATGTTGAAACGTGTGGCGTATTCGTCAAGGTAGTTGATGAAACCTGCCTTGGAGACGAAGGTAGGAGTGTTTGGAGGGAATGGCATGTGAGGGAGATGGCAGAATTGCTTTGCGAGATGGAGCTTGAGACAATCGTAAGACCTTCTTTTCCAGAGAGAGGCACTGCAGTCTTCTCGTTCCACCACTATGTTCGGTATGTTCAACCGGTTAAGACAGCCTGATGTGGCTAAACCGGCTGGTCCTGCACCGATTATGAGAACCAGAATCTTCTCCATTTTTGTTGTTGTTGTTGTTGTTCTTGGCAGTGTTGTAGTGCAAAGCTGTACTTAACTCTGCAAGAACTGGAGTGATGTGTGTGTGTGTATTTATATACATCACTGAAAGCGTTGGGTAACTAAATCATTAGGATTACATAATTTGAAAATTGGTAAGTTGTTTACTCAAATTGGTGAATCATAGGATATGTTGGAAGATTCATATGCTTTGGGTGCTATATTTTGGCAAGTGATTTGCTGTTACCTGTGTGGAAGTAGTCTTTAGATTGAGTCAACACACGGTTGTCATTTTAGGATTTCCTTAATTACTCTAGCCAATAATTTCTTAACTACATTAAAACCTTTTCCAAGTATTTATTTTTCCAAAATAATAGTATTTCTTAACAAGAGAATTTGAAAAAAGGTTTCGTGCTTAGGTACAAGTACGGAAAATGGAACACTATTTAAGTAGGGATATCATTATTGCAAGACATAGTATTGCTTACTGTCGGACTTTGTTTATGTCCATAATTAGTAATCTGAGTTTGACAAACGAACCTGCTAAGTGTTAAGCAGTGTATATTAATGAACAATCCTAACGCGAAGAAAAACTACTATAGGTGAATCATCTTAGCTATTATCTACTCGTTAGTCATTAATTTGACTTAAGCATTATAGTTATAATTTACAACTCAAAAATGGAGCCGCGTAAATACAATTTGCGATGTAAACTTAATTATATTGAGATGTACAGTGTAGGTCTTTATTAAAGCCCAGTGTAGTGGTTATTATTAGCTACATTCTAGTTCTCTTCCAAAGAACACAAAACAATATTTTCTTCCGCTGCTATTTTGCAGATCTTTTAAGTTTTTTTTTTTTTTTTTAAGTTAACAACGAAATGTCATTTGAATTGTGTTCTTTTAGTTTCATTGAAGACTGTTATTGGCTTATTGCCATTGAGGCTGAAAATCATGTTATTATACTAACCTCGATTACTAATTGACCAGTTGACAACTTGACATCATAACATTGCAACGAAGTATATAATTTTAAGATATCAAAGTTAAGCACAAAGGTTCTATGGTGTAGTGGTTAGCACTCTGGACTTTGAATCCAGCGACCTGGGTTCGACTCCCGGTAGGACCTTTATTAGTTTTTATTATCAAAATAAACTTTTATAGTCAAAATTTTATTCTCATTATATTTTTATCTGCCATATAACTAGGTTTGATTCCCGGCAGATCATTTATTTTTTATTTTCTAGCTTAGTTTACATACATATTGAAGGTCCAACACATTTTGTTTGCCATAGTGTTCACCAGCTTCCTCTTAACGGGAGTCACACTCGCTGTTTCTTTCTTCGCCGTCCGCTCCACCGTAGAACTAGAACTATCTCCTTTGGAACTCATCTTAATTTAGCCTAAAAGATATGTATGTGTTACTGTGTATAAGTTTGTGTATCTATGTATATGTGTTTGTTTGTTGGTTTTGTAATTGCGAAGCCGTGCACAATGGGTTGGTTTATATAGAGATTCCTCTAATTGAGTATTGTTAACAATCAAACTTCTACTCTTAAAGTTAGACATGCATGTGTTTGACAGTTCGACTCTAACATAGAGCGCTTTTGTTACTCGTCCTGCATTAATAATTTAAAGCCGAACAAACTGTAATGTTTCCGCTGTGTTTGGCTTTTAACGATATCGCTCATTTTATTTATTGATTTTAGACCCACAAAATATTGGTTAAAGGACTTGTTGTGTTGTGTCGACTATCTTTTTAGAAAATGAATACGACATTACAAAAAATTTGATTTCATTTTTTTTTTCCGCTAAAAATAATATTAGAAACCTCAAAACCAATAGTGTTCAGCTCTTTGGAAAACAGAGCATAAACCAAAAGCCACAAAACTCAAAAAGATAATGATAGAGAAACAAAAATCCCATTACAAAAACCTTGCTTTCATTTCATAGTTATCTTCTAGAATTCAACATGTAATGTTGAAGCCGAACAGCCTCAGCTTCTTCTGCGGTGGTTCCCATGGTGCCGGTGGTGGTTGAGAAATCTTGCGAGCGATAGGCATTATCTCCCATTTGTGCTCCTTTGTGGAGAAGTCATCATCTCCCATTTAATCTAAGATTTCATGTAGAATATATTAGCTAAGAAGAATAAGCTTTTATGCATATACAATAATACAAACGACAAGAGACTGAATGATTGTATGTAAAATATAATTAGGAAATGATAAGATTCGATTTATAAATGATAAAACCAAGCGATATAAATCTTGATTGGACAAAATTTTCCAAAACCCAAACACGAATTTTAAAATCAAGGCTTAAATTAAGAGACGGGAATGGAAATGTTGTACCTCTAACATGCGCCACGAACCGTGGATCTTTCCAGCGAACGGTGACGGAGGAGCTACCGAGACAAGTACTCCTTCTTTGAGGTTCATATCTTCTAGATGGGAAATACTTCACCACACCAACACAATCGGGTGTGATTGTCCACACCAAGTATTATTTTAAAATCGACAACGACAATATGCTTGTCCACAATTTTCTAATATTATTTTACGTCAAGTGTACATTTTTTGTGTATATCCAAATAGTATAAGCAAATTAACAATAAAATTATAAAATAACGAAACTCTATAAACAATTTGTAAAAATTATAGAAACTGTATTTTATAGATGAATTTCAGTTATGCTAAAGAAAGGTTTAAAACATTTCTATATAAAAAAAAACCTTACAAATATTTTATCATAGAAAACTTATATATTATTCCTTTGCATTTAATAACATTGATCAAAAGGTAAAACACAAAATATGACCCCATCCCGTTTTGTTATGTGTAAGCTAAATACTACTGATTTTGTCAAAAATCTTCTACCAAGTCAGAGAAAGAACAACTCAAAAGCTCTTAGGTTGACATCTAATCCCATTCAACATATACATATCATATATGCATTCCTCTGTTTCAATGAGCCGGGTGAGGAACCGAACTGTGAGCGCGATGAGCCTTAAGAATACAAGAACAGTGCACAGAAGTTAAGCTCAGACAACCGCTCATGACAAGCGAATGCCTTCCCGAACACGTGTGAAGAGCCGGGAATGTATCGCAAACTGCTTGAACCGCTGAAGGTGTAAGGGCAGTGCATTGGCTGATGTTGAGACTTCTCAGCCCTTCTTCATCGCATTTCCCTTTCTTAACCGATTTCCATAATCCCGGTTTGTTCTTTACACCGCTTTGGGCTAGCGAGTACATGGCTCTGTCTGTTATGTTTCTGCAGTAGTATAGCCCCAACGACCTCAAATGGACACACCAATCTGCTAAAGCCACCACACTCTCATCTGCAAATTGTTACATGGCAAAAACAAGTTCTTTAAAGGGTCTCAAGATCAGTAGGTTTCCGAGTAAGCGTGACTTACCTGTAATGAGAACACAGCCACACAAGTCCAAGGTCCTGAGCTCTGGACACCCATAAGCTAAACTCATAACTCCATCATCACTGATATTCTCACACCATCCCAAGTTAAGTGACTGCAACTGATTGCAGTTATTCCCAATAGCCTGCCCACAACAGAAAGGATAATATATTTCTTTATCAACAAGTCATTCTAACAAAATGAGTATAAGAACATTTTGATAAAGGCAAAATTATACCTCCAAGGTATGGTCAGAAACAGCGTTGACACATCCGCAAAGATTCAGAACTTTGAGCTCTCTGCAGAATCTGGTCGAATACGCAATAGCAGTGTCGCTAAATGAAGTGCATCCGCTAAGGTTGAGTTTTGTGAGGTTAGGACAACCATGAGCGAGTGCATTAAGCGAACGGTCGGTAAGCTTCAAGCTTTTGCTGAGATCAAGATCTTGTACCTCATGGCAGTGATTTGCTATGGCCTCCACTGCATTGTCCTCTAATTGTGGTTTGTCCTGCCGCAGTATCAAATTCTGCAGCTTTACAAACTTGGGAGCAAGAGAAAGAACCAAGCTGTTCATGTTGTTGTTGCACCTGGTTAAAAATAACAAGAACAAATAAACAACACCAGAGAGAGTAGATAAAAATCAATCTTCATACACTGTAAGTGACAAGGAAAAGATTTTCAATAGTTCAAAGACTCAAGAGTGTCATCTTGATGAGATGTTCCTCAAAAGAAAAGCAACAAAAAAAGATACGATCTTACACAAAGCCAGACGATCAATCAACCTCACCCTAAACCACAAGATGAAAATAAGACTTCAGAATCCAAAACACCAAAACAGAGAAAAGATGATTGTTGTGCGGTTAAGAAAAAGGGTTAAGAGAGAGAGAGAGAGGGAAGATTACCAAGAGAGACGGAGACTAGTGAGGCCAAGAGAAATGGCATCTCTCCAGCCACAGCAAACACCAGAAGCAACAATGACATTCCGATCATCGTCAAGGGAAAGGATCCTCATCAGAAGCTCAACAGGGATGTCTTTCCACTCTTTGATCGAGATTCCTTCCATCTTCATCTTCTGAAAGCACTGGTCTAGTTTCATGGATGCTTCTCCTACCATCACCATCTCTTTAATAAGTGACTAATAAAGCGGTTTCTTGATCCTATCACCACTTCTGAAAAAATACAAGCTTTGTTCTCAGGGAAACAGAACAAAGTTTTAGTAGACCTATGAGTTTAATGAAAGTTCATATTTTGCTCTGGATTCTAATTTTTTTTTTCAGAAATGGAAGAAATTATCTTTCAATTTTTGAGTAATCCATTATTGACTCACGTAAGACCAGAGGATTTGCTAGTTTGTTTCTGTATAAGTTAACAAAACATAATCCTCTCGAAGAACAAAGATCATATAACTTTGGCCTTTCTATCATACCTTTGGATTAGTTTCTTCGTCTCTCTTTCTTGATTCTTTTGTTTCCTTCCAGCTAATTAGTATTTCGTAATATATTTGCTCTTTTACACAAAGCTATCCTCCAGAAGATAACAGAACAAAAAAATAGATGAGAATAAGTTTTGATTAAATGGAACGGAAAGAGGACGGATAAAACGTGAAGGAAATTGCTTTGTGACGCGTAAGCTGCCATGTGTTTTATACTTACTGGTAGTGCCACATACGTACGTAATTTTATATGTTTTGTGGGACATCTAAAATGCTTTGATGTTTGAGTACCAAGCTCCACATAAATTAATTTGGTAGTATATTTTGTTTTGTTAATAACACTAATTCAATATTTAAAAAATTCTAATTCAAATAAATACGCCAATATTTCTTAGCAACAAACTTGAAACGAATACTTAACTAAGGAATTTATTTTTTGAGTTATAAAAATAGAAGAGAGGAGTGGTTGATTGTAGTATATGTGCCAAACTCAAAAGCGAAAAGTGGGCAACTTTTTGATTAAAACCGAAGCCGCAACGAATAAGATCCACTCATTTTCAATTCTCTAGTTAATTCGAGAACTTCGAATAACAATTGCGTATAATTTTGTGCACGATTTCTTTTTTTAATTCTGTAATGTTAACAAGATGTTAAATATTTATATTCCTGCGTACATTTAAATATGACCGTGAAGTTGGCAGAAAATGTAGAAATGTTCATGATGCTGGTAGTTTCTACATTCATAATCGGGTACAATTCGATTCCTGGGATATCATATTATTATTTGCGAAGTCAGAATTTTGAATGGAGGCACCACGTTAACTCTCAGTCACGGAATTACCGAGTTACCCTTAATGAAAATCTATTATTAAATCTTCTGAATTTTTTTTTTTAATTATTTCACAATTTCGTTTTATTATATAAAAGTTTATTATTTCTTTATTAAATATTGATAATTATCCTTTTTCTCAATTTATATTTATCACTAAAATAAATATCCTAACTACCATATTACCGTACCACTTTTTTGGAAAAAAATCAAATAATTAGGTATTTTACAAAAACCCTAGATTTTACAACCGACTTAATCCTATTTATATAAATAGATTGTAACAAGCAAAATAAACAGAATTTTCGTTTCTTCTTTTTTCGTGTTCTAAATTCTTCCTTTTGTCATGTAGGATTCAAAAGATAGAAAAACCAATAAAATATGAGCAGAGAAGGTGGATAATACTAAACATGCCTAAGAACATGTATTCAATAACATGGAATTTTTTGATTTTAAGTCGGTATGATCACATGACATCGTCGTAAAAGTCGGCCATGATTTTAGTGTTCTTTCTGTTTTATGTTTTAGATAGATTGTTCATGTTAGTTATTTTTAATTCTCTGTATTGAAGTGTTATATGTTCATGACAATACGTGGTTTAAATACAAACCTAATAATTTGTGTTCTCTGATCTCTTTTTTCATAGCATCTGAAGAAGAGAAAAAAGAGTCGTTGTGAGATAGTTGATCTAATACAAAACGTATTAAAAATCATGGCTTTGTCACTGTTTGAACCTAGGGTTTCATACCAAATCCTCTATAAATTAGGTTTTAGTTCGTAGATAGTTATTTTGTAATTTGCCAAATAATTAGGTTTTAGCTGATTTTCTTCTTCTCTTTGTTGTTATTAAATTTTGTTTGTTTACGAGGTTTGTACTGGTACAAGAGAAACATGGCTTCGTAAATGTTCAACAAGAACAAACCAGCTAATTTTTCTGCATTGGCATAGCAGATGTAACAAAGGTGTTAAAAGGTTGTTGCTTTGTCCATTACTTTTGCAGGGGGTGAACTGAAAAGATTAGAGACACATAAGTTTAATGTATGTTTAGGGTTTAGAGCATAATGAGAGCTACGATGATGAACATGGAGTTGATTAAGTACCATAAACTAATTTAATGTATGTTTCATTAGTGCATGAAAATGAAGAGAGCTACGATGATGAACACGGTGACCCTGAAGACGTGCACATATCTACAAGAATGTGGACCGTCCCGGAATGGGATGTTGACAGCTTCGACGGCTACAAGTATCACTCCGCTGAGCCAGATGAATTAAATGGCGCTGCTACAAACGCCAGGTCATGGGGAGCAAGGTAACAACCATCCATACACTTTTGTTTGATTGTTTCTTTTCACTTAGAACTTAAATTCTTTAAATAGAAAGAATATCTAATTAACTAAACTTGCATATGGTTTCAGGGGTTTTACGTGGAGCCAGGGCTTAGGCCTTTGTATTGCTTAGCCGGTATCAAACCTGTAGGTGATTTGGAATTGCATGCGGGATTCGGCCAAACATACTGTGAGTATTTCGCGGAGATGGCTTGCCTCTGCCTCCAGAATACAACCAAGAGCACAACAAAATAAATATCCGTATTGTTTTTGTGTCTGGTGTGGGTGAAAAAGATTGCTTATCGTCTACGTATCCTTATCCTGTGTATATAAACTTAGTCTATGTATCTATATTAATTCCATTGGAAACAAATACGGTATGTTCATGGTTGTTATATAATTCTACTAAATTATGTTTGGTTTATGTAGTGCATTATGCTGATTTAACCCAATCAATTTGTTTCTCTTTTTCCTCAAGTTTCCATCTTTATACGGATTGCCAAAAAAGGTTCACCACGTTGATAGCTTGATAATTATGATCATGATCATGTGTTCACCACCATCCGCACACAAAAAAAAACAAAAGAAGAGATAAGTGATAATTAGAATAAGATGATGCGAGAGAAGATGAAGATGATAAAGATAGAGAGAGAAGGGGAATGAGAAGAAGAAAAACCAGAAAAAGAACTGAAAGAAAGAAAATTAGAAATAAAAAGAAAAATAGTGAATTGGAGGATGTGAAGATACAAGAAAAGACTGAAGGACAAAAGTTGAAAGAAGAAGAAGAAGAAGGAAAAAAAGATGATGACAAAGAATAAAAAAAAATGGAAGAACAAAGAATAAGATGTGATCAGTAGAGAAGAATAAGAGGGTGAAGAAAACAACCATTACAAAAGATTTTTTTTTTCAAAAAAATAAAAATAAAATAAATGTAAATCCAAAACCAATTTGTAATGTGGGGTTCAGCTGTGTGGTTTAGGGGCGGTATAAGGTGGGTGTGGGTTTAGGGTGTAAGGTTGTTTAGGGGGGAGTTGTTATAATGTGGGGTTTAGGTTTAGGGTGTAGGGTTGTTTAAAGGAGAGTTGTTATAATGTCGGGTTTGGGTTTAGGGTTTATATTGATGGTGTAGGGTTTAGTTTTTTGTGCATTTTTAAAAATTTGAACTATTATATAAGTATATCAAAACTAAAAATCATTGATTATAAATTTATATCTACCATTCTAAACTACATTCAAATTAAAACAAATCAAGCAAATACAAAATCAAAATATAACAATATAAATAGTTTTTTAAAAGATTTAGACTATATAAAGATAAAAACTATTTCATGAATCCTTGAAAATCTAAACTATCGAATGGATTGATAAGTGAAATACAAGACGTAAACAAGAATGAATAAAGACACGAGGAAAAGAAAAGAAGATGTGAAACTTCGAGAAGAAGAAAACTCGAACATGAAGAAAAAGAAAACAATGAAGAAAATATGGAATGTTAAGAGAAAAATACAATGAAGAGATAAATAAAAATTAAAATAAGATTATGTTAGAGAAGACGAATATGATAAAGATAAAGTGAGATGAGGAATGAGGAAGAAAAAAACCCAGAAAAGAAATGTAAGAAAATTAGAAAGAAAAAGAAGAATAGTGAGTTGGAGTTCAGTAAAGGAAAATAAGAAGAAGAAAGGGAAAAAAAGTGATGAAAACGAATAAAAAAATGGAAGAAAAAAGAAGAAGATGAGATCAATAAAGAAGAAAAATAAGAGGAAGAAGAAAACAACCATTACAAGTTTGTATGTATCAAATTAACAAAAATGTCAAGCTATTGTATCTTTGAAAATAAGAACATTACAAAAAGATGAAAAATAATTAAAAGAAAATACTTAATCTAATATTAATATTCCATTTGTCCCAATTTATAAGCAGTTTTGGTAAACACATAAATCAAGAAAATTAATTAAAACAATAAAATATCACTTAAAATATAAATAAATATAATTTAACCAATCATAACAAAAAGCAGCAGAACATAATTGGTCGCACAATATTTGATAAAGTAAAAGTTGCATTGAAATATGTAAACTGCTTATATTTTGAAACAAAAGATTTGCCCATGAAAGTTGATTCATTAAGGTAGGGTTTATATTGGTGGATGTAGGGTTTAGTTTTTTGTGCGTTTTTTAAATTGTTAGTTCTTGAAAATTCTAATGAAAAGCGAAATAGCAAAACAACTAAATTGTTTAATCTTTTGTTCAAATCATATCGATTAAATAATTACATTTCAAATTCTTAAAATATCATATGAAATTTTGTGCAACAACAAAAAATTACACCAAATTAAGCAAAAAATATTTAATTCAAATAAAAAAGAGTTGTTTATTATGTGGTTATGGTGTACTGTACGATGGGGTGGGGGATGTTTATTTGTAGGGTTAGGGTTTAGAATAGAGGATTTATATTGGTGGGAGTAGGTTTAGTTTTTTGTGTGTTTTTTAAATCCTTATTTCTTACAAATTCTAAGGAAAAGAGAAATAGCAAAACAACTAAATTTTTTAATCTTTTATTCAAATTATATTGATTAAATAAAAACCTTGCGCATTAAATTATAAATTTTAAAATTATGATATTTTATTCAGTAATATAAATAAAACATATCAAATACGATAAATAAATATGAGAATAATATAACAAAAAAATAAAGGAAAATAATCATTAAAAAAACCCTAATGTAGACCATCTTCTTCATCAAGCAAACCTAATGCTAGATATGCTTATCTGAAAGTAATTTTAATCAATTAATATAAAGAAGTTTTTTAAACATTTGGTATGATTTGAATATTTAAATTATTTTAATAACTATTGATAGTTTTCTGTTATTTCAGGTTTTTAGAAAAATTGTTGTATTGTTTGAATTATGTAAAATATTGGTTTTTGTTTATAGATATTTTTATTTTCAAAAACAACTCATGCCCGCGCAAGGCGCGGCCAACTACCTCGTATTAAATATTTGGCACTGGACAAGTCTACATGTACAAGTTACATCATCATATATATGAGAATTAGATCTTCAACTACACAGTTCCTCTAGACTCAGACATGAAATCCAGGAGGATAATCTTGAGGCTGTTTCTCTACTAACTCCTTCAAACCAATTTCTTGCTCCTCAAGATTCTTCGGCTTAACATCATACACATCGTTAAATAACTCCGTCAACGGTTGTTTCTCCCACTTCTCCGCCGCCTGAATAGCTTGCAGAAGCTACAAAAAACACACAAAAACCGGTTAAACTAAACCGGTCTAACATCAAGAACGTCCCGGTCGGTTTCTGGAATCTCTACCTGTTTTCTGGTGTTAGATCTTAGCTTGGATTCATCATCCTCACTCCACCATCCATTATCCTCGACCCATTTCCTGAATCTGTTCACAGGGTTTCTCGACATCTTCCAGTATTGGATCTCATCTGCCTCCCTGTACTTTGTCGAATCATCTGACGTAGAATGATGCCCTACTCTATACGTCATCGCCTTCAAAAAAATAAAAACAACAAAATCTCACTTCACCAGAGTCAAAGTTGTAAACTTTGTGACAAATCTCTAATATGGTTTTTGTTACCTCGATGAGAACAGGTCTTTGCTCTGTTACAGCCATCTCTCTAGCCGAGCGTACCGCGCTGTAAACCGCGAGTGCATCGTTACCGTCCACGCGGATGCTTCGGATGCCGTAAGCTTGACCTTTCACAACAATTCCATCGCCTGTAAACAACCATTAAAGCTCTGCTTTAGAAAAAACAGAGGATTTTTGTGACATGAAAAAACAGAGGAAGTTGGTTAGTTAGTTAGTTTTCTTACTTCTGAATTGTTCTGAGATATGAGTACTGATGGCCCAACCGTTGTTCCGACAGATAAACACGACCGGAGCTTCCATCACCGCCGCGAAATTTAGTCCGGCGTGGAAATCTCCCTATCCCCCCCAAAATCAACACCAAAACAGATAAATTTCAGTTCTTGAAATGTTGATTATTTATAAGAGAAATGAGAGCTTTTGAGATCGGAACCAACCTCGCTTGTGCCGCCATCTCCGATGAATGTAACCGCACAAGCGTTCTTCTTCTCCATTTTCAGAGAATAGCCAACTCCAGCAGCTTGTGGAAGCTGCGTCCTGAATCAAAATATTACAAAAAACAGAGTCAGCGTTAACAAAAACACATAGAAAAGTACAATCAAAGGATTGATTTTTACGCGATTGGAGAGGAGATGGTGAAGTAATTGTGGCGATTGGAGCCGTAATGGATCGGCATTTGTCTGCCTTTGCCGTAATCAGCTCTGTTCCCAAAGCACTGATTCGCAAACTCCTCCAGCGTGAAGCCACGCCATAGAAGCACTCCGGGCTCTCGGTACTGTGACCCAAATAGACGGAACATCTCCCGGTTAAATCAAACCGAACCGAACTGAACCAGAGGTGATAGAGCGAGCGACGGCATACCTGTGGCAAAACGACGTCGTCTGGACTGAGAGCAGCGGCGGAAGCGATGTTAATGGCTTCTTCTCCGACGGAAGTAAGATAAAACGAGATTCTTCCTTGACGTTGAGCTTCGTAGAAGATGTGATCCATCACTTGAAGCGTCGCCATTTGCTCGTACATTCTGACGGCGAGTTTCTCGCTCACCTTTTTCCGATTTTCAATCAGAAAATTGAATCGAGTCAACACTAAACCGAACTAAACCGAAGTCTAATTACGTTCTCAAAAATTTCTGTACCGGAATAAAAACGCTATCGGGAATGATTTGTCCGTCTTCGTTAAGAACCCGGTAACATGGAATTCTCCGAGAAGAAGATTCCGGGATGAATTTCATCTCCGACGTGTAACCGATTTTGCCTCCCGGAAATTCCAATTCCTAGATTTCCAAAAATCCGGTTTAGATATTACTCTGTAATTTGATACTAAAAATAGAACTTCGATAACAACAAGGTGGTCACTAGTGCAAAACAGTAACCAAACCGGCTTTGGACGCATTTAAACCGGAGAATCTCTACTAAAATTAATTGTAGAAGAACCAACTAACTGTAACAAATGGAATATGGAATCTACAACCACTAATGAACTAATCCTGATTTTTAAATAACTATAAATACGTACAAGATGATTAAACAACCAAATAAATTACCTGGACATCTTCTTCATCACTCTGTTGAACAAAACCAGGATGTATCTCCGCTGCCGTCGATTCGTGACGGTGGCTCGAGACAGGACCAACAAACGCCGTCGAATATAGCTGTGAAGCTGTAAAGACAAAGGGACGAGGAGAGAAATCGCGTCTGGTGAGAATCGTCGACAAACCAAGATTTTGTCTTAGGATAGAAACGAGGTTTCTGGATCTAGCAAACAAGATCGCCATGTATGCTAAAAAAAGGACAAGAAGAAGAGGAGAAGAAAATGGGTCAAGAGTAGAATAAGAAGAAGAAGAAGAAGAAGAAGAAGAAAGAGATTGTGTGTGTGTGTGTGTGTCTTTTACGATGTTTTTGAGGGAAATGGATTAGAAGAACGACAAGTGCATGTCTTTCCTTGTTGGACTTGACATGTCATTTGTATCTATCTATCTATCTCCAACTCTTTTTCTCTCGTTTCTTAACTACTAAAAAAAAGTCTTAAAAATATTATTATCGTCCACACTTTTTTGGATTTTAATTTACACTATATATATAGTGGACATATACTTTTCAAGAAAAAGAGATTAAAAAGGAAAATTTACAAATATAGAAGTTGCACTAACTACTGTACATAACAAATCATTTAAGTTTTTTCAACAACCAAACCAACCTGTACTGTACATGTGTGCTTTTTAATTGCGTTTGCTCTTCATCCACCACCACCACCTATAGCAAAACCTACTTGCGTGTCACTGATGTTTTCTTTGAATTTGTCCTGACGTCCGTGAACTAAATTTAAGGGAGAGAAAAAAAAGACGATTTATATTGACACCACGTGAAAATGTATCCATTTATGGATTAGTTGTAGGTTACACGACGATCACCACACACGATTTGTTTCTACTTTTAGATTGTGGTGAGCTTGAGATTTTTGGTAATTTCTCAGATTAAGATTTATCGATGGGTAACAGCTAACCTAACCAATAAAGCTTTCTTGGACCTACGTATACCTTAGAGAGATCGCATTGATGGCTTGTCTTAGATTAGCTCCACCGCTAGTATGGACCTAACTTATATAACTCTATCTCCATTACGTGAGCGTCAAATCAAATTCGTACGCTTGGAATGTAATTAGAGTTTACTCATTTCTGATTCTTCTTCATGTTGAGAATGCATGTTTAACTAATTGTGGTAACCATACACACTTTGATTGTAAATGCTACTTTATCACCAAGTGTCTTTAAAGAACAGATCATGATACACAATACTCTTTGCGCTTATGGATATGGTGTAAGGTATCGTCAAATGTGTCAAATACTCTAATTAATCTTATTCTAGGATTGTCATGATGTGTAAAATGGGTAGAAACAAGTTCATTTAGGCTTCACCATTAATCTCTGTAGAGATACCAAACTACTTAACATATCCTAAGGCATCATCAAATCATCAATATAGCCTCGATAACAATTGTATGCATTGTCCTTACATCGTTCCTTACACGATATGGCCTACATCTCCCACACTATTGATACCATGATGACATGAACTATACTTATACCTCTGTAAATTAACCGTATCCGTAAGTCAAAACCGTATCCCGTATTTCTTATTTATTTTTCTGAGACTTTTGTGAATGTCTTGGTTAATATCTCTTATGTTTTGGGGTAATATATTATGAAAGATGTAACTTTTTCCTTCAACCAAGACTTTTTTAATATTTTTCTGAAGTTTTTGCCTAAGATCTGAAGGGTTTTTTCTTCTTCTTAATATTGCCTAAGTTTTTGCCTAATATCGCCAAAGTTTTGTCTCTATACCATAACAAATACAAACCTTCTTAATCTAAAAATACTTTGTATAACAAAAGTGGTATGAGTTGTAACTTGTAAAGAACTTAGCATTCATCTCGTGTCCTTTATCTTTCTCAACTATATTTAAAGAGATTCGTTTGTGATCTGTAAGGAAATAAACTAATGAACCACGCTTAATCGATTGTGCTTTTAAGAAACATTGAAAAAACTAATATCACAAAGTCCAACGCTCCTAAAAAGACATAAATATCATGAATTGTTATCTTGTTTCTTTTGTCAACCAAATGTAAAATACCATTGACGTATACATTTTTTCTTTCGCTAAAGAATACTATTAGCTTATCTCACTTTCTAATTACAACAGCATGTTCCACATTTCACATTATGACATCATAAATCTCATTTTCTTTAAACACCTAATCCTCAAATAATTGTTATATTTTGTGCGCACGTATAGTATAAGAAAGTAATGTTCTAAATAAACGATGTAGGTATAATGTTTTGTAATTGTATATCAACTGTGACGATTGTTTTCTAAGCATTGAGATTATTGTGACCTATATATAAAATCATATTTTTTCTTTCAAGTGCTATTATTATGGTTAGTATAAATGTGACGTTAACATATACACTTCGTTGTCTAAGTTTGATTATATTGATCGTAGACATTTGTGGAGATTGATCTAGAAGGGCTTGACTTTATACCCTAATCTAAACACTTCCTGATATCCCGTTACGATCTGCAAATCATATCAAGCCACAATTGACAGCAACACCTTACCCAAACTAAAATAATAAATATACTATTCAACCACTCTGAGAACAACGTGACATTTAAATTAAATTAAAGCCCAAAATTTTTAGTACAAAAATACTAAAACCAAACTCTATTTCTCTTGGAAAAAAACGAAAAATCCTTAATAATTTCAGTATATGTCATGAACGAGTCAAGCAAGAGATCCTTTTTGTTTGTTTGTAAATACTAACGACTTGTTTCCGAACAAAACTCACTTTATAAAAATATTTTTTTGGATCTTCCTCTCTCTCGTTCTTGCTCACGATGTTAGATCCTTCTGCGAAATCCCACAACACCCATTTGTGTTTTCCGATCATTCCCAATGATCACTCAGATTCCGGCGTCTGTTCGCCTACACTGTGGAGAACCAGTCCGCCGAAGAGCCCTCGTCGCCGTCCGGAGGATTACTGGAGTCTTTCGCCGGATTCCAAGGCGCAGGCGATCGCTCGCGGCCAACGGGAGCTTATGGAAATGGTTAGTAAGATGCCCGAGTCGTGTTACGAGCTTTCCTTGAAGGATATTGTCGAAGTGAAGGGAAACGAAGAGAAGGTGTTCGATGAAATGCCTAAGAGAACAACGAACAGGCCGAATAGAGTTGTGAGGAAGACGAAGAGCGATAAATGGGTTGATCCGAATCGAAACGGTGCGTTTCTTCTGAAGATGATGTTTCCGGTTAGCTTAGGATCTAAGAAAGATACGACGAAGAAGAAGAAGAAGACGAAGAAGGAGGAAGATTCGCAGGTTTCACCGAGAGCTTCGAGCTCGGAAGAGTCTGTGAAAGGAGAGGATAGAGATTGGTGGAATAGATTGTCTGATTCGAGAGGAAGCGCGAGCACGAAGAGGAGCAGTAGTATTAGTAGCAGCAGCAGTATTAGGAGCCGAAGCAGCCTAAGGTATGTTTTAAATCTCAGAGTTGCATTTAAAGGTTTCTTTTTTCATATTCGTTTGGGCAAGATTTGATGAAAAATTCCCAATTGCTCTTAGTTCTTAGCATCCATCGACGAACTTTACACCAATTCATTGGATTAGACTTTAATCATCTTAAAGCTTGATGCTTTAAGAGTTAACACTATATGGTATGTGCTGTAAAACTAAAAGCTCTGTTTTGGCAAGAAAAAAGTAACGACTTTAACTGATTCCCACCCTTTCACTGTGTTATGAGACTGTTAACGATCTTGTTGGTAGTATGAAATTTTGTATCTTTTGACAAAGATTGTGTATGGTGATGGAAGCTCCTCATCTTTTCCCATTAATGATGAAAATCTGAAGATTATAGATTTAAAATGATTCTTAGTCGCACATAATACAAATTGCATTGTCATTTATGGAAACATTTGGGTTTTGATGTTTGAAACTGTTGTCTGATGTATATAATTGCAGGGATGAAAACAGTAGCTGTTTATCTTTCCTATGGAGGTTACGTTCTTCACGAGACTGAAACAGAGTTTTTCTCAAATTCTTGTGACCACTTTGGCTTAAGAAAGTGGAGCTTTGATAATGCAACACTCGTGTGTGTTTGCTGTCTAAAGATCTTTGGATGAATGGTTCCGAGAACAGAGGAGATGAGACGAGAGAGAGATGATAACCATTCAAAGTGCCACGAAGATGATAACTTTTCTGCTATATACTCCTAATTTTTACTTTTTGTAAGACTATGTATCCTTTTGGAGACGGTTTTAATAATGTAAATAGAGGTTAATGCGCACTGATTACTGTGATTAGTCTCTCAATTCTCGGATTTTGAATCCTAATGTACAGTATGTGTGGCTTTTGCTTTAGTATCTACTTACAGTAATTAATGTTATTAAAAAGCCTTAAACGAAGCGTTAATGTTCAAAAAAATTGGACCGCATGGTACATGGGTCCCACTCTGGACTTTCTAGAGAATTGTTGTCTGAAATAGTTGTTCTGATCCAAACGCGCTTCTTCATTTAGGAAACGCGTTTTATCCCTACCGCGATATGGATTTTATTCTTGGATGAAAAGTCAACAGTGAAATTAATTTGGATTTAGAAAATAAAAAGTAAATTTGGTATATACTTGGTTGCTAATGATCATTACTTTCGACCTAAACTTTATTAAATTTGACGAATGATGGAAAAAGCATAATTAAGATTCTTTATTATTTCGGTCACCGACTGTTACTTTAGCGTAAGTGAGACAAAAGCCAAAATCAAAGTTTTTTTTGCATCTTGCGAAATAAAAAGTCGCAGTTGATTTATGGACGGCTAAAGCTGATGATAGTGATGATCTGATACAATCTCACAAACTCCGATCGTGTCCCGAATCACAAGTTTAGATTTTTCCGAGAGCCCTTAAACCCGTTTCGTCTTCTCGATCGTCAGACGCACAGAAACTTCCTCTCAGACTATCTTTCGACTGTTCTCAAGCTTAAACAGGTAAATTCTGTTTTGATTCGCTTCTCTTCCTTGTTCTCCAGATGTATACACATTCTGGGTTTTGTTTGAAACTCTCACTTAGACTTTTGATTCATACTTTGTTGATTGTTGTTTCCTTGATTTCCAGTTTACTGGGTTTGGTTAATCTGTCATGGGTATTCGTAAAAGAAGTCAATTTCGCGATTGGATTGCATTCTTATAAGGGTTTTACTTAGATTTCGTTTGTAATTGGTTTTGATTTACAAGTTGGTTTGTGAATTGTGATAGCCAACAGTCTTTGATCCCCTGTGATGTGAATACAGTGTTTGATCTTTACTTCTTTTTGAGCTAGCTTGCTCTCTCTGGAACTAAGAAGTTATGTTAAATAATGGTATTTCAATTTGTGTGTTATACTTATAGGAAGCTTGGAACTTGTAGGATTTGATTGAAGAAGCGATCTCGCAATGACAAATAACGCAGCTGCTTGTGCTGAGAGGGCCACTAATGATATGCTGATTGGTCCAGATTGGGCTATCAACATTGAACTCTGTGATATCATCAACATGGATCCTAGGTTTGATGTTTTTCATTATTTTTTTACTCTGTAAGAGGAATGATTAAGAGTTTAGGCTTGGAAACGCTAAAGTTTTGGTCTTGTTTTTGTTGCTATAGTCAAGCAAAAGAAGCAGTGAAGGTGCTCAAGAAACGATTAGGAAGTAAAAACTCCAAAGTGCAGATTCTTGCTCTTTATGTGAGTTTGATATTTCACTCATTTATTGGATACAATGCTTTCCCTGGCTCTGTTTATTGTACTGATCTTCTCATTCGTGGGATTGGTTCAGGCATTGGAAACGCTGAGTAAGAATTGTGGCGAGAGCGTGTACCAGCTTATCGTTGAGCGTGATATTTTGCCTGATATGGTCAAAATAGTCAAGAAAAAGGTTTCTTTTTTTCCCTTTCCCTACAATCTCTCACATGCTTGTTATATTTCGATCCTGTTATCAAATTTTGCTCACAGTGGAAATTTACCAAACTCACATATGCAGCCAGACCTCACTGTGAGGGAGAAGATACTTAGTTTGTTAGATACATGGCAAGAAGCTTTTGGCGGAAGATACCCTCAGTATTCCAATGCTTACAATGAACTCAGGGTATAGTAGACTGAGCCTTTTGTATACATATGGATTATAATAGTATGTATCAAAAAGTTGTTTTGATAACCGGTTTGAAAACTTTAGTCTGCTGGAGTTGAGTTCCCACCTCGCACCGAGAGCAGTGTGCCATTCTTTACTCCACCACAGACTCAGCCCATTATTGCTCACGCCGCTCCATCAGATGAAGATGCTGCTATTCAGGCTTCTCTGCAAAGTGATGATGCTTCTGCACTCAGGTACGCTCTTTCTTGTAGAGTGTCCAATGATCTTGTTTTGCTAGATAAATCTGTATTCCGTGTCTCAAGCATGTTGTTTTTCAGCGTGGAAGAGATTCAAAGCGCTCAGGGATCAGTTGATGTTTTGACGGACATGCTTGGGGCTCTTGATCCAAGCCATCCAGAGGTAGAATATTTGTTGCTACATGATTAGATTCAGTGGCTCTGTTGTTTGATATGATTTGAAGCACTCACTGTTCCGAATGTTGTGACAGGGTTTGAAGGAAGAACTTATAGTTGACTTGGTAGAGCAGTGCCGTACTTATCAGAGACGTGTATTGACTCTGGTGAACACTACTTCGTAAGGATTCGTTTCTTTTCTTCTTCATTAGCCTCTTGTTTCCTCTCTCTGATAGTTTTGTTAATGGTGAGAGAGAGACTTATTCCTTTTTGCAGAAATGAGGAACTTCTGTGTCAAGGATTGGCATTGAACGACAATTTGCAGCGTGTTCTTCAGCACCATGATGATAAGGCAAAAGGAAACTCTGTTCCTGCAACAGCTCCAGCTCCAATACCGCTTGTTAGCATCAACCATGACGACGACGACGATGAGTCAGATGATGATTTTTCTCAGCTAGCTCACAGGTAATGCCCCATTCCTTGCTCATTCCAGTTGAATCCAGAGACTTGGATTCCGAAAAATTATCATCGAACTCAAATGTCTGCAGGTCGAAAAGAGAGAGCGCAAGAGGAGCTGGACAAGGGAGTTTCAACCCTATTCTTCCTCCTCCACCACCTACAATGAGGCCAGTGCATGTTGAGTCCGGTGCCATGGACTTCCTCAGCGGCGATGTCTACAAACCTCAAGAACCCTCAGAGAGTGTAAAGCCTCCGAGTACTTCCCATCGAGACTCTTCTGCTCCTATTTTCGATGAGCCAATTCCCCGGAGCAAATCCCCTGAGGAAGCTTTGTTCACCAAACCGGTTTACGACAGAAGTGAGCAATTGCCTCCGCCTGCTCCATGGGATCCTGAAGGAACCAGGGTGTTCCCACCACCAATGTCTGCAAGAACCAGGAGGAAAGAATACGTCCAGCCAAGTAACGTTCCTCAACACTCAAGCAGTGGCTCTGATTCCTCTTATGACGATCTCATTGGACAGTCCCGGAACCTCTCTCTGAATCCAACCGCCCCTTCTGCTGCTGCCGCTTCCACACCACCGAAGAAAGATGACAAACCAGAGGATATCCTTTTCAAAGACCTGGTTGACTTTGCCAAAACCAGGAAATCTTCGTCTTCTTCTTCCTCCAAACCCTTCTGAGACTGAGCTGCCTGTTGTTGGCAACTACTCTTTTACCATTCTTCTTTCTTTTGTGTTCTTGTGTTTTCAGTTCATGGATGATGATAATACCGTGTTTCGTTTCATCAAATAAAAAAAAAGTGAATACTTAGAGATCTTTGATTGGATGATAGAAATCTCATAATATATATTCTTAGTATATCTGAAGTTTCTCCTTTACTTCTCTTTAGTCTAAACATTCATGATAAGTAACAAAATAAGAGGTTTACGGCTATGGCTTTGGGTTTTGGTGATTAAAGCTTTTTCCCCCTAAAACCCCTTGGACTGGAAAATCTTCAGTCCTCATGTCTCAAAAATGTATACCGTCTGCTTTGGTGATTAATAAAATCTCATGATTAATAAAATCTCAAGATTTGATTTTATTTATTACCAATTACGCTTTATTGGTACACAATTGGTCAAAATTTTGCTATGCGTTAATCTGGCGGTCGGTCAGTGATTAGCGATTTTTCAAAAATCGTTAATAAATCGGGAATTATTTGGAGAGGAAATTTTGCTATATTTTACATATTATTTAATATTTTATATATAAGATGATACATTAGTATGAAAGTCATATATTTCTAATTGATCATTTTGAGAACCGAGTTCTTCGGCTTTCGATTTTCTGAGGGTTGTTGTTGTTGTTCTTTGATGACTCTAAATCGAAATCAACACCACCTCTTGGGCCATACACGTAATATGCCTTGTTGGGATTATTACTCGACCCAAATAGATACTTATTCATGCTCGAGAGACCACCAATGAGGCGGATTAAGCACTCCCAAATCAGATTTAAAGAGATCGAATCGTGTGATCATCAAAATTTCATCAGTATGTTAAATTACATAGACTTTGATCAGACCCAGATCATTGACTTTAGAGATAATTGATCATAATCCAAGTGAAAATTTCCAGAATTTAGGCAGAGTAAACGGAAAACAAATTAAAAACTCACCAGATTATTTAAGTTTCCTACTTAAAATACCGATTAACATAGATTAAATAACACAATGATAAAGATGACAGTTCATGCCTCCACGCGGATTATCGTCAGCTGAATTATGTATTTCTCCAAAGACAAATTGTTTAGGTAAATCTGGAACAGCCGACGATGGAAGAGAGTTGGATCTGGGAAGTTCCGTAACGATGATGAGCCTCGCGAACAAAAGATCTCCTGCTAGCTCCGGGTATTTGGTCTAATCGGATTTGGACAAAGAACCAACTAAAACAAAATCTTCATCTTCGTTTGTAATAATGAAACTCAAGCAAGGCGTGCACGAAGTGGGCAGTGGCGGAGCTAGAAATGTTTTTAGTAGGAGTCAAAAAAATTTCTTCTATGAATTGCAAAATGAAAAAAAAAATTCAGTCTACAAAACCATTATACTTTTAGAGGGAAACAAACTAAAAATTACAATAAAATTTGTTACTTTTGCATTTGTTTATTACATTTTATAAAGATAGAAGGTAAGCCCAATTAACTTTCATGGTCTTTTCACTTTAAATTTTGGATAAACATTTTATAGGGGTCAATTATTAATTTTAAACATGGTCTTTAATTTTTTTACTAAATAACAAGAAAAAATAAAAATCAGTGGGGGTCATCTTTGCTTACCACAGCGAAACTTCTCGACGGGAGATGAAGTGTCAATACGAAAGCGCGAAAAGAGTTTGGAAAGGAACATTTTCAAGAGTAATGGGTTAAACTGAAAGGATCATAATGGCTCATGTAGTCTCATTATAGAAAATTGAATCTAGTTTACGCATCTTATAACTTAAGATTTATTAAATATTTTCTTTAAATCAAATAAATTATAAAATACCCTAATAAACTTCTAACATCCACCCAAACCACGACTCATATGTAGTTGGGTCGACTCCATGAGTCACAAAATTATTTTTGTTTCAACATCATCCTTGCTCTCTTTCTCATTGTTCTCTTTCCAATTCTTTTTTTTTATTGGTAAAGTAAAATCCTCCTTTGTTCTCTTCCAGTTTTCTTCTCTCAGTTAAGACAATGGCGAGGGCATATACGTCCGAGTGACGGCCAACGCCAACGGTCAGGTTCGGATTAAGACAGATCGGATCATAGTTGCAGAGAAGAGAAAGTATTTAAGAGAGAAGATTTGAAGAAAAGAATGATAGAAATCTCATAATATATATTCTTAGTATATTTTGGAATACAAAGACTCTGAAGTTTCTCCTTTACTTCTCTTTAGTCTAACCATTCATGATAAGTAAACAAAACAAGAACATCATCAGTTTTCTTCTACCAAGTATCAGTTCCTCTAAGCAAGTCCAAGTATATAGATCAGTCCCATGGGAGAGAGCCAGGGAAAGTAGCTGAGCCACAGTACCTGAACAATGCTCCAATCTCAGGGCAACCACTAGGGTAAGGTATAGTCCTGTGGAAAGGGTCACGCTTCAGCTTCTTACGCCAAAGCGAGCCAACGCATCCGTATGGATCTTCTTGAAACTGAGCTCTAACCATAGCCTCTCCTTTTAGCGCGGCTTCTTTCGACGAAACAGACGCCGGAGTTCCCACGTACAAGAATCTTGACTCCGGAAACCTCATCGCCGAACGATGCAGATTCGCAAACCTCTCCTCTTTAAAATCATAACTCACTACCTAAACCAAACCAAGCAATGATACATTAACATCACAAGAATTGAAAAAACCTAAACTTTTTGGCTTTAGTAAAAGAGCAAGACAAAGGCTTTTTATTTACTGTGATGTTCTTTGGGTAAGAGCCAGTGAGCTCTCTGAATCTACAAACACTAAAGAGCAGATTCTCAAAGCTGTCTCTTGCATGCTCTTCCGTCAACGCCCTCGATCTCACATCCTTCTTCCCTGTCCACATTACCACAATTTCAAAAAAACAATCAAAAACCACATTTTTACAAACAAATCAAGCACTCACCGAACCATCCTTTAGACTCAGCGACACTCCAATAACTCTGAGCTTCACTGCGAGGTCCTGCCTCTTTACGAGTCTCTCCTCCACTGAAGAGAAGCAGAGACTCATCATCTCTACCCGCAGCTTCAACGCCTTCTTGTATATGGCTCAAGAACGTCGCAGCTTGACCTGGATGCTTCTGATAAGACTCCAAGAACCACGACTCCTCTCTCTCGATCTTCCCGCAGTCGCTGCTCGTGTAAACAGAGTGCCCAGCAACCATCACGAGGCTTTTAAGATGAGCAAACGGGTAAAGCTCGTTATCCAGATCGGTGGTCCTCTTGTAAGCGGAAGCAGTGACTGTTGATCGGAAACTGCTCCCGTAGATCGACGACGAGAGGAGTAAGAGGAGTGTGACCCCGAACGAGAAGAGAACGATGAGGAACAGAACCGGATGCAGTTTGAGCAGGTGGTGAAGACGATTCCCGAGAGATTTGATCATTTTGGGGAACGAGTTCTTGGGCTTTCGAGATTTTCTGACGGTGGTTGTTGTTGTTGCTGATTCCAAATCGAAATCAGCAACACCTCTTGGGCCGTACGCGTAATACGCCTTGTTGGGATTGTTACTCGAGCCAAATGGATACTTATTCATGCTCAAGAGACCACCAATGCGGCGGATTTAAGCATGCCCAGATCGGATTTCAGAAGATCGAATCGCGTGATCATCAGTGTTAAATTACCAGAAAGACGCAGACTTTTTGATCGGAACCCAGATCATTGACTTTCGACAACCATTTACAGGGATTTGAGCACAACCCAGGTGAAGAATTTTCCAGAATTGAACGGGAAACGATCGAATTGATAAACTCACGAGATTAATTTCAGTTTCCGGTGAACTGAAGGGGATGTTCATAAAAGAGTTTTGCTTCGAATCCGTTGACCGGACCAAAGATCGAAGCTTTTTAAGGACAATTAACGATTTGAAGTTTTGAGCAGTGGTAACAGAAATTTAGATGCGAGGCGAGGAAGAAAATTGGAGAGGAGAGATCGTGAACACTTGAAGCCCAGATCCACATATTGGTCCATGTAATGTAATGGGTTTTTTCAGTTATGGTTCGTTATTAATATTTTGATTAAAATTTCAAATTTTTATGGTTTGTAATTAACCGCAATTGTTGTTCTTTCTTTCCTAACGTGTGCACTGACATACGAACATTGTATGTCCGATCATCATCATACAGTAATAACACTTATATACAAAGTACAAACCATTAAGCAATAACTCTTATACTATAATTGCATTAATTTATCACAAAAATACAATAATCATCTAAATCGCGATCAGCTGTTTTTCAGGAGTATCAAACAATTTAAGAGATTGTACATTCATACTTTGAAATGTAAGCTTGTTCCTTCTCAATGAATGTATATTGCAATCCCAGTTGTACATAATACATCACAAAAGGTCGGTCAATGTACCAATATGTCATTTCTGATTATCTTTTATTTGTGTAAATACTCGAGATTCGTTTCATTATCATATATTTATTTGGTCAATTCATTAATCTATTTAAAACTCCAGGCAGTATTAACAATTGAACATGCAGTGATATTGTCATGTATTGGTGCATCTGGCTTGTTGTGATGTGACACGTTCTCAACTCTAATATGTAATTAAAATTTATATTTGCTCGAATAGGTGATGTCGTGATGAATCTCAACCTCTCTTGTATGACACGAGGAGTTGTAGATGATGACGAGATGATGACGCGATTAAAACATTAGAACATGATTTTAAATTATATGTACGTATGCTAGATAATGATAATCATATTACTAAATATCACCTCTCTCTTTTTTCTTATCAGTTATCACCTCTTTGGTTCAGCCAAAAATAATAATTATCTGATGATATATTTAGAAGAAGTTCTATCCATATATCAGTTCTACAGATATGTACAGTCTAACTTAAAAGAAAAAGAAAAACATTGTAGTTCGGATGATTGAATAAATAAATCGTACAACAACTGATATACAAGAATACATAGATACATTCATATCGTTTCTCATGTCCATCTCTTACATCGATCTAAATCTGTTCAACTCGTAGTGTTCCTGAAAAAGGAAACGAAGAACCATGCACGATAATCAAAAATTTGAAAACATCAAAAACATTTTATCTGTAAAATAATAATATAAAAGATAAAAAAATATGTTAATGGTGTTTACCAGAACAAAGTAGATTTCTTTGAGAATAGGTGTCAACAATGAGCTTAACGTATCAATGTCTTCTCTGAGGGTCTCATAGCTCTCGTCTCTTGCACCGATCGCGTCCATGAACGTCTTATTGTCAGGCACCAGCTTCAAACACACCTTCATAAATTATTACATATTCAACAAAGTATTAGTACATGTTACTAAGAGAATGATGTTATTATAAGTATGAACACAGATGGCAAGGAGAGTGATCATGGTGTATACTTTGAAAGCAGCAGACGCGATCCATCCATGATGCGGTTTTAAAGTCGCCATGTAGCATTCTTCTACGAGTTCTTCCATTTTCGACGACATTTCTTTGGACAACAGTCGCAGTAAACCCGCAGTAAAATCCATTGATCTATGTGATATAAGACAGTAAAAAGGAGAGTCATAAGTCTAGCTAGCTACTAAAGAACATAAGGTAATCGTATGTGATACATATATGGAGTATTTGTTACTAAATTTGTATGAGTCGTCCAAACTTTAAAGTTATAACTAGTAATAATTGAGAGAGGGGATATGCATGAATATGAAGGACAAATTAGGTATTGTATTGATATGAGTTAGACTACAATCTTGATGGGATCCTATAATGATTTTGGTGATATTATATGATGTAATTAAGGAGTATACCGAGTGAGCCAAAGAAGAGCTCTACTGCAACTAGCGACCGTCTTGGATGTCCCCTCCTTCCTTTCTTTCTTCAGAATCTCAACCAAATTGGAGTAAACACAAGGATCTGTTTCACAAACCTTTTCTAGTCTCTACACCACCCAAAATAAACAATAAAAACATATATAAGTAAATGATAATTGAAGTGCCAGAAAGAAAAATAAGACTACGTACCCATTTTATAAAAAAAGCAGTCATATCAAAATTGACTAAAGTGTTCACGAAAGCAACCAAATAAAAGATTACAAGGATGAAATTGAATCTTTACGCAAAACAATAGCACTGAAACTTTTGGTGTGTTTATCAGCATAAAAGTTTAACAGACTTTTTATATAGATTTATTGATATTGTTATATATAGACCCACACCATACATATACATGAGTGTCAATCAATAAAGAGGAGAAATTAAAAGAATATAAAGGGTCTTTTCTTGTCTTTATATGCATGAAGTTACATTATCTTTTAATACCTGCATATTTTGATCGATGTCTTGTCTAAGAACAGCCATTGTCGGTCCTATCTTATCTGCAAACACCAATACACAAACAGCTCAGGACAATTAGAGACAAATTTAGACTCACGAACAAAAAAATGAATGAAATTATTAATTAAGAGCAATTAATTATCCAAGAGAAGAGACCAAGAACTTGGATGATCAAGTTGCAGAAGGAGAGAAGTGGCCTCAAGGGGATATGTGTAACTTCAGTGTTATCTGCATGTTTAGTTACGATGAAGAGAGAGAGCTCTTCAATGGCGGTTTGAATTTCTGTATTCTTCTTCTTCTTCTCCATCTCGTATCTCTTTCTCTTCATATCCTCTCTCTCTCTCTCTCTTTTCTCTTCCCCTCTCTCTTTTCTTTTTCGAGCTTTTATATATAGTGTAGTAGTACAAAACTGCAAAGTACAAAACATCGCTTTGACTTTAAATTATCAACTTGGCGTTATCTTTTGTATTAATTATAAAGGGAATAATTAAAAAATAAAATAAAAGACATTCAACTTTAGGAATATATTTCTTCTTCGTTATAATATGATTGAAAGTAATATTATTGTTTTAGGTTAGAAGCGGAGACAAGTAAACTTCACCAGCACAGACCATCATGGTCCATATAAAACTCATATTGTATGAACATTTATATATATATAATATATATGGGTGTGGCATGATAACAGTAATCGACTAATCGCTTACATTCCTATTCTATGATTATGATGATGGTGACCCACTCTTTTACCTCTAATTTTTTTGTTTATGGCTCTAACCAATCCGACTGTTTAAACCATAATGTTGTTTGGATTCTATCGCGCGTTTGAATATACCACACGGTCCACACCCACGGATGAATGTAATTTGCTCTCTCAAGTAAGTCAACGTACCGATTCAATTGGTCTAAGTTCAGATAGGTAAACCCATGAATGAAATGACAGAATTACGTTACTCGATCGATTTGTGGATTTGCATGATAACATAATTCAGTCATTTTAAGGATGTTACTGGTTTAAAGAAAACAAAGTTATTTTCTAAAACTTGAAAATTAAATGGATATTAATAAGAGAATTCACGTTTAAAAAACACGAATACAAAAATAAATGGCATGCAAAGTCATCATCTTTGTGTCATTGTGTTTGTGTGAGTGTATTTTTTTGTTTTTTTAAAACACCTTTGTGTTTTCCACATAATAATTATTCTATTTTAACCTTTGTTTTAGTGATTTCACCATTTTGCAATGTTACTAGTTCTCATCTTAAAAATTTAAAATAAAATTTTAGTCGACACCAGAGTACTTTCAAAAACTAAAAAAAAGGTGGATATTAACGATTATACTAACCGTTGATTTTTTATTTTAATAACATGTATTGATGGGCTTAGGGTTCCATTTAGATGTGCTGGTTGGTCATACGGCATGCAAGGATGAAATAAAAGGAATCTTCTTCGAATTTCTTAATTATTTAGATTGTCAGCTCTTCGTTCATGAATCTAATCATTTGCAGCACTATATATTAGTATATATATGTTATGTGATCAATACCGCTTCAAGATTTACTTCTGAGATATCAAATATTCATATAAAGTTTTAGTTTGCTTCTAAATTACCTCACCCAATACGACAATTAATGTTCATATATAATAATTATCAGAACATGACAAACTAAAAAATTATAAAGATACCCCAACTATCACAATAAACAAAAAGAAAACAAATGATCTAACTAAACAAGTTTTTTCTATAATATACTCCAGTAAGTTTAATTTGTTTTTATACGATTTATTCTTATTACGTAAATAATTCTCACAAGTCTATATGTAAAGTAATTCTCTATCGATGTTGGTAAAAATAACATTTTCAAATGATATATACGACAATATATAACTTATGAGAAAATGATGATTTTGCAGCTTCCAACTATTGACATGTATATAAACTAAGCTACGACCATCGAGTGTTCGAGCTCTAACAATCTAACTAGCTCACTTGCCATCAGTGGCGAATCTAGAAAAAAAATTAACTGGGGTCAGGGTAGGATTCGAACCTGGATAATATGGGTTCATTAGGCATCTCTTACCATTTCTGTAATTGTCTTGTGTTTTGGTTACATTTAAAACTTTTATCATATTTAAACGGTGTCAACTGACACCGTATGGTACTTACTAGATTCGCCACTGCTTGCCGTGCCATCTACTTCACTATCTACTACACAGTCTACACTACCAAAGCTTTAAGAAATTCAAAGAAGTGCTTTAATCACTTTGACATATGTCAAAGAGATATGATCAACAATACATAAAATCCGGACGGATCAACTGAGTCGATCGGACCGAAAACGCCACCATTATTCCTCTAATCTACACAGAAAAGCGACGAAATTACCGTATAAGGTTGGGTTCAGCTGTCGGACAAAACTAAACACGTACATGTGATCATTTTTTGGTGGTCTATGATATACTTTCGCCGTTGTTATTTCTTTTTTACAACTAACACTTTGAATAACAATACCTTTTATCGTATAATAGTAGAAATTGTATTAGAGTACAAACATCAATGGACAGTAGCATCTAAGGTCCTCCTGAGTCCCGACCATGACCCTAATGTAATTAAGGTCTTAATAGACTTCTATTAATACGAGGAAAATAGAGAATATCCATTTAAAGTATTCTTTTTAAAATAGGTCCATATACTCCTTACATTAGTGTGTAATATTACACAACTGTGACACACTATTAACACGTAGTTAACTTTAAGAAGTTTTTTCTTTCTTTCTAAAACCACTCAAAGTACACAAACAATTTCTTAGTACTGTTCTGTGAATTTTCGTCATACAGCGAATCAAATCTTAGACTTGCAAGTTAATTTCAAATCAAAGTTTAAAAAAAAAAAAAAAAAAAGAAGTTAATTTAAAATCAAAAGGCCTACCTCACCTCGAACATCACTAGAAACAAAAAATATATTATCATGGATTAATTCATTACAATATTTTATTACGAAATTGAAATACGTATAACGTTGCTAGATATTTTTTCAACAATCACTTGAGCTAAGGCATTACGCTATCGGCTTATATTCCTTTCAAATTAACTTTCATTTCATTGTTAATTTCTAGTTTAATACATTGTGGCTTGAGTAGAAGATACGATTTTACTATTTTAGCATTTTTGTTTGATTACATATTTTCGAAGAAATATTTTGAATTTGGGCCTATACTTTTCGGCCCACAAGCCACATATGTCCAAGATAACACTGACGCGAGTTTTTTGTGTGGCTCCGGGGACCGGGAAGAAGAATCGAAGAAACATCGCTGACTATTCCAATGGCTGCCTCGACCGCCATAACCGTGGCGTACGGAGCTTCGTATTTAGTTCCTTTACCCAGCGCATTTGCAATCTCTTCCCGGAGATTCTCTTCACTCTCGTCGCCGAATAAAATTTTGGACCTCAGTTATCTGCGGCGGAGAGTCAATGCACCATCGCCGACCCCGAGGCGCGTCGTGGTTCGTGCTGCCAGAACTGAATCACGCGAAGTCAAACTAGGTGCTCGAGCTCCCGATTTTGAGGTAAAACTGTAATTTTGAGTCAATGCACCGTCGCCGGAATTTCTCTAATCTTAGAAATTTTGTGTGTGTGTGTGTGTGTGTTTTTGAGTGAAGTAGCTTCCGGAGCCGCTCACTGGAAATTTGTGGAGATTAGATGATTTCGAATTGTATCCGTGTCTACTGGTGAGTATCTTCATCTCTTTATTTACAATTCCATCTTTTGAGGTGAAGATTTGTGATTTTTGTGTGTTTAAAACTCTCTGTTCTTGTGTGTTTTGTGTGTTGAGGTTATGTTCATCTGCAATCACTGCCCGTTTGTGGTTCACTTGAAGAAAGACATTGTAAAGCTCTCCAATTTCTACATGCAGGTAGGTACCAATCACCAAAACACTTGCTTCTCTCTTCTTCTTTTTCCATAGCTTTCCACTCTTTATGTGATGGAATTGGTTGCAGAAAGGCCTTGCTGTTGTTGCAATATCTTCGAATTCTGTAGTGACACATCCTCAGGTTTGTGTTTTTGTGAACTCCTTCTATTGTTTTTTTGAGATCATGTTTCCATTTTCATAAATCTTTGTTTCCATAGGATGGGCCAGAGTTCATGGCAGAAGATGCAAAAAAGTTTAAATACCCATTTCCTTACTTGTACGATGAGGTACTCTTTGTGCCTTTTTCAGCAATTTTTGGTTGTTTGTTATACTCTAATTCTCATCTTTTCATGACATTTTGGGTCTCTTACCTTAGTCACAAGAGGTTGCAAGGGAATTTGGAGCTGTCTGTACCCCTGAGTTTTTCTTATACAAGAAGGTAATCTGTGTATTGTTTTGGTATAGAGTACTATTGCCAAACAATTAAACTGTGACTTGTTTGTGAAATCTGATTCTCATATTGCTCTCTCGCCTGTCAAATGGAGCAGAATGGTCGTAGGCCTTATGAGTTGGTCTATCACGGCCAGTTTGATGACTCCAGGCCTAGCAATAACATACCAGTAAACGGGAGGTTCGTTATTTTTATGAAACTGCTTTTTAACATATTTAAGAGAAAGAGTTGTCATTATAATATTGTAAAACCTATCTTGGTATATATTTGCGTAGGGATCTAAGCCTGGCGATTGATCTTGCTCTTAGCTGCCAACCAATACCATCAAATCAAAAGCCAAGGTACACTCACAATTTTGTCTTTGTTTACATTAATGTTTATATATCCTTTTGATGGCCAACTGAGACCGACCCTGAGTTTCGTGTTTCTTAAAGTGTTGGTTGCAGCATAAAGTGGCATCCAGTAACAGAATCGTGAGCTAAGACATTGACTCTACTTATAAACAGCTGCACAACATTATGTTCAGGCGAGTCACTTGTTTAGTATGTTACGTTCTGTAACCAACAAAAGCTAGATGAAAACTGTTAATTATAGTTTGTGAACTTTACAGGTTTGCTCCAATATAGAAACTGAAAGGAGAAGAGAAGGCAAAGCAGAAGAACTTTCAAAAGCATGGCCGCCAAAAGAACATAGATAAGTGTAAACTTGTATTCATTATTCAAGATTAGTAATACAGTAATCTACTCCACGGATCCTATTTCGTAAGATTGTTCATGTGTGATGTAATTTTCATGAACAAATATAAAAAATGAGTATTAGTGTTAAACAGTATGTATTCTAAATAAATTGAAGTATATATGTGATTAGAGAGAAAGATAGAAAGAAACGATTCCTCCTGGTCAAATCCCGAACCTTGTAAGATCTGTTGAACTCCAGTTATCACCGTTGATCATGAAGCTCCCCTGAGAGATCAAGTGGTCTGGCTCCTCTGAGAATGAGCATTCCAGGATCTCTTGAATCTCTTTGTCATCGAGTAAACCCTGGAACTCGAACATCTCCTCTTGATCAAAACCTCGTTCATCTCCATGGATCTTCTCGGTTAGGTTACTGAATTCCCTGTAGAAACCAAGATCCGGATCGGTTTCTTGGCAGACATCCCAGTTCAAGGAATCTAAAGCATCATGAGTCGTTGTTGTTGTTGTCACCGGTGAATCTTGATCGGATCCGGTAGTGTTATCTGTGCTAGAAGGGCTCCGGTCAGTCACGTACTGTGCGAAAACCGCAGCCAGATCAATAACGGAACCAGCAGGGCTGGACTGGAAGCCATCGTCTTGGTTGATTAGACCATCGGATCGATTTTCGCTCCGGCCAAACCTTTTGTGACTGTTGTGTCTGCTGCGGCTTCTCTTGCGGCAGCCTCCACCGACGGGAATGTTGCGGAGAGAACCGCCTTTGGTCCAGTAACGACGACAACCTTTGCAGAAGTATCTAGGCTGAGACAAGCTGTAGTTGTTGTAGTAACAGAACTTGGTGTTGGAAGATGCACAACGTGGGCAAGGAGGAGCAACGGTCTCCTCGTGGCCGTACGAAAGCTTCCACTTCCCCGGAACGTTGTCAGTCTCCGGCGACGGAAACTGGTTCTGGTAACTGTTGTGTCCGTTGTACGGCAACATTTTTAAATGCACTTTTTTTTGAAGAATTTTGGTGTGGAAGATTGGAAAATCTAATCAAACAAGTGGGGGCACTTTGGTGTGTATTCGAGTACATGTAACTATATATAGAGAGTATGTATAGGCAAGTGTGTAGAGAGGCGAAGAAGAGCATGTGTGTGTGTGGAAGTAGAGGTGCATCGATAAATGTGTGAAGGGTTTAAGAAGTAAACGTGGGCGGTCGCCGAGCCGTGCGTCTCCTTTTCCGTTTTCTTCTTCCTCAAGTTACCTTCGATTTTGGACCTTTTTAGTTTTACTAATGTAATTAAATCACTATTTTCTTTAATTCAATAAATTGATCATCCAAGTTTTGGTAAACGACTGGATTAGTTTTTTTTTTTTTGTTTGTCACATATTAGTATTTCATACTCTCTATGGACAGAATCAAAATAATATTGTAACTAGCTGTACAAGTTCTTTTTTTTTTTGACACCATTAAGTTTCTTATGACTAAAATTCTGGTAAAACCAATTTATTTCATATCATTAATTATTGCAATCATTTGTTCTTTTCAGTTAACTCCTTAATTTGTCATGCAAATCATTATCATATGAAGATATTAACGTAGGGCAATCATATTATATAAGTGTGTACGTAGATGAGAGTCACTTACATTATCCGCATCTTGTCATCGTGAAACGCAAGACAGCAATAAAAAGTTCTTGTTAAGACAAATCATCGTAACGTTTGGTCACTTAAGCCCTTTAACAAAAAAAAAAAAAAAAATTGGTCACTTGCTCTCTTTTCTACTATCATTTCAACACTTCAAAGGTCGGTACATGCATCTTGTATATTATTATCAACTTTTTAATCCATTTCCTAAGTTACACTTGATAATTAACGCGCGCCAAATCAAGCTAGCTAGCTAGTTATTACCTGAAAGTGCAAGTATACAAATGTTGATAGCTTAAAAATACAATTGATTTATAGTAGTTTCCAAGGAAATACAATTGATTAAGATAGATTAACGCCAAGATTAAGGGCCACACGCACGGGAGAACACGTGCTGCTACCTACGTGTCGATCTATGCTTCTCTTATTTCTCTCAGTTCCTTCACATCTACGAAGCTGAGTTCTCTTTATATTGTTAGTTTTAGCATTATAATAACCATGAATGATTCTATTATCGTCGATCGATGGGCATATCTTCTTGTTAAGATATAGGTTTGATTGGGCAGTCTTAAAACTAGATCTCAGGGTAAGCACCGATCCCGATATTAATTTCGCTTTACGATACGATGTAATGAATCAACGTACAAATAAATAACTAAATTTAAAATTTAAAAATAGAAGTCAACCCTTAATTCTTTTTCGGGATGGCATTAATTCATCTTAGCTGTTCTTAGATCAAGTTTGACTCGAAGGGTTTTGACTTCAGTACTATTCTTTGAAATAAACAAAAATTTACGGATTCAGAGATATAGAATCTTCGGATCCGATGAAACAATACAAGTGCACAACTTGTTACAAGTTTGCAACTTAATTAATACTATCAAGGAAAACAAGTTTTACATCACACTTGAGAAAGAAAAAATAAATTAGCAATATTAGAAGAATTTATTTATCATCATAACAATAACGTTTTCGGTTTTTAGTTTTTACTTGATCATTAATAAGTCTTGATGGCTACTAGTAAAGTTAACATTTGGGTTGCTACATTACCATCTTAAATATTAAATGAAGTGCGGCTATTGCGTGGGATTAAGATATGCATTGCCCTTTTCTATTGATTGAATGGTTGAAAATCCATGGAACAATTGATATTAAATTCGTTTAAGAGGTTACAAGTTTAATGGCTTTAGCTTCGATACTTCGATGGGCAAGAACTTAGGAACATTTGGTGTTATTTTCATAAGAATTAGCTTACGAAAAGGTTGTTCTTCCTCATCATCAATCTCCCTTTCAGGAGACCACGGTCATAGACTCATAGTCAAAGAAAATGTCAAAATGACGGGTAAAGGTTGGCTTGGGAGCCAACTAATCTCAGGACCACACTAAAGACCTGACGGCCCATAAAGGGAACATGGGAACGGCCCAAACCATTGGTTGGACCGGGGGATCTGGTCGTGTTGGGAGTCAAAGAATACGATGGAGAGACTCCGTGGCTGGTTTGACCGATAGAGAGAGGGAGAGAGACATGGTGCAACGAGTATGGTCAAAACTCTATTTCCTTGAACTTCTATGGCAACAAGTGGCTATAGCTCAACTGGAAAAGCTTAATTATTAAAACTCTATTTTTATCTATAGATGAGATTGCTTTTGCTTTAGTTGCGATCAATATAAGTGTAGCCTTGAAGAATTTAACGTTTACAGTGTAGAAGAATATAACGTTCACAAATCACAATATAATTGCTTTTTTCGACTTAGACACCCATAATTGTGGCATTGAAGAAAATAACGTTCATAGTACACATCATATAACTTGGATCTAGTGAGTTGTTTCTATTTTAAGAAATCCGAAACATTGAAAATGCTTAGACTTTGTTCGTATCTAGAACCAGACTATTGCAACGATTTGATATTTATTCTATTAGCAAGACTATGTATAATATTGTTCCTTATTGTTAATATTGTACAATATATCGATGTTAATATTGTTCACTCGTATCCAAAACTAATCGAGATAACAATTATGTTTGGCATAATCGTTGTTCAGTGAAAGTTAGAACTCTATACTAGTTTATAAAAATACTTTTTTGTTAAAAAAAATTATGAATTTTAGAAGAATCTATGAAGACTTTGCAAGTCCAATCACTTTCCAGCAATAAGCAAATAGATGGACCTTGTTATTTGGAGATCAAGTTTGACCAAAAATAGACTCAAAGCCAAACACAAAAGACTTTTTCTCCCCCATCGTCTGTTTCCGCGTCAAGCAACAACATTTGCAATTAGGCACTTTTTTAGAGATTATCATGCTACTAGTGTAATCTTGTTTTTGCCAGAGAACAAAACATTACCATATTGGCTTATTTCAAGTGCGTACGTGTTCAAATTCTTTATTAGATATTGCAATTTTTTTTTTAATAAAGCTAACTGAAATCGAACCAAAATAAATCAAACAAAACAAAACATTTTTTTCTAGCTACTTGTTTTGAAAAAATAATTACGTATTGTATTTGTGAGATACGGTATATAAGAGTCAATACCATAGCTACTCAGACTTGTTTTAGATTAACGAGAATTTTCTTTTGAATCAAATCAAATTTTGACATCCATAATAAACCATATAAAGTCTAAACCTTAATAAATCGAAAACCAAAGGTGGACCCATTGTATAATCTTAGACAGTTATCCTCGCTTCTGGTCATGAGTCAACACAAATACACATCTTGTTTTGTATCGCCTATTGATAAATTTCAAGGCTTGTGGACGAAATGCAAGAAATCTCCTTCTTAATTTTAGTGCTGTTATGCGAGTTAGCAATATAACTGCTATATGCAATATGATATGTTTTCTAACCATTATACAGTAGAACCTCTATAAAGTAATACTCGATAAAGTAGAACCTCTATAAAGTAATACTCGATAAAGTAATACCTCGATAAATGAATAGAATTTTTGAATTTCGAATTAAGTTTTTGGTCTAATTATCTCTCGATAAATTAATAATCTCGTTAAAGTAATAAAATATCACGGTCCCAACGTTATTACTTTATAAAGGTTTTATTGTAATTGCCAGTAAACTTGCCATAAGTTATTACACGAATAATTTAACTTGATGAAAAGTTTTACGTTACATTTTCTGTTTCTTACAAGGAGCCATATATAGACTGGAAGTCTAGAACTCGAGTAAGCGAAATCAGTTACACTTATTCTTAATTTCTCCCAGAAAAGAAAAAGGAAATGTGTTACAAAGTGGACATACCTAACCATTAAATTAAACCACTAATACAGAGTCCCTACTATCGGACAAGTTTCATATTTATATATATCTCGAGATTCATTTTTTTTATATAAAACCAATATAGATTCTTGTTTTATTTTACATATATTATAAACTTCTGACCACGTCTAATTTTGTTTATTGAATAAAAGTATTGTTTGACAAAGGGCAATAGTATGGTCGTCTAGAGGAGCAGAACCGTGTAAAATCATGCCAAGTCAGCAACAAACTGTCTGACGTGACACTCATGACCTCTTCTTCGCTTTTGACTTCCTCAAGACTGGACATATTCAACCCTTTATTTACATTTTTAGTTGCAAAAGAAAAGAAACACACAAGTAATAATAATAATATTCTAATATTTTTTTTTTTGGTGCAAAATAATATATATTCTAATATTTTATAATACAAGTAACAAAAAAAAAGTAAAAACAACAACGTGAGCAGAACCACCTAGCGGGTATATATATATATTCATCATATCAATTTGCTTAGTTTTAAAAAACATATTTATGAATTATGATCAAGAGTAAAAGCTAAATTTGGAAGTCGTAAAAGCTAAATTTGGAAGTCGTAAAATTAAAAAAAAAAAAAAAAAAAAAAAAAAGAAGTCGTAAAATAAAAAAGCGAGTCTTCTCAAGCGACTGGAGAACTTTTGATCTAGGGGGTAAACCAAACCACATCTTGGTAAGAAATAGACATGAAAAAACATTTAAATATGTTAATCACTACTAAACAACCAAGTAGCCAAATTTTACCACCTTTTTTAAGTAGAAAAACTCTGCTTTCTTCATTTGACTTTTCTCTCTCCCTCTTTTGTTCATAAATGACAAATCATATATATACAGGCATTCATGTACCTTCCCTTTTCCCCTAATCATCACATAATTATTGTTCTTCACTAAAAATTAGGGTCATCACACTCACATATATACACACATATCTCATTGTCTATTTATATATTATCCTCACAAAGTGAACTCTATGGATAATAGATCACCAAGATCAAGAGAAATCTTGGGACCGAGACCGAATCCATTAAGAATATGTAAAGATTCTCACAAGATCACCAAGAAGCCACCACTAGCGCCGCAGCTGCTGCCACGGCAACTGCCACAGCCACCGGAGCTCCACCATCAAGAACCATCGCAGCCACCGCCGCCAAGTGGTCCGGTGATCATATACACCGTTTCGCCCAAGATAATCCATACACACCCAAATAACTTCATGACATTGGTTCAACGGCTCACAGGCAAAACCTCTACCTCCACTTCATCCTCTTCTCCATACACGTCAGCCCCAATAGACATGTCAGCATCAAATGACACGTCAGCAACGATGGATACATCCTGTGGCTCTATATCTCCGGCGGCTCGGTATGCTGCTATGGAGAGGGCTAATGCCTCGAACGAGTTACTAGGGTTTGTGGGTGACGTAGAGACCACGAATCAGTATTATCATCATCATCATCAGAATCGAGCGACGCAAGGGCCAAATTTTTATCCTGCTGGTATTTTATCGCCAGGACCCACTTCTCTGCCATCGATATCACCGGACTTCTTTTCTCCGGTTGGACAGACGACCGATCCACAAGGTTTGTCGTCGTTCTTCAATGACTTTAACTCTATCCTACAGACTAGTCCTTCGAAGATCCCGTCTCCTTCTTCCATGGACCTTTTCAACAATTTCTTTGATTCTTGATTTAGTTTTTTTGTTTCAAGTTGAACTAGTTTACAAGTGTTTAGAGAGGGACACAGGATGTGTTTTTACGTTTTTCTCATCATTTTTTTTAGAGACACTCTCACACGGTTAGAGGGTTTCTACTTCTGCATGTCGTGATGATTACGTCATTTGTTAGAATCAAATTGGCAATTTGATGATATGTGTATTCATGTTTGGTGGGCGTTTCATAATTTTAAACTTTTATCTTTAATGACTCTTGTCCCTCCTTAGCTGCTATGTGCTCATCGACATCAAACTGGAGGCATTTATTAATTTACTAGCTGTTGGTATAATATAAACCTTATGAAGTTGGAGTTTGTTGGTAATTTGGAACTTGTTTAGTTTTAATACTTGTCGATAAATATGGTGGGATTTGTATACCAAATGGCAAATACAGAACGTTTGATCAATCAGTGGACTAAAAGTATTTTCACATGTGTAATTGACTTTGTCTCCAAAAAAAATGAAAAGAAAAATAACAATATAAAATAGCAAATGAAGATCTTGAGTGCAAAGTAGTGACAGGGTGAAACAGCGACTTAATAGTTTTCTTGTAACACGACTTCTTTAGTCTTTTTTCTGCTTCATAGGGTGCCATGAATCTCTTTTTAGCTTTTAGTAGACACATTTAGGTTACGTATCTTTTGTCATCCAACAAACCCAACTAAATATCCTACCACAAATCTTCTAGAAAACTCATGTTAGTAATTTTATATTCATCAGATCCCACTTAATATTCTACTAAATATTTTAGCAAAATCGTGTAGGACTTCATATATTACCATCGAACGAGACTAGTAGAAAATCTTCTAACTAATCAAACCCATAAATGGAAAAATTACTACTGATCACAATCACTTTTGCTGCTTAAACAAATCTAACTTAAACCAAAAATACTTCCACGTGAGCCAAAACATGGCCGTTAATTTGGCGCCACAATAAATAACAGTTTGTTGTCGAATAAACCGGGTCTACAAAAACGGACCGGGTCATCCAGATCCAGGTCGTTCACTTATAAACCAGAAAATTCGAAACTGAAACTTAACGATCCATCATCACACTCATATACTCAAACACACACAGGACACATCTACAATTCTACATAACATATACACACATATATTTCTTTCTCATATAATGGATTCTGTGGATAATAGATCGATGAGATCAAGAGAGAACATGGAGAGAAGACAGACTCCATTGGAAGATTCTCAAAAGATCATCAAGAAACCATCCATAGTGCCGCCGCAACAACACCTACACCACCAAGAACCGCCGCCACGTCATCCGGTGGTCATATACCAATTAACTTCCAAAGTTTTCCATGTAGACAAGGAAAACTTCGCGGCAATAGTTCATAATCTCACCGGAAAATCACCCACCTCTTCTCCGTCCACGTCACCTCCGACGGCTGATGCTTACCATGGCTCGCTCTCTCCGGAGTCTCGGTTTTCTGCTATGGAGAATGCTAATCAACCGATCCAACGGCCAACACCCGCTGCGATTTTATCTCCGGGACCCACTTTCCTGCCGTCGATAACTCCGGGCTTCTTTTTCCCGGTGCCACAAGGTTCGGCGTCGTTTTCTGTGATTCTTTGTTTTGTAAAATGGGCCAATGGATCTATGAGTTTAAAGGCCCGTTAATTGACGCGCGAATGGACCGGGTCTGTAAACGACGGGTCGGGTTAACCAGATCCGGATCATTCACTTCGGTTGTTGAAACTTGAAAGCAAACAAACCAGAAAACTCGAAAAACTGGAGAAGAAGAGATTGAAATCGAAATTTTAGCGAACTAGAATTTCGATCTGGGCAGAAAAGCGAGGAATCGATTGAAATTAGGGCTTTGTTCTGTTTCCTGATTGTAGATTTGGAATCCTTCGATTTCTTGCTTCCGCCACCGTCCATGGCAGATGGGTACTGGAACCAGCAGAGACACCATCAGCCTCCGATGTCGTCGACCCCCCACGGCGGTCCTCCGAAACGTCACCGTTCTGACTTGGGTAATCTAAATTCTCCTCCTTTTATTGCTTCAGCTCGGTGTCAAGGAGCTCGATTTACAATTCAAATCTCACCTAGTTCTTAAGCTAGTGGAGCATTGCTGATTGAACAGCTTTTTAACCTGTTATTAGGTCTAAAAGTTTGCCTTTTTCCATTGAGAACAATCTCTCCTCTTAACATACCTGTGAACTTTGAAAATGTCTTTAATTTGTTGGCTTTGTATTCTATGCACATTCAGGGAATGATATGCACAGTTACATGTCACGGGATGAGGAAAGAAGTATCCCTCATTCAGTAAAAGATACAAGAACGATTGGCTCAGCTTATGACCTCTACCTACAGAGTGTGGTAAACAATCCTTATTCTTCCTTTCTTTTCCTCAGTGAACATGATTCTTCATCTGTTCTTTGTAGCAAACGCCTTCTGTGCCATCTGAAGAAGCTGGTCCGTTCAACGGTGTTGGCATGGGAAGAACAGGAGGTAAAAACATGATGATGCCTGGTGAGCTAGTGAATGGGCGTGGTGGTGGTGGAGTTGTGGCTCCGGATTATGGGCAACATGGTCGGGGTATGGGTTTCGGTCAGCAAGATTTAGTTGGTAGGCCTAGTAGGGAACTGCTTCGTCTGCCTCCTGATGCATCAAACACTCTTTATGTTGAAGGGCTTCCTTCTAATTGCTCGAGGAGGGAAGTAGCTCGTATCCTATGGTTCAAAGTTTATTATCTGTTTCACTGGAGAATGTTTTTGAGCTGTTCAGTGTTCTTAACTCTTATGTCTAGATATATTTCGGCCTTTTTTGGGGTATAAAGAAGTGAGACTTGTGAACAAAGATTCAAAGCAAGTAAGATTCACTGGCTTTTTAACTTTGATGCGTTTGTTGTTACTTAATCTTTTACTTACTAAAAGGTTCTTCTTTTGTGCAGAGGAATGGAGATCCTATCGTTCTTTGTTTTGTTGATTTTGAAAGTCCTGCATGTGCTGCAACTGCTCGTACCGCCTTGCAAGGTAAGCTGAATATCGTCCAACGACTGAGTTTTTTTGTTGCATTGTTTCTTGTAATATTTTCTTCGACGTCGTGAAGAAAGACACTAAACTGATGCTACTAAGCGTTTGACAGGATATCGAATGGATGAAGATGAAGCTGATTCCAAGATTTTGCAAATCCAGTTTTCAAGAAACCCAGGTCCAAGACCAGGGCAACGCGGAGGAAGGAGGTGATGAGTCAGTGACATTTTGGGGAGGCACATCATCAACCAAATGGTAACACACTTGATTGATCACATATTCAATCAGATTCTAGGAGATGGGGTGATTGGGAATCTAATGTCTCTCTCACTCTCTCTATGTTTCGTTTTTTGTTTGCCATCATATTGATAGATTTAGTGCACTCTTTGTTACAATCTTTTACTTTGTATGTTGGAAATTATACCAAATGGGATTTAAACAGTGTCCTTAGGGATTATATCAGTCTTTTGTATTTGTTCATTATTATATAGATTATAGTATTGGGACAGAATCCAAAACAGTGGTTTATATCACTCTCCTTTTTAACTGTCAAGATTCTGAGTCTTCTTTATTCTTGTATTAAATGTTCGTTAATACAGAAAAATAATTTAGCTTTTGCATTGTAAGACGGGCTTAAACGCCGTTCCGGTTAAACAAGCTTCTATTACAGCTTTAAACGCCGTTCAAATTACCAAAATTGTATACCATTAAATTACCCATTCGTATTTCGTTGCTTAAGATATAATTGCCACAGTGAGAACTCGTATATCGCCTAATTCAGTTTCTTGAAAATTGTTGGAAACAAAAATCAAAATCAAAAGAAAGAAGGGATTTATATAGAACTTCATACCCCGGATGTTGAAAGGTTCTTAATACTTAAACAAATAGCAAATCGGTTAAGAAATTTCATAACTAGATAAAGATATCAGTGACAGTGCCATTTATTTGGTTGACTAAAACAGTAAACACATATGGCATCGGCGATGGAGAGAAAGAGATGGATGGGTATATTCGATATCCAAAGAGCAGATGCTATTTTTCGCGTCCGACTTGTAAACCTTTTTGATGGCTTCTCTGTTCAATGTTCATTATAAATCAAGAAGCTTCATGCTCCTGTCCACGTCAATAATTTAACTATGTACATATCAATCTTTTTCTCTTTTGTTTTTCCCCCATCTTTTACAAGCAGTAGATTGCGACTACTGAGACAAGATTTGGTTTTGTTATAAGCTCATCATATTGCACATGTCCTTATGATATTATTGGTATAGTCGTCTTACACTCCTACTGGATCAACTATTATGAACGTACGTGTAAAGCCTTTAAAAGAAAAAAAGGAGAAAGATGTTAAAAGTGCGTTTTTATATTTGTTTTAAAAAAAACGCTTCTACTGTAATAATAAGGTATACTATATAACACTATAATGCGGTATTATATCATGTTAATTACCAGTATAGACAATTAAAAAAATCAATTTTATAACGTGGACGTAAATTTAAGAGAGTTAAGATGAAGAGGACGATGACAATACATGAGAAGTAAATTTTGTCCTATGTGAATTAAATGTTTCTCATGAATTGCTGAACGTAATCGGCTTTTTTGTTTTAAACAAAAAATATTGTATTCACATGTACAACAAAAAATTGAAATAAACAAATAAATATCTATGTGATCGATAGTTTATTGCTTTTAGCCACTGGTTTTGAATAACATGTTGATTAATTGCAACTTGGCATTGAATAATTGATTCCCTGCCATGATAATAATTTAACGACTTATTTAAATATAGCATTATTTTGGAGATGTTAATTATTGGCTCGAACAAAGACTAATGTTAGGAGACCGATCGGATTATGTATCATGAATTTAGGGAAAAGACACAGGTTGTTCAACTAAAATTATATTACACCATTTCATAGAATATTGACTCAACTTGGATCTAAAAGTCTCTGTTCTACTAGACTACCTAATCTAACATTATAATTTAATCCAATTTTGATCATATATATAAATCAATCACAGATTAGAGTGGTTCGAAGAGATCTTACTCTGGAAAAGACCCTCTTAACTACTTTCTTCAATATTCTTTTGTTTAGGCACTCTTGTATTTTTAGAAGACTCCTGGAAACAATGACATCTACATTTGTCATAATTTGGCATTTAAATGTTTTTAATCCTGGATAGTTTATCAATTACCATGACACACGTACTATAAATTAATTTGTTATAGCACTATGATAATAATTAAGGGAAGGGAATGGTCATTAATTTTACATCGAACAATTTTTTTAATAAGTATCTATAAAATGGGATTAGAGAGAATCAAACCACGATGTCGAGGGACGTACGAGGGACCATCTTGTGAATAAAGAATGACTTGAGTTTGAACTGCATCGCTTTGTTTCTTTCAAATCCATCTATTAAACAAAACAAAAAATGTCCGGTTTTTGTTAAACAAAACAAATATATCTTAGTACAAGTATTTTGATTCTTTTTGAAGAAAATGACGCATGTAGGAATTGTCTTCATAGACGTAAAATTATATTCTTATATGACGATCGTTTAGTTCTAACTTCTAACCTATGGTTAATTGTTTGTTTCCATAGATGTAAAATCATATTCTTCTTTGACAATCGACGAAATAATAACTTTTTCTCCCAGCATTTTCTGACGCCCACAGGTCACAGTTCACTCTGTAACGGACCTGACAACACTACTAATAAACGACAAATCTAGTAAGACAAAAATGAGGTTAATTGTTTGTTATATTTCCTTGTCTTATTCGTAATCTGACTTTAGTAATAATTTTTTTTACTGAATATGAATATCGTGAACAAATTTTGTGGTCAAACGATGATAATCGTGGATGCAGTTACATTTCTTTATCTCCTACTGTGAATCCTTGAAAAGTAGACCATGGTGCCACGTGGTTTTTGGAGTTGGGGAAGCAAGTGTATGTGTTGATGTGAAAGATTTATCGTATGTTAGTTAGGGTTTAGAGGAAACAAAGGGGTCTTGACTCAATGGAGTCAAGTGTTGGTTAATCCCGGTTAGGCGAAGTTTGATAAACTGAAGAAGTTAGTTTTTCTAGACTTATTTTTGAAGTTGTTAGATCGGATCGATGGGTACGTGTATGCATTTTAGTATGTTGTCTCTTTAATTTTCTCTTTACCTCTGCCAAGAACCTAATTAAACTTATACTCTTTGCATTGCATAATGAATAGTGTTTTAAGATGATCTCTTTTTTATCTTTAACCCATATCGTACACTTGCAACGATATGGGTTAATACTCTTTTCTAGACTTATTTTTTATCTTTGGACTTAATGTTTTCTCCTAACAGGAGAAGTGATTAAAACTTGAGTAGAAATGGTTAAAACTTGTGTCGGCAGAAATATATTTTTTCTACTTCTTATAATTCTAAAAAATTATTAACCACTGTGTCGCTGACTTTTCAGAGTAGATATATGGAGTATGTGATACAAATAGAAAAAGCTAATGCTCCAATACGACGAAAACAATAATTTACATCCTTTTGTATTTTTATCCAAAATATTGCATATATATTGATAAATATAACATTTTTCAGCATAAAACATAGGCTACAAGCGGCTACAAGCTAAACAAACCTCATTTTTTTTCTTAGCAAAACTTCTAACACATCAATCTTCTAAATTATGTTAACTATACATTTTTTCAAGAGTTAGTTTTCACTTTTCACTAATCATATTTGTATGATTTGAAATCCTTTATACTTATAAAATTTACAGTCAAACTAATCGTCATAATATAAGTATACATATAATACGTATATGAAAAGACACACCGATTGCGGACTGCATATTGGGACACATTCGGCGACCCGACAAAACTTTACGACAAATAACGATTGTGTACGTGTTTCTAATAATTATAGTTACAAATATATTTGCTATAGATTACGTTGATTTGTCGACGTGTATTCTCTCTTTTTCATATCATCTGAAAATATTTTATTGGTCAATATGAATACGTTGCACGTAGCTAGTAGCTTAGGGATCGAATATGTTTAGAAAATTCATATCGAACAAGGAGGCCATGTTGCTTCTTTCGATATTGCATGTTTCTTTGTATCAAGCCGTTTAGCGTGGATATATCAATGATTAAATCTCTTACTACTTACTAGCTCAAAGAAAGTTATATGGCAAGTTAGTGATTATCAGAATATTACCCTACTCATCAAATGGACAAACGTTATTTTTGGATTTCTACTAAAAAATATTTTGTGTTTAAGAAATATCTGAAATAATATTCAATCTAAGGGGTTGCATAACCTAATCAACTTTTTCATTAAATTTGGCAGAAACATTGTTAATACTCCGGCAGTAAAATATTAATTGGAAAAGAAGAAGAAATACAATATCAATTAAATTTTTAAAAATCACTTCGAGTTTTTTTTACTAGCCCTTCAGTTTTTCTTATGGAATTGTTATCTTGTCAAATACGTAACCATTATTACTTCAAAGCTATCTTCTTTCGAAGTGGAAGGGGGTCAAATATGAGCTCTATTTTAACAAAGGAATCTAAATAAATATAACTATGTAAATATTATCATCAAAGGTAACTATTGTCCTGTTACTTTACAAATGACTAAATCAGTATGACGGTGAATATTCTTGCAATTTGTTGACGCCTCACCAAGAAAATCAGCTTTCAAGGATAAGTTTTTTAAAATGCGAAGTTGTTAATTTGTCCAAGTCCTAATCCAGCTGCTTTTAAAAAAAGGATAACAATTCAAGTTTTTATCACCTAACTTGTTTTTAGTTATCGTCTTATCTTGAAAGTACTTGACCAAGCTTCGGTTATTAACTAATTTGTTTATTTTGATATATAGAAGCTGAAACATTGGCATTTGATTCAATAATCGTCCCCATATTCAAATAAGACCAGCCGTAGTAATTCGTCTACCAGACTACCATGTTCTTTTGTATGTCCCAAGTCCCATGTTAGTTAAGTCATAACCCTATCTTCGATCTCTTGGAAAATTTACATAATCAAGATAAAAATAGTTGAAAGGATAAGAAACGTGTTATAAAGTTAAACAAAGGAAAAGTGAGGCAAAAGTCCAAACCTAAAATGGAAGAATCACTGTCATCGGCAGGAACGAGACTCGGGTGTAGACAGACCACCTTCCCTCTTATGTAGCTATGTTCCTTTCACATTTTGAACTCGGCCGCCTTGAGTCAACGGGTTCTTTGTTTTTTACTCATCTTAATAGCCTATTTTATTTGGTGAAAATGTTGATTAGAAAACTAAAACTTGATATATAATTGTCTTTTGTTGAAAAAGAAAGAGGTTAGCGATTTTAAGAAATTATGTAAGTGCAAGTGTTCGATGAACAAGTTACGTTACTATGAAGGTTTATAGGTTCACTATTAGTCGATATAGGTCCACTAGATGAAAAACAATATTATACGTAACTGGATCTTCTAGGTAAAGACTCAAACTAAACAATACGTCTTCGATTGTAATTTTTCTGTATCTATGGATACATCCACTAGAAGCTGATTCTGTATGCTTTAGCTGCAAAACTGTTGGATATAAAGCATTTTGATTGAAGATGAATGAATATCTACCTTGAACTGATATTGTTTTTATTGAATGTGGCTTTGGTTACCTTTTGTAAACAAAGTGAACTAAGAACAGGTATGGTAAGCATCTTTGACCAGTAGCAAGTAGGTGACGTCGAAAATAACCTTTTTACCTAAATCTAGTGTTTATGATTATTGCTGATCTATATATTCATCTCTATGCGGCTGGTCCATTGCCGAAATTTCTATTATGCATTAGGAACACACTCGAACTCGATCGAGTTTAATAAATTGAACATATTGTATTTCTTTTGAGTACTCAAAATGAATCTTGCCTAGGCTTTATCTAAAGCATTAAATGCAAAATTATTCGTTTCCCATCGTTCATAAGGACTTGTATAAGGAGCCAATAAGAAAAAAATCAGAGAAAATAAAGATGCATGTACTTTTAACAAAAAAGTTAGATGATGCATGTAGAAAAGGGCGACAACTTAATAACTTTGGTTAGTTATCTATTTTAACGTGGTCACAAATGGTTCTCTCATGTTTTTTACCCTTCTTAACTTAAGAAGGCCATCTAATTTTTATCACAACATTCTACAATTTATTTCTATGCTTTTGTGACATTGTATCTTTGTTCTCAACTTTTTTTCCCCAAAAAATTCTACTAACTAATATTGAGAATTATCTTTAGGACCATAATAAAATCGTGAGATTTCGGAAAAAGAGACTCTAGATCTAACGTTATAATAATCACGAGATTGGATACGTTGTTCGAACATGGAGAACATGTCAATCATGTCAATCCTCGACGGCTTAAAAAAATAAATATTGAAAGTCGGAGAGACCAACGTCACTTCGTTCTCTATAATATATGTTTGGTGTACATCATTGCTTGTACTTTTTACATGACTTAATTTACCATTTTACAATGAGGTATCAAAGTGAAAAAAGTGAAAAAGAAAACAGCTATATAAAGGGTGTGTAGGGAAGACTCTAAGAGCATAAACCAAAGCAACAAAACAATCAATGGGGTCTCCAATGGCCTCTTTAGTAGCAACTTTGCTTGTCTTGACAATCTCTCTCACCTTTGTATCTCAATCAACCGCTAACTACTTCTATTCTTCTCCTCCACCACCGGTTAAGCACTACCAATACAAATCTCCACCACCACCGGTTAAGCATTACTCTCCTCCTCCGGTCTATCACTCTCCACCACCGCCTAAGAAACACTACGAATACAAATCTCCACCTCCTCCGGTTAAGCACTACTCTCCCCCTCCAGTTTACCACTCCCCACCACCACCCAAGAAACACTACGTGTACAAATCACCTCCTCCTCCCGTTAAACACTATTCCCCTCCTCCGGTTTACCACTCTCCACCACCACCCAAGAAGCACTACGTGTATAAATCCCCACCCCCACCGGTTAAGCACTATCCTCCTCCGGTTTACCATTCACCACCACCACCCAAGAAACATTACGTATACAAATCTCCTCCTCCTCCGGTTAAGCACTACTCACCCCCTCCGGTCTACCATTCTCCACCCCCACCTAAAAAGCATTACGTCTACAAATCTCCACCACCACCGGTCAAGCACTATCCTCCCCCAGTTTACCACTCTCCACCACCACCAAAGAAGCACTACGTGTACAAATCTCCTCCTCCTCCAGTTAAGCACTATTCTCCTCCTCCGGTTTACCATTCCCCACCCCCACCCAAGAAACATTACGTGTACAAGTCTCCTCCACCACCAGTTAAACATTACTCTCCCCCTCCAGTTTACCATTCCCCACCACCACCAAAGAAACACTACGTATACAAGTCCCCTCCTCCTCCGGTTAAACATTACTCTCCCCCTCCAGTTTACCATTCCCCACCACCACCAAAGAAGCACTACGTATACAAATCCCCTCCTCCTCCGGTTAAACACTATTCTCCTCCTCCGGTTTACCATTCCCCACCACCACCAAAGAAGCACTACGTATACAAATCCCCTCCTCCTCCGGTTAAACACTATTCTCCTCCGGTTTACCATTCCCCACCACCACCGAAGAAGCACTACGTATATAAATCACCTCCTCCTCCTCCAGTCCACCACTACTCTCCTCCTCACCATCCTTACCTCTACAAATCACCTCCTCCTCCATACCACTATTAGAATTCTCAATCATGGTAACTACTCTCTCAATACTTACATATACACGTGGTGAATGCATTCATGACAATAATTATATATCTTGTATATACTTTGCAGGAGAACACGATGTACGCAAGAAGACAAAGACAAGACGGAAACCATCATTGGTGATTGTAATAAGAGAAACACAGAGTCAGAGAGAATCCACGCAGAGAAAGCTTTCTCATCATTTTCCTTCTTTTAAAAGTTCTATTGCAATAAATTTGAAACATGTATGTGTTGATCAACTAATGGTCCTTCATGCATGCTATCAGTAGTCATATAAATGTTTGTAAGTTTCTTTCTTTCTGATATTTTCATGTGCAACTTTGCTTTGTCCGATTGATAAAAAGAATATCATAATATGAATGTCTTTCTTCAGTTCTCCTGCATGCAGCAATGCGCCACTCTAGTTATTTATAGTCCAATTATAAGAAATCAACCACAATATAAACAAGTTTCAATATATTATAGTAAATTTGTGTGTTTGTGTTACATTCTTGAAACAAACACCGTTTCTCGTAAACTTTTATATAAGAGGAAGAAAACGCGTATGTTACATAGATGCTATTATAATTGTATAGTTAGAATTCTCATACGATAAAGAAGAATGGGTCAATCGTCTTTTAGTTTAGTGCGGTACAAACTTGAACTGATTCGTCTATAATTTTACATTTTATATATATATTTGGGGTCACCTACTCTCAGTCTAATCAAAAAGGTTTTGTTGATTAGTCAGTTAAAGTAAAGATGTGGACCTTAAAACGAAATTATACGAAGATGAAGTCTATATTAAATTATTAATGCATGGCCATCAAACCAAATCAATTTTCCCTGTGTTTCTTCATGTTGTGAACGGAAATTCGCACAAGATCTAAGATAAGAATTTAGGGGAATTAAGATAAGAATTATATATCGATGATCTACAAGAAAGTCTGAAAACATAAATGTTCTTCAGTGCCATTTGATACTCTGGTTTTTAAAATGTACTTAGGATGTAATTTTTTTGACATAGATGTGACTGAGCTTATCAGCAGCATAGTTGGATGTGCAACCATATGCAACATTCTTGATGCTGTTTATAATAGCAAGTGGTACTACGAGTATCCCCTTGTTGCTGAAATCGAGTACGCATATGGAAATTTATTGGTAACACGATTTAGAATATATTTCCAAAACTCTAAAAAAGTTCAAGATAAATTATGATGAAAATAGAGTTTTTTTATGGATGTTCAATTATTGAAGATGAAGAAGAAGGAACTGTTGTTGCTTGGAAAACGTGGAGGATAGATAGCACTTAGCAGAGAGCAAATCACGTGCAATTTGATAGTGAGTTTTGTAAATGGTAAAAATGTGTATTTTGTAAGTATGAGGCAAAAAAAAAAGAAAAGGTCATACCGTCATAGCTCCTAAAACAGCATCCAGCCTTGGAAGGTGAATTCTAGGAATTAACAGAGTGACCTGAAGGTCATTTACCAATTACTGGTTGTAAATGACGGTAACACAAAAAAAAAGTGAAAGTGATTGCTTGCCAAGAGTTAGTAATTAAGTCTCTGAATGTGTGATTAAATGGAACAGAGTTGAATTTGGGAGTCTTGGAATGGATTAAGAGATTTGAAGAAGCCATAATCGTCAGAATTTCTTTTTGTGAAAATAGTTTTGGTGTTTCGTTATTTTACTATCTGAAATTCTCAGTTTGAGGGAACAAATATAAAAATAGAAAAAAAAAAATCAGAAAATACAAAAGGCGAAGACAACTACAGTAGTCAGTAGAGTTGATCTAGAAGAGAGAAGCTGAGGAACAGAACCGGGTTTGTCGACGGATCCATCGCGAGACCCGACCCGACCCGACCCTTGTACGCCAAGAGAGTGATTCGGTCGCCGATTATTGCGATTGGAAGATCCGTCAGCAAGGTGATTGCGAGAGAGAGAGAGAGAGAGAGAGAGAGAGAGAGAGAGAGAGAGAGAGAGAGAGGAGAAGCTTTTCGAATCATGTTCATGGAACCTCCTCCATCTCTTATGACCAGGTATTTGAATTTTGAAAACAAGTTAGCTTAGAGAGAGAGAGAGTCGTCAGTGATTGATATGATCTTATTGCATTGGGATTTTGGCGAGATTGAATTCCTCGATTTTCAGTTTGGGAGCTACTGTAATGCTGGATTCACATGATATATTTGCGTTTGCGTTTGCGTTTGCATTTAGAACTTATGAAGCAAAGATTCTCTAGGGGTTTTGCAGCTGAAACAAGGATGATCTGTGTCTTAGTTATCTGGAAACGGGTTTACACATATTCGAATTTTAAGTCCTCAAATCTTAAAAACAAGGATCCTTTTTGTATATCTCTCGCCATTATAGCAATTGCCACAACAACTCATTAGTTTTTTTCTTTGTATCTTAGCAGAAAACACTTCTCATGCTAATTGCTCACTACTCAATACTCAAGCCTCTTTGTTTCTATAGGGATACTGAATATTTTTCAGATCAAGTGTCTCTGAAAGCCCGCTTATGGTTTACAGGGGAATGCACATCACTGAAGCTCTATATAGTCTATAGCATTGAAACACTAATGGAAACGCACTTGAGCCTTTTCTTGTTGCTGTGTCTGACTTTTAGAATGCTTTGATATATGTTATATCTATGACTTTGATCAAATCTATTTGCTTTTTTCCAACGCATTAGTAATCAGATTCATTGACACATAACAAGAGTCTAAATCGCCATACAATAACATTTTATATATATATATTCATTATCTTTAAGAAAGCATGAGCACAAAAGAATCTTTATAACATAGACAAACGGTTTCATTTTATTTTCTTGGACATAAGAGTATAGGTAATAGATGTGAGCTTGAGGAGTCATAAATCCCAAGTGCAAACTCAGCTTGTATTATTCTCACCACTAGTCTCCCCTTGCTCCGATAGGATCTGAACACCGATCAAGCCCTCAGGATACTCATCACACCAATGGTGTTTCGCTTTCTTGTCTTCCAAGGCCTCGAGAACTGCAGCAACTTCCTCCATCGTCGGCCTCTCATCACCGGTCGCTCTTGCGCATTCCACCGCTACTCTTGCAACTTCCTGGATCGCACTCTGATTGGTCTCGTTCATCACTTGGCCGTCTATGATCTCGTGGAACCTCTTCTGTTTCAACGCAGAAACGTAGTTGTCCACAAGATTTCTTGACTCACGTGGTCTCTCAGAATAGTACGCCTTCTTACCGGTCAGGAGCTCCATTAGGACTATACCATAACCAAATACATCGCTCTTCTCGGTTACTAACTCTCTATCGTAGTACTCAGGATCTAAATACCCGAGAGATCCTTTCACCACAGTAACCAGCTCTCTTTTCTCCATGGGTATGAGCCTCGAAGTACCGAAATCGGCGAGCTTTGCAGTGAACTTGTCGTCCAGCAAGATGTTGGCTGATTTCACGTCTCTGTGAATGATCGGGACAGAGGCGGATGAATGTAGATAGGCCAGAGATTGAGCGACTTGTATCGCTATCCGCAGTCGACACTCCCATGTGAGAGATGTGCCTAGCAAGGAGCCGTGAAGGTGGTCGAAGAGCGTTCCGTTGGTTGCCAATTCGTATACCAGCAGGGGAGTTTCAGACTCGAGACAGCACCCGATCATCTTAACCACGTTGCGCTGGTTTACTTTAGAAAGCAGTAGAAACTCGTTTATAAACTCGTCAGGTTCGCTTACTAGAGCTTTCTTGATCGCCACGGTGGTGTTGTCGGGTAAGACACCTTTGTAGACCGTGCCTTGGCCTCCCTGCCCAAGGATGTGTCTCTCATCGAAGTCATCCGTTGCTTCCTTGAGGACGCGCTCGTTGAAAAGCTTCACATTAGCCTCTGATGCTCGCTGTACCAACATCTCGCCGCCATTCTTCTCAAAGAACTTGTGACGGAGCTTCTTGTATTTCCGGTTCTTCAGTCTCTAGTCTCTGTTGCACACCGAGAAGGCCAAGCAGGATGACCAAGAAGCCGATTATGGTTCCTGATCACATGAAAGCGAAACCAGACCTGTTTAAACTAATTTTTTTTTTCATTAAACACTGATGAAGGAAGCCACCGCTTGCTTACCAAGGAGAATCGTAGGCCATCGAGGATCTTTAGTCTTGCAGCTCATATTAGAGGTATCTAAGCGTTGACCAGATGGGCACTTACAACGGAAGCTTCCAAGCGTGTTCTCGCAAGTGCTGGACCTTGAGCAGTTATGTCTACCCATACTACACTCATCCATATCTGGTAGCGTGAGACAGACGCAACAAGAAATGTGTAAAGAGAGTAAAACAACAATTGATCAGAAAAGCAAAAGAAAGAGAAAAGAAGTACCTTTGCAACCGAGTGGAGTATAGTAAGGGTTTCCATGATACCCTTGTAAACATTGGCAATTGTAACCTTTTCCGCGAGTAGCATCCACACACGTGGCATTGCCGCTACAGATGCTCGCGTTTCCAACCTGATTGCAGCTCACTTCCCCAACAGACCAGTCCAGGACCACAGGGAACCTTGTCACGTTCCCCAGGTTCTTCATATCTCTCAGAGGATCGAACTTAAAAGTACCATTCTCAGCGAGAAAGGCGTAGGTGCAAGGATTAAAGTCGTGCACAGAAGGAAAACCGTCCAAGCGAACGGAGTCAATTTCGAATTCATAGCGCCCCAACAGGGGAGAGACCTCTGTTGTACAGCAACCTCCACCTTTACATCCTACATTTTCCGCTGATGGAGAATTACATAATGACAAGCATCCAGTTGCGTGCTCCCGCATTCCAAACGTGCTCACAAGTGCAAAAGCGTTGCATCCTACTAACGTTAACTTGTTTTTTTCGGAGAGAGAGAAACTACCCAGCGTATAATTGCGGTAACTTTTCTCACTCACATTTCCTTCGTTATTATAGCAAGTGTACACCATATCCATCCATACCCGTAGCTCGCCGCTGCGAGAAATGTTGATGACTTCAAGGCTTCTAATGCCATCAAAGATTGATAACCGCTTCTCTCTCTTGTCACATGTTACTTTGAAAGTTGGGTCTTCGGAATAGTGGCAACTTGGAGAAGTGCCAAAAGGGTATATAATGGACACGTTGCCACAATTAGTTTGACAATCTTTTCCATGTTGCCCCTTCACCAGCTGCGTAGATGCAAAGTTCAAAAACAAAGCCACGAAGAGCACCGTCATCCTCTCCATCTCTCTTTCTCTCACTTCTAGGCTTTCTCTGTATATCTGTTTCTCTAAACTCGAACGAGTCTAGTTTTCGTTAACGCTAATGTTTATTTAACCACGGAGGATGTCTAAGTATAATTTGGTATCCCGGCCTAATTATTTTTTCCAACGTTTATGTCTTGTTGATTTAATATTATGGGTTACAAAGTCAAAGAAATTATAGGTATTTCCAGACATGAACCAACTTAAAATTTATAAGCTAAGAGTATTGTGATACCACCATATGTCTTGTTTTACTTTCTTAACAGTAATTTCCACCTCTAAATACTAAGCAAATTGCCATTATGGGGAGATATAGGACCAGTTAAGGCTCCTGATCATAACACGCTCCATGTTTTGTTTAGTGTTATACCTAATGGCTTGTTTACCCTCATTATAACACATCACATTAAGATGTTTAATTTATTATGACTTATGAGTAATTAGTCCACAAAACAATGAAGGAGAGTTTTCAGTCTCTTCAAGAAAAAATATAAGGCTCGTTAAATGATCCGTTTACTTCTTCTATTGATGTACATCAACTGAAGTCCATGTCAGTGTTATGATATGATGATATGCCATATAATATCTCCCATATATGTATATAATCTATATTTCCTTCCGTTTAACAGTTAAGTTATAGTATTTCTTCGTAGGTTTGCTTTCTGCATATGGGATTAGGTTTTCATGAACTCTTAAATTTTATAATACTCATATACCAATTCAGGAGAATTATGAACTTGATTTTATCGATGATCTCAAAAGGATCCCAACCATAAACGTTCAACTTCAGCATATGTCCTTTCTTCTTTTCTTGATAATTGATATTAGCAAGCAAATTTACATTTCTTTTCTCTTAACAAGTTATTAGCACCTCAAAATCATTTTTTTAAATACGAAAAAACTGTCATATCTTATATATAATAGGAGAGTTGCTCTCTCCATCTAGGCTATCCACATCAGCAAAAAAGTTCATTAAATTGTTTTTAAGATATTTAATACATGACTATTCATATTTCTTTACCTATATTTATATTTTTAAATATAAATAAAACTAAGAAAAATACACAACTAAATTACTTAATTAATATAAAGTATGTGATAACTTGATGTTAAAAGTTATCAAAAAGTTTGGATATAAGTAAAAATATATTTAACTTGAAATGGTATATATTTACCTTTTTATTAAAAGGATTTATCCTACTTCAAAATGTTATAATGTGTTCACAAGTTAAAAAGTTGAATATAAATTAATTAAGATAATAAAAAACCAATGAGAAATTAGAGTTAGAGTTTGCTTTTTTAAACAAATAGAAGTTGTGACATATGTTTGTTTCCAAATATATTCAATTACAAAACTAACATAATAGAAAATAATCAATGGTCATGAGGCTCATATGCTACCACAACAAAGTAGATATGTATAAAAGTATATATATTATTTTTTCATCTTATTTCGGTGCAAATGCGATTTTACATTATACTTACAAATTTTAACACTGAGTCAAATACATATGCATGTTTATAGTCTAACAGAAGTAAACAAACATAATATTTATAATATGCTAAAATGTTAGAAATAGAAAATTCGAGATAAAGTGAGGTGTTAACATCCTAATAAAATAAAATAAAAGGACACGTGATATGAAATAAAGTATAAATAAAACTAAACAGAAAACATTGCAAACAACCCCGCGCTTGCGCGGGGCTTCAAACCCTGCGCTTCAAACCTAGTGAGTAGTGACTATGCCGCCTATGCAGGAATAAGAGTCGCGTGACTCGTGATCACAACATGCTCTGTTTTCATGAGATGCTTTTTATTCTTTTTTTTTATAAATAATGTTGCTTTATGGGGGTAATTAACCTATTCTCATTTTCTAAAAATAAAAGTTTATCCCGTCGAATTCGTTTACTCGAATCGTTGACTTTTACAAAACATATACTCCCTAAATATATATAGATTTTTCTATTTTTATATTGTGTGTCTAAGTATAATTATTACGAGTGTTTTCAATCTGCTGAAAACAATTGTAATAAAGAATTAAAAAAACAGTTATAGACTCTTTAACTTTAATCATGAGATCTGCTAGGGCTGTTCAATTTGGTAAACTGAACCAAACCGATCCGAACCGAACCGAAATAGGTCATGTGGTTTGGATTTGGATACACTGTATAAACTATATGGATGCAATTTTATATAAACCGTGGATATTAAAATGGTTTGAATATTAACCGACCGAACCGCAAAAACCGAATAATTCTATATATTAATATATTAGTATATAATATACACATGATATATAATAATAAATTTAGAGTAATCTTATAGAATTATATATCTTTAATTTACCAAGATTTAACAATTAACAAACCCTAAATACTAAAACATAGATCTTTAGAGTTTTATACTTTAAAATAAAACATGAATTTGCATTTCTTATTTGCATTTAATTATTCAATTACCAGAAAAATTAAAATATCTATATAATAAAATAATAATCAAACAAAAAGTACAAATAACCCGAAAACCACATTATTTGAACCGAAAATATCCAAACCGAGAAAACCGATAACCGAGACTATCCAAACCGAACCAAACTGAAGTAAGTATGGTTCTAGTATGGTAGCTATTTTTTATTAACCGAAAAATCGAATACCGAAAAATCCGAACCAAAACTGAACCGATATCCGGATTGAACACCCCTAAGATCTGCTATTCGGTTTATACTCACTTTTTGTGTTCTCATCTTTCTCGTTATGAGCGGTGGCAAAGGTAATCTTCTAATTAATTTACTTTTTTGATTTTGTTTGTTACTTGCGGAATGTAAAACACTGATTATTAATAATCGCCAAAAAAACATTGCTGCGCCTATTTGTATCGTGTTGCACTATTAATTTTTTTTTTTTTTTGTTAAAGATTGCACTATTAATTCTTCATCTAACAAACTTCAACTACCAATTATAATTTATAATTTCTTTTAACAATTGCTTTTTGGTGCTAATGTAAAATAATAGAAGTGAAGGCGTGTATTGCAAAGGAAAATGTCGTGGAAAACTGCACCAATTATAGATATTGCGCGACATTCATGGAGAGAAAATTGAAGAAAACAATTGTGTCTTGCGATTATAAAAAGTTACAAGCGACCAAGTGTTCTTGCGAATGTGGCTATGTATGCTGAGATGAAAATCTAACACTACAATAAACCAACATCTCTTTAATCTTTACTAAATAAATGCAGTTGCAGAGAAGTTGTGCAAGTTAAGTGTTGAGATGACTGACCCATATAAATTATGTTAGTCTCATATTTCTTTATTTTCTTAAACAATGTTACGAGTTTATATTTCATTAAGTAAAATGAGTTTTTCAATTAGTCAAGTTTCCATGTTCAGCTCTTCCATATTGTAAGTTTGTAACGATCCAGTTACAAATTAATGTTATAACAATTTATTAGAAAGTTGAAAAGGATGGTAAATAGTAATGGTGAGAAACTTTGTAGGATTTGAAAAAAAAAAAATCAATCTATTTCCAAATTGTTTATCCTTGTCTCCTTGATGAAAGTTATAGGAAAAAATGTAAAGTTAAATAATAATACGATTGATAAGTATATATATCGCTAAATAAGTGCCTAAAAATAGTTTTGGACTCATAGACCCAAGTATGTTTTTTTGGTAGTATATATCAATGTCATATGGAATCATATTTTCATGAACTTGCCGAATTTTCTAAAACTGAATCAGCTACTGGTTTATTAGTATACTAATTCATGGTTTTATTGATGATCTAAAAGGATCTCAAGCACAAATGTCCTTTCTTCTTTTCTTGATAATTAATTGATATTAGCAAGCAAATTCACATTTTGTTTCTCTTAACAGTTATTACCACCTAAAAATCATTTCTTTTTCAGACACGAAAAAATTGTCATATACTAGTGACTATGCCTATGTATGAATAAGAGTCCTTATCACAACATGGTCTATTTTATTGTGATGCTTCAATTGAAAAAAAATAAATATATAGTATTGCTTTTCGATTTACTAGACCCTAAACTTACTCATATGTATATGTAGCCTCCTTAATCATGAGATCTGCTACTTGGTTTTTACTCACTTTTTGTGTTCTCGTCTTTTTCGTTATGAGCGGTGGCAAAGGTAATACATTAATTTACTTTTTTGATTTTGTTTTGTTACTTGCGGAACGTGATTATTAATAATCACCAAAAAAACATTGAAATCGTGTTGAACTATAAATTCTTTATCTAACAAATTCAACTACCATTTAGAATTTAGAATTTCTTTCTAACAATTGTTTTTTAATGCTAATGTACAATAATAGAAGTGGAGGCGGGGTTGTGTGTTGGATTCGAAGTTTTTAAAAACTGCATCCCTGGGGATAATGATTGCAAGAGACCCATGAGGAGAAAATTGAAGCAAAAAATTGGAGAAAGTTAAAAGCGACCGAGTGTTCTTGCGAATGTGATTATGAATGCTGAGATGAAACCTAAACTTTATAATAAACCAATATATGTTTAGTCTTTACTAAATAAATGCAGAGAAGTTGTGCAAGTTAAGTGTTGAGATGACTGACCCATATAAATTATGTTTTAGTCTCGTATTTCTTTATTTTCTTAAACAGTGTTACGAGTTTATATTTCACTAGGAGGTGATCCGCGCTTCGCGCAGGAATTTATATTATTGTGTTAATTTTATTATTTTTCCGCAAATTTAGTTTATTTCTATTGTTTATTATTGTTTCAAAAATATTACACATATTAATTAAAAATAATTAGGATTAGCAAAATTAACGTACTGTCTTGTCCATTGTATCCCATTTCGTTCATTTTCATCATGTCCATTCTTTTTTCTCATTCATCCTGTCTGTCCCGTCCGTCCTATCCCATTATGTTCCTTTCCATTTTGTTATCCCATCATGTTCCTTCCGTTTCTTCTCGTCCCGTTCCCTAAATATAACTAAGGATAGACAAAATTCCCGTATAGTCCCATCTCGTCCCATTTCATTCATTTTCATCTTGTCCCGTTCTTTCCCTGTCCCGTTCCGTCCTGTCCGCCCTATCGAGTCCCATCATATCTGTTATATTTTTTTCGGTTTTGTCTTGTCTCTGTCCGGTCCCTAAATATAATTAGGGGTAGGTGAAATTACTGTCCCGTCCCTTCTCGTCCCATTATGTCCCTTTCATCCCGTCCCGTCCAATCCCGTCTCATTCTGTTTTTTCATCTCGTCATGTCTAATTTGTCTGTCTCGTCTCGTCCAGTCTTATCCCATTTCTCTTGTTATGTTTTTTCGTCTCATCTTGTCGGTCTCGTCTCATTTCATCCCAAAATAGTTAAAAAAATCAGTGTTCTTTTTATAACATCTTGACATCAATGTAAATTATATAATCTAACAAAAATAAATTTACTAAATAATAGTTTTTCTAGATTTATACATAGTTTTCTCCTTTTTTAAAAGTGACTTTTCATATTCTTGTTAAACTTATTATAGTAATGAATGCTAATTATTATGAAATTAAAATATTAAAAAGAAAAAATATAATAAATTAAAAAAGTGATGATATGGCAAAATAGAAAATTTAGAAGCTATGAGAAGAGAGAACATCAACTTATATATATAGATTAAGTAAAATGAGTTTTTCAATCAGTCAAGTTTCCATGTTCAGCTCTTCCATATTGTAAGTTTGTAATGTGATCCAGTTACAAATTAATGTTATAACATTTTATTAGAAACTTTTTCTTGAATGCAGGTTAAGAAAATATTTTTCTAAGCAATATTATTATTGTAATTTCATACAAAAATTTAATTGAAAAGGATGGTAAATAGTAATGGTGAGAAACTTTGTAGGATTTGAAAAAAATCAATCTATTTCCAAATTGTTTATCCTTATCAGCTACTGGTTAATTAGTATACTATTTCAAGGTTTTATTGATGATCTAAAAGGATCCCAAGCACAAATGTTCTTTCTTCTTTTCTTGATAATTACTCTTTCCGTTTTTTTAAGATGGATTTTCTAGACATTAGTTGTTGTTTCACAAAGATAAATTTTATACTTTTTTGATACACTTTTTCAGTTTTCAAGAAACAATGATTGTATTTGTTAGATTTTTATTGGTTGAAAATTATAAAAAGTTATTTTATTGCAGAAATCAATACTCTAATGATTAAAAATCTGCTTTTCTTTTTCTTTAATATGTGTGAAAATCCTAGAAAATTTATTAAAAAAAAACGGAGGGAGTAATTGATATTAGCAAGCAAATTTACATTTTGTTTCTCTTAACAGTTATTACCACCTAAAAATCATTTCTTTTTCAAAAACGAAAAATTGTCATATACTCCGCCTATGCCATTTCTTTTTCAACATTCCGGAAATTAGACTAAGATGTCAAGAAGGATACAACAAGACGATGAAACTAATATGAAGAAAGTGACCAAGAGATAAAGTTTAAAAAAAGAAAAAAAGTTTGAAAGCAAAAGCTTACAAGAGCATAAAAAGAGAGTCTATCTATACACCGTTATAGTTCAACACCCAATTCCCTTTGTTTCAACTCCAACCCCATCCGATCATTCTCAAGTTTCATCCTTTCATTCTCCATCCTCATCCTCTCCAGTTCTTGATCCCTTTTCTTGCTAAACCTCTGCCACCTGAACCTCTGCTTCTCCAACTCCAGCAACTCAACTTTGATCTGCAGCTTCTGCTCTTCCAACTGAAGACTCCGAGACTCATACCACTCCTTCTGCATCGAAGCCGCTCTCCCACTCTCTGCCCCACCCTGGTTCACATCAGGCATCTGAGCTAAAGACACTCTATTGCTCTCCAGAGAGTTCACAAGACTCGGATGGTCACCATCTTCATGGCTCTGTCTTGTCCTCTTCAACGGACCACCACGAACTCCTCCACAATGCTCCTCATACTCATCACCTTCCCCATCATGATCATCCTCCTCATCAAGATCCTGTCTCCTCAACTCCTCGTTGTCATGATCCTCCCTGTTCCTCAGCGCCAACTGCAGAGACCGCTGCAGCGCAAGGTCATGAGGCAAATGCAGCCTGTTCCCGTTGTGGTACGAACACATCTCCTCGTAGAAGAGATGCTTGGAGCTCATGATTTTCCTCACATCGTCCTTCTCTTTGTCGTTCAAGTAACCAATCGAATCCAGAAGCGCAGGGTTCTCCACAACCTGACAACAAGTTCCTCTCCCAAGCATGTCGTTAAGCTTCTTATACCGTTTGTTCAAGTCGTTGAACTTGTCCTCGCACTGCTGCGGCGATACGTGGTGACCCCTCTCCGCCATTGCTTTGGAAACCGATTTCCACTTGCCCTTCTTCTGCAAAACCGCAAACTTTCTCCGGCTGCCGCCGCCACCATCCACACTCGAATCGTCGCCTATGTAAGACACGGCGGTTATCAGCAGCTTCACCATTTTGTCACTCCACTTCACTCGTTGCCATGGTGATGACGATGATCCTTTACCCGACTTGTTGTGACCATCACCACCACCGCCACATTCCTCGCTTGGCTCCTCATCGTCTTCACTCTCTCTTTCGCCTTGGTTTTGGTGGTCACAGGTTTGGCCTGTGACCATGGTAAAAGGAAGGCCTTCGTGAAGAATTGGTCGAGAATTGGGATTGTTGAGTCGATTCATGGATTCTTGTTGATGAACTCTCAAATCGAATCCTCCTCCGTACGAAGATGCTCCACCACGAACCACACCTCCTTGCGGGAAATTCCCATCCATTTTTTTTTTGTTTTTCCCCCAAAAAAAATCAATTCCTAATGCGAGAAAATTCAATCGGAGATAAAATCGATCTACTAACCCAGAGAAGCGATTTGGAGAAAGCAATAAACTTGGTCACCAAAATGCGAAATCTCAAAAAAAAAAAAATTAGTACTGGATCTCGTGGAAATTGAAGATCGGAACTTTAGTGGAGAAAACAAGTAGAGAGGAGCAATCAAGATGAAGAAAATTGAGCGGTAAATGTGGAGAAAGAGCAACTCACAAACAAAGTTTTGAACTTGCTTCGTCTTCTCCGGTCAGCTTCTTAACGTTTTCTCTCTCTTGACATATCTGTGTTTGTGTATAGGTGGATTGCCAAAAGCTCTTCTTTTTCTTTCCAAGTCCAGCTTTCTCGCAAATTTATTATTTTAGCCCCACTAATATTACTATATTATAAATTTTACTTTGGCGAAATGACAAAATGATACTACTTGTGATTGGACTTTTTAGTACATACAAGTTAAATTATATTGTATAGTTAAATTCCACAGGTCATGGCTGCAAATTATTTGCGTGGATGATCTTAGTTTTGGTATATAATCAAAAGTTTTATTATCTACATATTCCTTAACTTAGTTTGATATAAAGATTGTTTTGTCTGTTTGGTAAATGGTAAATTTAGTTATACATGATTTTATTTTATTTCATTGAACGGCTGAAATTGATCATTAGCCGAGTCTGAGTGAGATTTGACCATATTCAACGAAGTTACATTTTATTTATATAATGGGCCGTGATTGAAAGGGTAGAGCCCAAAATAATAATTTGTTATGCGAGCCCGAAACATCATTATAAGATCTTTTGCTGCGAACTGTAGAAACCAAACAGTGTGGTGATTGGCTGATTGCGTGAGCTGAGCTAAGAGCGATACCGGCGGCGAGTATTCTTCTTCGCATTTCCAAAACCCTTCTCCGAGAAGTATTGTTTTTTCATCAGAATGTCCATCGAGGAAGACGCAACGGTGAGAGAGCCATTGGATCTGATTCGGTTGAGTATCGAAGAGAGAATCTATGTTAAGCTCCGATCGGACCGTGAACTCCGCGGCAAGCTTCACGTTCGTTCTTCTACGACTTTCTTCTTTGCTGTCTCATTCGAATTCCATGCTTTTCGCTGTTTCGTGCCGAAGTTTAGTCCCGTTTCAATTTCGAAAGCCTCTGTAGCTATTGGCGTAGAAACTTGATTTTTTCCGAAGAAATTATTAGCGAATCTTGTTAATTTACAAGATCCCAAGTAGCTCATCCTTGTCTTGTTTGGTTTTTGTGTCTTTGCAGGCTTTTGATCAGCATTTGAATATGATTCTGGGTGATGTGGAAGAGGTTATAACGACTGTAGAAATCGACGACGAGACATACGAAGAGATTGTTCGGGTATGTTGTTTATTTACTTTCGAACTTTTGTGATATTGGATTATCTAACGTTTAGTAAAATCCTATGTCGTAGTTTGAGTTAAAAGTGTAGATATCTAATAGTGCTGGTTCCATAGATAGTGTTCATTAGCTAAATGTAGTAAGTAAACTCTGTTTTAAATGATAGCTCTCAAACTTGAATTTTGTTTGCCGCTCCGCTCCAGATGGGATGTGTTAGTTCATGATTAGACTTATATGTTCTTCGATTCAAAAACGGAGATTATAACTGAATGGAACTTACTCATTGTCACTGTCAGACAACGAAGCGAACGGTGCCGTTTCTGTTTGTGAGAGGAGATGGAGTGATATTGGTGTGTCCGCCGTTGAGGACGACCTGAGTTTTTTTATTAAAAAAAGCTTTCGTGATTTGGGCTCTGAGTTAACAAATCTGGAGAGAGCTAAGTGAAACACCTTTTTTTCCTGATTGCTTAGCTTTTGATTTGTATTTGTGTGTGTTTTGTTGCTTTGTCAACCATTTAAACCGAATGCAGCGAGAGATGTTCGTTTTAGACTTTTAGTACAAGTGATGTAAGCTTACTTCATCTTGTCGACTTTCTTACTGTTTATGAACAACGAGTCCGAGTAACTTTTGTGGATCTTCCAATTGACAATTATTTTTCAGTGCCTCAAGTACATATTATATGGTGTCGACCGATTTAAAACAAACAAATTTTGGAAGTTCTTTTCAAATGGATGTGATTTTGAACATGTAAATTTACAGCAACGAGAGTATTGAGCAACAATACGTAATCAAATAGAGCGAAGAGAGTATTGAGATCAAATGTTTGTAAATTGAGTAAAGATCCCGCTGGAAAGATAAAACTTTTGATAAATCACCAACACGGTTCGAGAGTCGTTGTAACAATGGAGGAATTCCGAGAGATTCTTCTTATCTTCGTCTGGGTCTGGCTTGAACCGGAGAACCCATTGGTTGCGACTCTCTATAGATTCTGCTCGGAGAATCCATCGATGCTCTGGAAGACGAGTACGAAGCTCTGGCCACTGGTGGCACTGAATCTGACAGGATGGTCTCACCGAAACATGCACTGTTCAAACGGGTCTTCTCCAACTCCAACTGAAGCATTTCGCTTGTACATTGCTGCGCAAGAGCCTTAAAAGCAGCAACAGTAACAAGAAAACAAAACCGCTATTAGCTAAATCAGTAAGCGGTTTATAGCCTTGAAGATGGTGAATAGTCTTACAAGGAGATCATCTGGGGACACGGAAGATTGCTTGTCATCTGAAACTGCGTCTTCGCTGCCACGTGCTGGTTTCCGGTGATTCCCTCCTGGGTTGTTCTCAGCTGTCTCGCTGATGCTCTCTATGGCTTTCTCTAACACGGCTCCTTGCAGAGACTTTAGAGACTCGGTTGCATCGACAGTGAAATATGGGTTTAGTATAGTCTCGAAATACTCTAGCTGCATCATCAGTTTGTGAAATCAGATAAGCAAGCATCCTAAACTAGTTTAACTCTAAACCCACTCGCTAAAATAAAAGTTGAGAAGAACCAATAAGTTTACCTCAAGCATCAATTGGCAGAAACCATTTGCATCTATTGAGCTCAGGTCGTCAGATCTGTTTTCTTCTAGAAGACTGAGAAAAGTATCGATCAGTCCTTCCACCAACGTGCCAAGAATTTTTCCCAGGAGTGGTTTGGCACCTGCAAATACCTGCAGTCATAGTTCTTGCTATAAAATTGTTATCGTTTGATAGGAACAGTGAAGTGTGAAGCAATGCTATTACCTCTGCATGGACAGCAACAAGAGTGTGTAACAGCTCAACAGCAGCGTCTCGTATGCCCTGAAGGAAAAGGTTTAGTTATCGTTTCTTCGGAGAAGAGGCTAAAATGTTTATTTTCATTGATTCTTATGAGGAACAAGAAAGTCAAATCTGCTTCTGCTTACTTTTACTGGAGGCGCTGCACCCCATTGGATACCAGAGTCCAGCAAATAATTCGTTGCAGCTGTTCTGATCAAGTTTGCCTGAGTACAAGAAATGTATATATGCAAACTTTAAATGGAAAGGTTTAAAAACAGAACATTCCTTTTTCCATTGTTCAATAGAGGTGCATCAGTTCTCTCGAACACAGAGCGACATCATTAGTAAACTAACCTAGCAGATTAAAACGTTACCTTAGCAAAAGTGTAGTGTTCGAGGACCTTCTCTCCAAGACCAGAGAAAGACATCGTTAGATCTTGAAGATCACTGCTGTCTTCATCATTTCCCCTGCAAAATTTATGAGACGAAAGGAATTAGCCACTCAACTATAACACCATATACAACGTCTCACCTGAACATTCAAGATTTTGATTAGAAGATTAAGTCATTGGTACAAACTATCATGGTTGTGAATTTGAGACAACAAAGCATGACTTGATTTTTCCAGCTTCTCTACCGTTTAAAAAAAGCACCAATGAAGTCAAATAAGAAAGGGACCCACCTGGACTGTAACCAGGTATATTTGTACTTGTTGTAAAGCTCAGAGGCAAGTTCGTCTTTGCAATAACCTATATTACTTAAGATCATCAACAACTGCCTGTGAGGATCAACAACACTTTCAGGAGCATTGATTGATGTTTCTTTCTGGTGGTCGTTGGAATATCCATTTTGCCAACTCTCTCGCGTTGATGTGCCTTGAGAAAGGTCAGCACCAATTTGCTCCAAGTGCGCTGATATATGCAAAAAGCAATTAGCATGATCATCGTCGACTCTGTGCATCTGACTCTATCCGCATAAAAAGGCTTACCAGCAAAATCCAGAAAGCAGTTCAAAAAGGCAAGTCTAACAGATATCAGGATTTCCTCAATGTGGGCAAACATATCTTCTGATCTAGAAGCTTCACCTGTTAAAGACAGAATCATACTGGAAAAAAAGCATATCTAGAAGTCAGTGATACACAATTGCACATGCAGTTCTCTGAATATCTTTGAACCGCATTTATGGTTAACTTTCTATCCTAATTCATAATCTGACACAACAAGTTCTGAAATCTCACATGAGATACATATTCTTCACATGAAACTAGTCATATGAATATAAATGATGATTATGGTACGGACAATTAGAATCATAAAAAGAGCTATTTGGCAACTGCCGTCTTGTTCTCTAACTATAGACAAAAGTAGAACATCAAAATCCTAGAGTATTGTCTAGGTGAAATCGTAGATATCTTGAACTCTTACAAGAGAAAAAAAGATGTAACTATTAAAGCACACAAGGTTAAGAATTTGTATATACATGTAACAGCAAGATGCTAGAAACTTACAGATTAATTTGTTCCATCCCAGAGACGATAATTGAACGGAAGGCAAGGGGCAGGTAAGAGATGCAATATGGAGATCTATTCCTTTCAAGAATAGAAACTGGGATCCACGTCTCCTCCTTTGATATTCCTTCTGTAGACGCCCTCATCCAAGAGCAAAGCCTTTGGATGTATATTTTAGTGATTTCCACCTTAACTTTTCTTAGTGCCATGACTGCCAAAACCAAAATGTGTATACAGAATCTCAGTGTATACCTTAGGGAAAAAACAAGCTCAAGCTTCAGAAGAAATTCAAATACCAGCACTATGGGGAGCTGACTCTTTCGACTCAAAAGTTTGGCATGCTTTTGATACTTCTTTGATGGTATCACTCATATATGGGTGGAGAATGTATGATTCGTCAAAATCATGAAATGTGCTTTGCACCTACATAAGCAATACGCAGAGGAAAAAAAAAAAGTATCAGAACCAATGCATGGAACAGACGACATGGTTCATCTTTCCAGTATCGCAAAGAAAAACTCTATTGACAGAAAAGAGAGTCAAGGAGATGACCTTTGCTTCATAAACAGAAATGGTATTGCGTATCATCCCTGCAACTTCTTCCAAAGAATGACTTGAATACCTTGCCTCTTCAACTTTCTCCTCAGCTTTGCTGGCTGAAGTATCATTTACTTGGGAAGACTGAAAAGGTAGAATTCAATAAAAGTACAGATTAACCTCCATTTGAATAAAGAAATCAATATGAAGTTATGAACTACCCTCAGCATACGAAATAGTTAATCTACTGCAAGATCAGAGCACATAGGATAGGAGTATCATGTACCTTGGCAAATTTCCCACTGAAAACAGAAAGCGCTGTTTTCCAAAACGCAGGGAGATGATATACGACTACAGCAGTCAATCTTTTGATGTATCGTACCCTCAAAGCATCATTTTCTTTGCCTGCTGACTCTACTGATGGTAGGTCAACTTGACCTCGATTATCTTCCATAAAAGACGTGTCATCTGACTGAAGGATTAAAGAAAGTACGAATTGTTATCATCTTTAAACCTGAATCTTGCTAACTGCAATAATATAGCTGCACTCACAGTTGAACTCACAAGTTGAACACCATTTTGTTGAATTTGTCGCCATTTCGCGTCAGAGAGAGCTCTCTCATGCACCTGGTTGCGCAAAATTTCCATCCTTGCTTCATGATCAAATGTACACTTCTCAAGCAGCTCATGGATCCTGTGATTCTGATAAAAGAAAGAACAAAGCCATAAAACCTTATATATTCCACAAAAACAAATCAGGAAACTATACATAGTGTGTGTTTCTAAAAATGTATAGTGCAGAGGCCACCTTCGGATATTAAAATCAAAACAATCAGAAATCCAGACACTGCACTAACTTACGAAAGTCACAGAGAAAAGGGCAACAACGTCTAACACACTGACCTGAACATTTAAGTAATGCCAAACAGGATCCGATTCGGGCTCCAGCTCCAGCAAAAGCCTCACAGTGTTTTCCAGCTAAATTAAGCAAACAATTTTAGCATCAACCAGAGGAAGAGAATGGAGAGACAACATACATGAATCTCTATTACAAACATTAACTGGAGACTCAAAGTCTTATAAAAGGGAAGCATGGGAACTTCAATAATTCTATACTTGGGAACTGGGAACTGATATGATAACAAAAGAACCAGGCCATCCTTAAGTTTTTAAAATGATAGACTGTTCACTCCGTTAGGATGGAAGTGGTAGTAGTTAACTTACAGTCGTAAAATCTATTTTCGGATCTTCCATTGTTCTGTAGAGGGTGCCTTTAAACTCATGCATCACTTTCTCAACCTCCTCGAGTACGCGCTTGAGTATATTTACCTGTAAGCAACGTGTTTCTATGATTTCAAGAACTTTGTGATACAAGTGAGGAATATTCTAACAACTGAATGCTGGGGAAAATATGAGTGGTAACTGTCTGAAGAGTGTGAACAATGGGGCAAGCATACATGAGAAGGGAGAGCAATAGACTTCGCCTTCTTGTATTCCCGAACAGCCAAATCATACTCGCCTTTGCTAATACTGCTACGAATTATACTGGGTAAATTGAAGAGTGTACGGAATCTCTGAAGCATTCCTTGTACTGACCTGATCTTCTCAGCTTGGGCCTAAGAAGAATTGTGAAAAAAAGGCTTAAGCAGATAGCGAAAGGCTGGACCAATACCAGAAGCCAATAGTCTGTGACTGTACCAACCTGTCTCTCAAAAAGTGGCTCAAAAGCACGATTAGCCCGTGATGTCACACTCTTCATACAATTGAACAAATGAGTAGTTCCCGATCCTTCTGGGTCATCTTCAATCCGTTTCAGTTTTGACTCAATATCTGTACAGAAAGGCAGTACTCTTCACATCAACAAGAGAGAAGAATAAAGTAAAAATAAGCCACCAATGGCCAAATTGACTGTAACAATACATACCATCAATTGTTGTTTTACACGAGACGAAGCAGTCAAAATTATCTTTCACCAATTGCTTCCTCTGTAAATTACGGCCCTTTAAGTCGCTTTTCAGGGCAAGGGCACCGGATTCCAAGTCCGCTGCACTTGTCTCGTGGTGAATGCGAGAAAGAAACAGCTTGGGATCGAAATGGTCAGAGATGTACACCAACTTTTCTGCAAATTCTCAGACGAGTATAATTCAAATTTAGAAAACCAGAAGCTGTACATCTAGGCCCGCAGAAATTATCTTATGTAAGAGCTAATAATCAACTCAAGTATGGTCATGAAAGAAATACATACCCCGAAGTGCGTTATCCACTCTCTCAGATTTTGAAAGACTTTCTGATGACTCAGTGATTAGTCTCAGTGTCTTGTTATCTATTATCCTACGAGGTACACAAAAAGCCATGTTCAGATACGCCCTACCAAATCGTGTGTTCTCAGGGCAGCACAAACGAGAGGAAGTTACCCTAGTTTTAGTGGATCAATGCATTCCATGCCACGAGGGAATGATTGCAAACTGGCAAGAGCCGCTTTCTTGCCAGCTCCAGATACCTTCCGTTCAAGCTTATCAGTCACGGACGGTGCTGTTCTTGACTCCCGCATATCACGAACTCTGCGGGCAAGCTGCCAAATGTCATCAGCTTTTTAAGTGAAATGTTCATATTTCCAACTAAATGCATCTCAGTTCTGCATATAAGATCATTTAAGGATCACCAATGAACGGAATATTCAGAGTCATACAACTGATATCACATATACAAATTTTTTTTAGATACCAAATCCCAAACTCTATCAAAAGCAACGATTACTTCAAATCAAAACGATGCAGCAACAACACAACTACAGCCAAAAGAAAATTCAAGCTCTTATCTCGAAACTTTTACGCATTTCTTTACCAAGAGAAAATTGAAGCCAGATATGTTCAAATGTGATAGATACCATACCTCAGCTTCGTTTACCCGTTTCCAGCAATCGGGCTCCCCTCCATCCCAAGCTCCATCATCTTCCTTCCGCGCTCTTCCTATCTCCTTGCCACTGCCGCCACTTGCTCTCCCTCCTCCACCGTCACCACCACCTCTTCCCCGATCGTTCCCTTCATCCTCATCCCCGCTGGAAATGCTGAGCAATTCCACCTCCGATTCATCGTCCTCATCCATCGATGGCTTCCTTGCCGCCGCCGCCGCACCTCCCGTCGACTTCTTCGGCGGAGGTGCTGCCGGCTTCTTCTGTTGCCGCGGCTGCTGCACTAAATTGGCGACGGGCTTGCGGGAATTGGCGGAAGGAGGCTTCTGATAGGTAAGATCTCTCTGAGATTGCTCTTTCAACGCCATTTGAAGGAGCTCATCTTCGTCTAGATCTTCACTGTCGCTCGACATTTTCTTCGCTGAATCAGATGATCGTCTCTCTCTCTTCCTCTCTTGAGCTATTGCAGAGATCTGTGCAGTGTTTGACTAATTTGAATTTTGTGAAATGTTTACAGAGATTTCTACTGACTTTTTCATTTTCCCGTGTGTGTCGTCGAATGTTTCTTCTCTCTTTACTTTCCTCTTTTTTTTTTTTTTTTTATTTACTAGTTCCATTTATTAATGGATTAATTTGCCAACTAGCCATATTGGGCCTAGAAATTGGATCGCGTATTGCACGCGCCAGCAAAAGACACTTTTGCCACTCTTCTTTAGTCGGCAGTTTTTGTGGGAAGCCGATGACAAGTGTACTGCAAGCCGAGTTAATCAAGTCCAATCAATATCATAACCTATCCAATTAAAATTAATTTCAAAATTAAAGTTCCCTCCTATTTCTTCATGTGTATATAATTTGGCCACGTTTCTCACTTGAAAAAGGACCCTTTGGTTTCCACGACTATCATCTATTCCTTTATAAGTACCATACTATTTCTTTTTCACCTGTACTGTACTTTTTGCTTCATCTTTAACATGTCTGATAAAGAGAATAGTTGGGCACTTAATAAAGGCAGTCCAAGTACACAGGTAATTACACAATCCTTCTCACTTATATCCGTTTCAGTTTCGTAGATAGGGACCATTTATAGCCAACTGAAACTATAAATATGTTTGTCTCGATTAGTAGAAATAGTATATTAGCTTCAAATATTGACAAACTCTCGGTTCATTCAATTCTAAAGAAATCTTACATATTTTTTTTCAGAAATCTCCTCAAGATGAAGTTAATCTCCTCTTAGGAACATGGATAAGAGAAGAGACAGGAAACTGGGTTTTTGAAACAGATTCAGTAGAAGGTTTTGCCACAGTCGTTCTCAAAGATGGTCTCAACTTTCGAGATCTTATCGATGACGTGCGCAACAAACTACAAATCAAAAACACCAACATCACTCTCAAACTCGCTTACCAGTATCCTCCGTGGATGACTATAGATGACGCGCATGACTAATACTTCTTATTTCTTTCTTCATAAACTCTTCAATCTCGCTTTTAAGTTTCTTAAAAACTTTATCTACATGAACCTCAAAACTAGCAGAAACACCTCTTAACATTTCCGCTGTCCGATCTTCATATGCATCAGCTAAATTTTTTAACTGAGCAGAAACATCAACACATTCTACTCGATCTCCATTATCCTTTAATTTTCCGAAATGTTTACCAAGACGATCATCAGCTACGGCAGTACACATAGTACTAGGATTAACAACCTTTGATAAACATGGTGCATGAGCAGTATATATCTCCGTAGACACTTCTACCTCTGCATAACCATCATTACTATCTATAACCTTCGTTTCAACAGCCTCACATGCTTTCACACCTACACGCCATGAATTATGTTCAAATGGGAAATCCTCGTTAATCAAAGCAAGCATATGCAGTACTTGAGGATCATCTTGTTCATCATCAAATACACTCTTCGAAATACTGCCACTTATTGAATCACTAAGTGTCGATCTCACAGAAAGCCTAAAAATGAAGGACAAAATCAACTGTTAGTCCTCAAACAATAATATTCTAAACCCTAAAACATAAACCCAAAACCCCAACAAAATATACCCTAAACCCACCAATCTAAACCCCAAACAGCCTAACCTCAACCCCAATCAACTAAACAGTTGACCCCAAAACTAAACCTTATACCCTCCACAAAATCAACGATTAGTCCTCAAGAAATGCTATAAACCCAAAACCACACAAAAATATACCCAAAACCAACCATTCTAAACCCTAAACCGCCTAACTTCAACCCCAATCAACTAAACATTTGTCCCCAAAACTAAACCTTATACCCTTCCCCGAAATGAACTGTTAGTCCTCAAGAAATGCTACAAACATAAATCATTTTTAAATATGACTAAATTAAAAGTTTCATGAAATACAAACCTGGCCTCTCTGATCCACTGCTTTAGCTGATACAACATTGACCATCAACCTACTATCAACAACAAATTTAACAACATGTTCAATGCTTTCTTCATCCGCTGATGAAGAATCTTCTGCAGCTTCATATTTAACAATTTCTGGACAAGAACAAGCAGCAACGAGTACAATAGCATGCACAAATCCTTGAATAGCGGTTGTGCTCTGAGCATATTGGGATGCTGTACGTGCCTTTGCACTCTCAACAGACATAATAAAAGACTCACGCCTCCAGGAAATTTCAAGAATTTTTCAACATCAGAAACCATCTCAACAACTTCAGCTCTTATACTAGATGTTCCGCTTCTAGGACACAAAATACCTTCCACTAAAAGCAACAAAGCCAGTCTAAACCGAGTTATTGGATCTTTGTATTTCTTACCTAATAACAACCTGTCTAGAATCCAAGAAACAGTGGGATCAACAGATTCTCCGAACAATTCAACCCACATAGGACCTCTTTCTTTCCCCACATTAACTTTCTTTTTCCTTCCTTTAATCGCTTTGCTTTTCTTCGCTATCTTACAAATGGTAACATCTGGTTCCTCACAATTCAAACCAGTCACAATAGCAAACTCATCTATACCATAACGCACCGGTTTACCAGAAAACAACCACCACAGCTCATACTTTTTTTTGGTCACCAACTGTCTTGAAAGGAGATAATGGACAAACATTACAGAAAAAGTATGGTCTCCCATTTTCATCAAACTCTTGAACTGTGATTACTCAACATGTCGATGTAATCTGGATCAATTGCTGGTTTAATAAGCTCAACCCATCTAAGAGTAAAATAACTGTGAACCCTTTTTCTACCAGTAGGTTCAAATCCAGACTCGAACAATCTTTCTGGCAATCCCATCTCCTCCATTCTACAATTTGACATAAATATAAATAAAATTAACATAGGTGTTAATTTGCAGAACTACATATGCAATTAACTATGACGTATAATCGCATGACTAATTACAGAACTAAACCAGAAACAACCATCAATTGAAAGATTATCCAATAACAACAGAGAAAAACAATAAATTGCAGTTTCTTCAATTAAAGAGAAACTAACCTTGTATGTATATTCTCTATCAGTTCACGATGCAGATTTGTGAATCAGATGAGCTCGAGAAAATAACTGTGAACTCGATTTATATATACTCTCTCTATTTATTCATCAGAACAGTCTAACTCTGTTAAACAGATGAGTTCCATAAACCGTGGTCCTGAAAATGACGATAGCCAGACCTCTGTTTCTCTTATCTTTTTCTTATTTTTCTTTTAAAATTAGAAAACTTATCAAACGGCTTAGATCGAAGCCGTGTAGTACACAAGCTGAAAAACTCGGCTATAGTAATATAGGGGCAATTCAGACAATATTGTATATTGTATCTAAGAAATAGTATCCCATCAATAGATATGGTCAGATTCTTAATTTTTTTTTTTTACTGATATCTATTGATAAAACCCTTTATTAATTCAAAAATAAATGCAAATATCAAACAAAACGCTGCCGTTTGGCTCATTAACACAAAATCCTCCACTCGGTTACCTTCATCGCCATATATATATGCGTTCGAAACCAAAAAGCGTTCGAAACCCTAAGATTCCAAACTTCTCTGCCGCGAAGGATTTTACCTGTTTGCTCAATCTCCCAGAAATCCTAATCTTCGTCGGTGACTCCTTTGCGATTCCGTGAATCTCCCCGGTTTGTTTTTGCCTAATATGAATAGAAGCAGATCAAGGAAAAAGGTAATTTTCTCATCATCTATCGCTCTGATTAATTGGAATAAACTTTTTGATTTTTTATTTTTGGCTGTTTGATTCTGGTGTTATTGTTAGCTGTTGAATTCTGATTCCTTGTTGTTTACTGGGGTTAATCGCAGACCATACTCATCTTTAATTTTCATCATCAATGGATCGGAACGAGCCGAGTGCGCGGGGTGGAGACGACGAAGATCATCCCTTTGTCTCGTCTGTGGGAGGTGAAGAATCTAATAATGAATCATCTCTGATTGGTGAAGATGCCTCCATTAATCTGGAGCTATGTGAGATTCCTAAATCTGAGGAAGAGAACGTTGTGCTTGAGGAGAATGACGAATCTTCTGAGGAAATATCGGAGGAGGTTGATTCTTCTGCTAGTGTCGCTCTGCTTGGTGATAGTAGTGTTGAATTAGGTGATGAGTCGATGCTTGGAAGAGAAGCTTCTTTTGAGGTTGGAGAAAGCTCAACGAGTAAGAAGAAGAAGAAGAAGAAGAAGAAGAAGAAGAAGAAGAAGAATAAGAGTGGAAGGAATGAACATGAAGAAGATGAAAAAGTTCCTAAACATGTTCTAAAGATCCGAGAGAGACTTGCGAGGCGGGAAGCTGCGGAAGAGAAGAAGAGGAAGGAAGAAGAAGAGAAACTGAGGAAGGAAGAAGAGGAGCGCCGCGCAGAGGAAGAGCGAGAGAAGGAAGCTGAAGAGGCTAAACAGAGGAAAAAGCAAAGAAGCAAGGAGAAACTGCTGAAGAAGAAGCAAGAGGGCGGGTGTCTAACAGAAAAGCAGAAGAGAGATAAGTCTTTCAAGAACAAGGTTTTATCAAATGTATCTGGAAGTCTTCTTCTGGCAGATCATAAAAACGGCGAATCCTCAAAGCGTCCCGTTTATGCCAACAAGAGAAAACCAGCTCATCGCGCAAAAGCAAACGACTCTGCTTCTGTCCAGGTGAAAGATGATGGAGAAACAAAGAAGAATCATGCACATGAACCAACTACTTTTGTGCAACAAGCAGCTGCTGATGTAACACAGAAGAATGATGATGATTGGGAAGCAAAAAGTGGGGACTCTGTTGATTCCAACATGATGTGTGATTATGATGATGAGAAAGAAGAACCTCAGCCTGTAGTTGAGGAAGAGTTTAAAGACACTGCATCAAAGGCTGAAGTTGCAGGCAATCCAACAACTTCTGCCAAAAATGCCATGCCAAAAGATGGTTCTGGCTCAGTAGTGAATGAAGAAAGGGAAGAAAATCTTCGCTCTCCTATTTGCTGCATCATGGGTCATGTTGATACTGGTAAGACGAAGCTGTTGGACTGCATCAGAGGAACACATGTTCAGGAAGGCGAAGCTGGAGGTATTACGCAACAGATTGGTGCAACGTATTTCCCTGCGGAAAACATCCTCGAGAGGACCAAGGAGTTGAAAGCTGATGCAAAACTTAAGGTGCCAGGTCTGTTGGTTATTGACACGCCTGGGCACGAGTCGTTCACGAATCTTCGGTCAAGGGGTTCGAACCTGTGTGACATTGCGATTCTAGTGGTTGACATAATGCATGGTCTAGAGCCACAAACCATCGAGTCTCTGAATCTTTTGAGGAGGAGGAACACAGAGTTCATTGTTGCCTTGAATAAGGTGAGGTTTCTCGTCATTGTTCTGGGATGTGGTTGTTTTTTTTTAATACTGTTACTGATGTGTGGAAATTTAAAAACTTCTCAACTTTCAGGTTGATAGGCTATTTGGGTGGAAAAAATGCAAGAATGCTCCTATCAGGAAAGCAATGAAGCAGCAATCGGTAGATGTGGTTAATGAATTTAACAGGAGGGTCACTGAGGTAAAGTCATACGTCTATATATTTTGATCTAACGATTTAGGGTTGGATATGATGTGTACATGTTATTAAACTATACGGTTTCGTTGGTTTTTCATTTCCAGGTTATAACCCAGTTCAAAGAACAAGGACTCAACACTGAGCTTTATTACAAGAACAGAGAAATGGGAGAAACTTTCAGTATTGTTCCTACTAGCGCTATTAGGTCTGTTTTTGTTTACAATTTCTAGTCCAGCTTAGAGGCCATTAGGTCAACGTCCGTGCTAACTAATTATTGGATTAATTTTGGATATTGATATTTGCAGTGGGGAAGGGATTCCAGATCTGTTGCTGTTGTTGGTTAAGTGGGCTGAGAAATCGATGGTAGAGAAACTCACATATGTTGACAAAGTTCAGGTCTGTCTCATTACTCTCTAGGAAATGCTTCATTTATGTATGCAATAACATCATATCTTATCTTTTCTTGAAATGGTTGAAACAGTGTACCGTCCTTGAGGTCAAAGTTATCGAAGGCCATGGTACAACGATCGATGTTGTTTTGGTCAACGGTGTACTCCACGAAGGGGATCAAATCGTTGTTTGTGGGACACAGGTAAGTAGAAACTTCAATGGAAATATACCTAAACACATATCATGTGCCAAGTATTTCATAAATCTGTAAACTTGATGGATTTTGTGTTTGTTTCATTTTCTACTATTTCAGGAGCCAATCGTAACAAGTATTAGATCTTTATTGACTCCTCAACCATTGAAAGAAATACGGGTGAAGGTACTTTCAGATAGTCCACTTCTTATCTCTTTGTTACTGTTATTCCTAGGGAGACATGGTCTGTGTTAATGACATTTCCTTTTCCATAATCGTTGAGAATTTCAGGGTACATATATGCATCATAAAGAAGTAAAAGCTGCACAATGTATCAAGATCACTGCACAGGTAATTTTTCTCATACATAACACCATTGTTTAATATGATTTGGAATTTGGAGCACATCCTGAACAAATGCTTCCGTGTATATAAAAAAGGGTCTTGAACACGCCGTTGCTGGTACTGCCTTGCATGTGATTGGACCTGGTGAGGATGTGGAAGAAGCCAAGAAAACAGCAATGGAAGATATGAAGTCAGTCATGAGCCGGATTGACAAAAGTGGTGAAGGAGTATATGTACAAGCTTCTACATTAGGGTCTTTGGAAGCATTGCTCGAGTTCTTGAAGTCCCCGGATGTACAAATACCTGTCCGTGGTATTGGGATAGGACCTGTGCACAAGAAAGATATCATGAAGGCCGGCGCAATGCTAGAGAAGAGAAAAGAGTACGCTACGGTTTTGGCTTTTGACGTGAAAGTGACCACGGAGGCTCGGGAACTTGCGGACAAAATGGGAGTGAAAATCTTCTGCGCTGATATCATCTACCATCTGTTCGATCAGTTTAAGGTTTACATCAAGGGTATCAAAGAGGAGAAGAAGAAAGAAACAGCGAGCGAAGTAGTTTTCCCATGTGTGCTTAAGATTTTACCGGACGGCGTTATTAAATCTAAAGACCCAATCATTTTGGGAGTGAATGTCATCGATGGTATACTCAAGGTATGTGCTATATTTCTCATGTACAGACACATGCCCTTTGGATCTATCTAACAATGGTCTTGTTGGTTTTTAGGTTGGAACTCCTATCTGCATTCTCAAGAAGATTGAGAATTCAACAGAGTTTATGGATATCGGTCGCATTGGATCTATTCAGATCAACAATCAGCCACTTGACTATGCAAAGAAAGGCCAGGAGGTGGCGATTAAGGTAAATGAGAATCCCTTTTCTTCTCTTCATCACTTAACCTTTTAATCTTCACCGTTTTGAAGCTGTAACAATGGTTTGTTTTCCTGTTAGATTGATTCTAACCATGGAGAACAGAAAACGTTTGGGAGGCACTTTGGCTCAGATGACAAGCTTATCAGTCATATTTCTAGGCGATCCATAGACGTACTCAAAACAAGTTACCGGGTAAGTTTGACAAGTCTTTCTTGTTCTCTCACCTATTTCGAAAAGGTGATTTGTGTCTGTGTTTTTTAAGCTCTAACTGAAACCTGAAACCTTATTTATGCAGGATGAAATATCTGAAGACGAGTGGAAGCTTGTTTCGAAACTTGAGAAGTTGTTCAAGATTCTTTAGAGATTCTCTTTTGATGCTTGGAGCAACAGAGACTTCACAGACGAGCGTTTCCTTTGCTCTTTTTTTATCGGTTTTGGTTTTATTATTTTTTCGGTTTTGAGATTAGACTCTTTTTTTTTTTTAACTCCCCTATCTTAGACCTCTGTTAACAGCAAAACTCCTATTCTACTACATTTCTTTGGGCTAGACTTCCTAATATCTTGTACAACATTTACAGGATTATTGATTATTGATGTCCACATGATTTACCAGACTATATGCAGATTATGTAGGATAATTTACATGGCTATATAAACTATTTTTACTTCTAAGCATGAAAATCTCTGAGTTTATGGATAAGTTTGTTCTAAAGAACATCAGAATGAGTTTGTTTTATTGAAGAGAAGTGAGAACACAAAGGCATTGCTTTTGGTTGTGTCTGATTCTTGTCGGTAACACATATTTTATTGTCTCCGGTCATGTTTTGACGAATCTTGTGACATTTGAATTTGACATTACCTTTAGGTGATGTTATTTTTTGCGCAGCTAAGTAAAAATTGAAAAGATTTTTCCTTTTTTACATCATAAAAGATTTACATTGTGTTCTCCTGTAATTTGCTTGTCTTATGGTAATTATATGGAAATATCTATGAGTCTATTGTGTATTCATACAGAAAGCCACATGTTCCATTTTCCTTTAAACGAGGATGTGGGAGTTAACACGCAATCTAGTGCCAAAAAGCAGGCATGAAATAAATTTAGCTTCTTTACAAAATCGGAATAATATTCATACCTATGAGATTATAGTATACGCCAACGATTCAAAAAGTAGTTCTCTTTTTATTTTATTTTTCCCGGAGATCATTGATTTGTCATGACGAGCTTTTCTACGGTCGAACACGATCAATCTCTTTGTAATGTCACGGAAGAGTTAAAAATCGTAATCAAATTCATTCACAAAATACATTATTTTCTTAAGCAAGAACAAAGTGGATAAATAAAATTAGGCTCTAGCTCCTTTCGTTATGGTTCTAACTACCAAAAACTGCAGCCGTATTTTGGCCGTCTTGGTAGGTTTTAGGCCGATTTATAACAACCGATTTAACTCATATTGATTATAAATCTTGTTATTTGCTTGTTTCATCGATTTTTCAAATTAAATTAGACGACAAATGAAACTTTTGCGGATATTTTGCCGTGTCTTAGTTAGAGCTACAAGTGTTAAAAGACTCAACGCGCCATTTATCCATTATTGAGAAAAAACAACTTCATTTGACAGATTCATAACATCCAATGTTCATATCAAATTCCGACGAAATAAAACAAGTCACGAGTCTATACCAAAGTTTCTTATATAAAACAGAAAAAGAAAAAGAAAACCTTGTAACCGCTTCATTTGTGTTGCATGAAACATGAAGAAGAGTTCGATTACGTATGTAAAACACACACAACACAATCACATACCATGTGATCCAATCAGTTTGGTCATACCAAACGTAACCGCCATAGCTAACCATCCTCCGAACAAAACCCTAACCAAAGACTTGACCACCGGTGCTTTCCCCAACACCGCTCCTAACCACCCAAACATCACTAACGCCAACGTCACCGCCGCCACAATCACACCAACCCTCACTTGGTAATCTTTCACAAACGCAGCCGCCAATAAAGGCACAATCGCTCCCAGAGAGAACGCTAACGAAGAAGCAGCAGCGGCTTGCATCGGGCTAGGAAGCTTGTCTTTCTCTATCTGCCCTCCGCTCTCTCTCTTCATCTGAGCCACCTCTATGTCGTACTGAGAGTAAACGGAGACAAACTCTCCGATGGCCATGCTACAAGCTCCGGCGACTAAACCGGCGAAACCGGATAAGATCATGGTTTTGACGTCTTTCTTAACCGCACCGACACCCATCATGAGTGAAGCCGTCGAGACAAGACCGTCGTTGGCACCGAGCACGGCGGCTCGTAGCCATTGAGCTCGTTTAGAGTAGTCGAAAGCTTTTTCTTGATCTTTCTCCATGTCTTGGTTCAAGCTGTTGCTCACGTTGTGGGACTCCATGGTTAAATCAAAAGATTTGGTTTTCTCTTTCTTTTCTTTTATTTTCTTTTTCTGTGTTGAAATGAGAAGTAGAGAATATCGATGAAGTGTGGAGAACACACGCCTAGGTTGTATTTATGGAGAGATTTTATGTTAAGTTATTTATTTTATATTTTTTGGTTAGAAGAATTATGTGGTGTAGTCGACAATTAATTTATGTGGATTGTGGAGCATCATCACCACTAACGGAAATACTTTTACTATATTGGACAAAATGTGGACTTAAACCCCACCTATATTTTCCTTTCCTTACTGAGTTTTCTTCACTAATTAATTATTTTCACTCCTTGAGGTCTACTTACCAAAAAATGAAGAAGAAGCTTAATTTAATTCTAGTTCTAATACAGTAGTAGACTAGTATACTATAATTTATATAGATCAAACAGGCAAACACATGCTTGTAAATTTATTACTGGAAAAAAGAAATGCGTAGTTTGAAATTTCTGATAAGTTTGTGGATTTAAAATTAATAACTTATTAAACATTTACAATCTAATTTTAGAAATGTATAATCTTTTGAATTTTCATGAGTTCATCGAATTAACTTTATATATTTTAAAAATTATTCAATCAAACAACATCTTAATTATTTATTTTTTAAATAATAATTCGAGTTTGCATATTTGAACTTATTTACATTATCACAATAGGTTAAACTTACCTCATACAATTTATTACTCCACCATCCACATAATGACAACATTACTCATTAGACTTTCAAATCACCTACCGCAGGCCAAATTTAGATAAAGTAGTTTCTTTTTTACTTGTGCCAGTAAACACCTCTTTTCTTTTGTTTTTTTATTTTTCTTTTGGTACGCTAATTATTTTGTGGCAAAAAAAATCACGAATATAACGAGCCATCGTGGTTGATGATGGTCAAATCGAGCCATCATGGTTGATGATGGTCAATTCGGGTATGAATTTTTCTTGGTACTACGGTAAAGGAGGTTGAAAAATTGAGAGCACACACTTAAATTAAGAAAAAGCCAGAACGTTGAGATTAAGAAAAAGCAAGAACAAATATAGAAGTTCAGAAAAATCAATTACGGTAGACGTTAATTAACTATAACTAGGGAGTTAGAATACTAATGGCTGATCAAAGATTTTTTTCCAAAATGATTATTTTTTCAGACGATCAGAATATTAGTATTACACAAATCACAATAGTAAGTTGGAGTATTAATATTGTGCCAATAGCTCTTTGTAACCTTTAAAGTCTTAATATAATAGTGATCAGTTGAGTGATTTTTGCGAATGAAATATCAAGCAAATCACCAAAGTTAGACCAAAATTAGAAAGATTCAAGTCTTCAACCTTGTCAGTAGAAAACTTTTTGTATCATTTTGCGTAGATGAAGTCGTATATATATACAACCCGGCATTCTTCAATCGAAGAGAGTTTTAAAAGGGTGCGATTATTAAACAAATCACCAAAACTAGACCAAATTTGGATGAATTCGACTCGATAAACGCGTGGTGGTTGAAGGATATAAGGATAAAGTAGATGGAAGAGGTAACTTGAATTGCGAGCCAGCCAAGAGATGGAATACTACAAAACAAAATTACTGCAAGAATTTAAGTTTACACTAGTACTAGAAGAAAGAATATAAAAGGAAATACAGTTGCAAATGGCATATGTCCATTTAATTGTAAAAGAAGATAAGAAATTTGTTATATATACAAAATTCCCCTGCGAATAGGAAGTCAAAACGAATAAGCGATATATCTTGTCCTTATTATTTTATTTCGCATATTTTTATAAGTCTACGTAACTAAAACCTTAGCATATTTTTTTTATCAAAACAGACTTTTGTTTGGTAAAGAAAATTATCATTTCTAAAACTAACTACTGATTGTTACTAGTGGAAAGCAATTTTTATGTTTTTTAAATGATTCATACTGTCATTTTATTATCATATACATCTGTGATTAATAAATAAACAGTTGATCAAATCCGTGAGACAATGATACAACCTAAATGAAGAGATCATGCATGTGTTTTTTGTTTCCCTTTTCTTTTCTGTTACGGTTGGAACGACCTATGCACCGACCAAATTGGTCCAAGAAAATTGAATTTCATAATACTGTGTCTAGAAAATATTTACAAAATTGGAATTAGTGTGATGGTATATCATAGAGATGGGAATCTTCAATTTTACTATTTATGTACTTATGCTATTTATATACTGTATCTATTGTACACGTAAACGCAGTATTATTCTACATATAATTATAATTTCCTTTTTAAACTTTAGTATATATCGACTTAAGCAAAGATCAATCGTTTTTACACTATGATTCCAAGTTTGAAACGAACAAATGAAGTTTAGAAAGAAAAGGTAAAAAAAGTGAGTTTCCGCGTCCGATTGCTAAAGATAAAGCATAACGATGATTGTTATAGATATACCTCTGAAAAGTTGATCCTAATTGAAAAGGAAGAGGAAGAGGAAAATAAATGTGAAACCACATATTTGGGTTACTTTTTTTTTCTGGTTTTCATTTTACTTCATGATTCATCTTACTTAATTGGCAAAAGCGAAGAAAATAAATAAACAATTCTGAGTGAGACCGAAAGAGGCAGTTACAATATCAAGCTGTTCTGTCGTCTTCATGATCAAAGCCATGCAGATAAGCCTTCGTGATAAAAAAAGATACAAACAAAACAACTTCTCAAACGATGACCTAATGGTAGACGAAATATGTTGCCCAAAAGTTTGTTAAACCTGTGATACCATTTTTCTTATATTATCAAGTTAAGGGTTTTCTTGGCAACTACATTATAATTAAGTGAAACTTATTTTCTAAAAAAAAATTAAACTAACTAGTCCAAGTATGAGTTTTAGTTTGCCAATTTATATTTTTGCTTAGAAATGATAGTTTGCGTCTTAATAGATATTACCAATTCTAATTTTACTTTATGTTTGTTGGTTAATTATACCTTTTTATCGACAAAGAAATTATACTAAAACATAAGGGGGCAATCAATCCACAACACACTGTTTGTATTTTATGTTAACCATTCACTGTATTATATAATTAAGTGCATTACTGATCGACCAATTTATATAAGTGTATCACTGTTTGACCAAAAGTGATCAATGGATAATATATTGATAAGAAACTTTTCGATGTTTGAATTGTTTGATAAGTGTCATCATACCCTATATCTTACTGTATTCAATAAGAATTGATAAGAGGGGGTTCATTAGGAAAGTAAAAGGAGTAGATCAAACATAATGGACGATTATTATATTAAATAGTAGAATCCAACTATCCTATATATGAAGGGGATCAAATTTGAATCGGATGCTTTTCACACTATAGATTCTTCAGTCCAGCGATTAGAGCCGTCTGCAAGTGAAAAATCATAAACAACAAATTAATAGTAGATAATATGAGAGCTATAAATGTCGATTTTTTCTTGATTTAAAAACAGAAACTAGATGGATTGCTGAATTGGAGAGCACCGAGAAATATAATATAGTGAGAGAAAAAAACAATGGAAAGAGGAGATAATAATATAAAGAAAGAGGGATGAGTGTGGTTGCCACACGAATAGCACCACACTTCACCATCATCATCACTTGTTGAACACACACATACACATCTACGTATGATGTTTCTTCATTTGTATGCATGCATACGTATTCGCCTACGTACATTTATGCCCACACATTCTAAAGGGAAACAATATGTGTGTATATATATATATATATATATATATATAATTTTCTTATATCAATATATGAGCAATTGGACAAAAGAAAGCAATTGATCAGAAACTTTTTAAAAATTTCTACGACTCACACACGGCATTCAAATTGTTGTTAGAATCGCATATAGTTTATATAATAATAATATTAAAAAATCTTAAACAAAAGAAAAATACTAACTATACATGTAACACACACATAAATACTAGTAAATTACAACAATTTTTTTCTTTGAACGGCACTAATTATAAACAAGAACAAAAAAACAGAAGTAACCACTTTATTTGAAAATAAAGTTATAACATCTATTTTTTTATGTTTAAAATACAATGGTATGAACTTCTTCAATCAAATATCTAAAAAAAAAAATTGCCACGTATTGTATATATTACTACAGTATAATTAGAACTTATGGAGCGGCTTAAAACACAAAAACAGTCTGGTTTTTGTAACCTGGTTTTGAAAAACATTGACGAGTTACCCTATATGTTCGATTTCATGTCATATCACTATATCTATATCCATCCATATGCTGTGAAAAGTAGGTTATTGTGGCTTTTATATTGATAATGATGAATACAGACACATTGATTTCAACTTTACTAGTGTGGTCCGAGTCCTAGTCCTAATTCTCATAAGAATTTCGAAATAATTCTTTTTGTTATTAATACGAAACAAAATTGCATTAGGTCAATGGCTAATCTGTTTGTAGCATAGATGAGATTGAACAGATGAATCTTCGTTAGGCTTGGAAATAAACGGTTTGTGCAAATCATTCTCAAATGACTTGCAAAAATCTTGTCTATCAGCCAAGATAATTGGACACTAAGCACTTAACTGGGCCGGCATAAATGGGCTTAATATAAATTGGGCGAACTTATGTGGGGATCGATAATTAACGGGCGTATCATAATGAGACAACAACAATGGCAACGTTATTTCATACTATTTTTTTTAATTTAAAAATTAGGGATTCAATTATCCAATTTTCAATCAGCTTTTTCGTGGAAGTTGGAACTGATACATTTGGTACTCTCTTTGCTCGGTAAACTTCGGCTTGCCATGGGCCATGACTGTCTTAACTCTTGACCGACATATTTAAGCAGTCAAAATGGACATACTCAGAAACATCCCCCTAGTAATATCTTCATATTCTTTAGCCGAAAAAAAAATCATCCTAAATATACTTACATGAGTGGGAAAAATTAGTATATTTCTGATGAAAATAACTAACAAAATATTTACATGAAGGCGTAAAATCAGTAGGAATTGTTTCTCCGGAGGTATGAGAGTCACGAAGATGAGTAGTCTTCTTTTTCTGAATTTTCCGATGGATCATTTGATATATCTGAAATATTAAAAATCGGTAAAAGAAATATTATTGGCATTTTATGAAAATATACGTGGATATATATATAACGTTATGTTTTTTCTTAATAACATTATGTTTGAACTGAAGGAAAATGACAAAGTAAGATATCCAAGAAGAACAGAATGATCATTCGCTTGTCCCATTCCGTGGTTTCGTCATTATCAAGTGGTTGCTATGCTCCGTTGTATTATTGAAATTTATTGATAAGATTTCCATGTCGATCAAATTGAATATAAACAGACAACCAAAAAACAGATGATTTCGTAATGGTTTGTGGACTACTTCCGAATATGAAAGATATATTATTTTATAATATGGTTAGTCTAATAGTGACGAAATTAAATAGAGTATCTGCTTTGAACGTTGAATTTTATACTAAATGCACTTACTTAAGACTACAGCAGCCATGTACAAGTGGTGGCTCTTCACATGAAGACTGACTATTCAGCGCCTGAGATGGACCGGCAAGGCGCCAACCATATATAATTTATATGTTATTAAATAAATAAAAGATTGAGCTATAAAAGGAGAAACGAAGATGCATCAGAAATATACTAAATCATCATCCCACACACTACAAAGAAGAACAGCACACACACATACTATCTCTCTATCACGTAGAGTACCGTAAAGAAGGAGAAAGAAAGGAAGATATAAAGAAAAAAATGGGATTCCTTTTTGAAGAAACCTCAAACTCTAACCCTAAAACCAAAGTTGTTTTTGATGATGATCATGAGTTGGGTTTGATGGCCGTGAGGCTTGCCAATGCTGCTGCTTTTCCCATGGTTCTCAAAGCTGCCCTCGAGCTTGGTGTCTTTGACACTCTCTACGCCGCCGCTATGTTCCTCTCACCTTCCGAGATAGCGAGTAGGCTACCAACCACGCCTCGCAACCCCGAGGCACCGGTTTTGTTGGACCGTATGCTTCGTCTACTCGCTAGCTACTCCATGGTCAAGTGTGGAACGGTCCAAGCCGGAAAGGGCGAGAGGGTCTACAAAGCTGAGCCAATTTGCAGGTTCTTCTTGAAAGATAACATCCAAGATATAGGATCCCTTGCTTCTCAAGTCATTGTCAATTTCGACAGCGTCTTCCTCAATACTTGGTAAATTTCACAACTAAGTTTAGTGTTTCATCAGTTTTCGAATCTTGATTTATATGCTTTGAAACCTTACCTTATCGATACGTTAATAACTTGTAGGGCACAATTGAAAGATGTGGTGCTAGAAGGAGGAGATGCCTTTGGCCGCGCACATGGTGGCATGAAGCTCTTCGACTACATGGGAACAGATGAGAGATTCAGCAAACTATTTAACCAGACCGGATTCACCATAGCGGTCGTGAAGAAAGCTCTTGAAGTCTACCAAGGCTTCAAAGATGTGAATGTGTTGGTTGATGTGGGAGGTGGAGTTGGTAACACTATTGGTGTTGTTACTTCTAAGTATCCAAATATTAAGGGTATCAATTTTGATTTGACATGTGCCTTGGCACAAGCACCTTCTTATCCTGGCGTGGAACATGTCGCCGGAGACATGTTCGTGGATATCCCAACCGGAGATGCAATGATCTTGAAAGTAAGTTCAACAACTCTCCTATAATCTAAAGACTTTTTTTTTTGGAAATCGATATATATGTTAGTATACTTTGTACTAATATGTGGAATTAAATTTGTTTTACAGCGTATACTTCATGATTGGACCGACGAAGACTGCGTGAAGATTCTTAAAAACTGTTGGAAATCACTTCCTGAAAATAGTAAAGTGGTTGTGATAGAGTTAGTCACTCCTGATAATGCTGAGAGTGGAGACATCAACTCGAACATTGCATTTGATATGGATATGTTGATGTTCACACAATGTTCCGGTGGAAAAGAGCGGTCACGAGCTGAGTTTGAAGCTTTAGCTGCTGAATCGGGCTTCACCCATTGCAACTTCGTTTGCCAAGCTTATCACTGCTGGATTATTGAGTTTTGTAAAGAAAATGTTTAAATTATAAAACTTAAAGTCATCGTTAAATGTTAATTTACATCTTTGTTTATATCATACGGTTGTATTGTCTTCGAGTAATAAAAGTGTACTTTATTTTCTTGTTATCTCGAAGGAACAGTTTTATTAATTACTCACCGATTACATTATTCACGTACAACTCACAAAGTCATTACTGCATCTTTCATTTGTTTCCTAGCTCTTTTCATATTATAAGTTGTTTTATCCCGTACACTAGCGGGAAATAACAATCTTGATCGTGGAAATTTTTTCTACGATTTTAATTTAGATTCACCAATTTTTTAATCTTGCAGCTGTACCAGCAACAGTCGTGTTCCTATTATGCCAAAAAACTAACCTAATCAGTTTTGATTTATCATGTTATAAATTTTCAAAGTGATTGTCCGATTGTTGGTCAAACGAGGACTATCGCCGATCTTGACTCGTCCCTACTCACTCATAAAGTAACATGTTGATTTCCTCTTGTTTGATATGATCGTACCTTTGTTTTTTATTCTCCAAAGCTTTTTCATTGATTTTTAAAATTTTCTCTTAAAGAATCAGCTTTAACTAATTAGTCACATGCATGCATATTCATTGCTGCTCTCACTCGCGGGAAAATAACGGCGACTTCTCTAGTTTAGTGTTTCATTCCTTCTGTTATTGCCAATGTTTATGAGAATCTTGCTCATAGTAATTGACTTTTATCAGTTTTTTTTCTAAGAATACAAAATCATTTATAATCTATATGAGAATGTACTATCTGATGGAAAGAATATCGGATAAGAGAGAAATTAAGTGAGGAAAATTTAGGGTTTTATACAGCTGTGCATACAACAACAAAAACTAATGGGATTGGTCAACTACAGCAGTTAAGCGTAAGAAAGTTATCAACATCAACTTAAACTGCTGGTCCGTAATATGTTTACTTAGCTTATAAAATTTTCAGTAAGCATAAAGTTATTGATTGGTCCAATTAACCCCAATAATATTGTAATTGTGTCCAAGATAATAATTAATGAAGTTTGACAATCCCAAATTTGTGACCTTCCCTGAAGAGCAATTCAAGATGGATATGCAGTTATGCACATAAAGGACAATAGTGATGTTACACTCACTCTAGTCAAAATTATAGCATGTTTTATTTACAACAAAGAAATAAGTAGATAATTAATCTATATTTTTCTTGTCACTTTTTTTTTTTTTTTGGTAAAAATGTTAAAGTTTTCTTGTCACCTTCCTAAGTCGCAATCGTTCTAATCAAGTGAGAGCTTCTCTCTTCCTCTGCCTTTACTCGAACTCATGCGGTGGAGCATAGCCTAATCAAATGGGAACTATCCGTCTCTTTGAGTTTTTTTTTTTTTATACTATTATAACGTTATGTCGATCAAATTAATTGAAAAAACAAATGAAAACATATACTATTTCGCTTATTTTATTATTTGTGTCTTTGAACATTGACTTTTACTATAAAACATCGACCTGATTTGAAACAAGATTTAACTGTTTCAGCCGCCACAAGTTCCTCTTACTTTTCTACATAGAGAGTAGAGACTATCCAGCCAGCCAAATTGACCGGCACGCCAACAATTCTATGGATTAAATAAAGAAAGAGGAGGCTAAGCATTATCTATAAAAGGATAAACAAAAATCCATCAAAATCATCATCCTCAACACACACACACACACAAGAAAGAAACAAACACACAGAGTCTCTCTCTTTCGTCGCTTCTGATCAGTGTGATCACTTACGGTACCGTGAAGGAGACGAAAGAAAGAAAGAGATACATACAAACATGGGAATCCTTTTTGAAGAAACCATTAGCTCTAACTCTATAACCCCAATTCTTGTTGATGATGATCATGAGTTGGGTTTGATGGCCGTAAGACTAGCCAATGCCGGCGCCTTCCCAATGGTTCTGAAGGCTTCCCTTGAGCTCGGTGTCTTTGACACTCTCTACACCGCCTCGGTGTTCCTCTCACCTTCCGAGATAGCGAGTAGGCTACCAACCACGCCTCGAAACGCTGGAGCACCGGTTTTGTTGGATCGTATGCTTCGTCTACTCGCTAGCTACTCCATGGTCAAGTGCGCAACGGTCCAAGCCGGAAAAGGGGAGAGAGTCTACAAAGCTGAGCCAATTTGCAGGTTCTTCTTGAAAAATAACATCCAAGATATTGGATCCCTTGCTTCCCAAGTCATTGTCAATTTCGACAGCGTCTTCCTCAATACTTGGTATGTCTCATAATTCATCTAAGTAGCAAAAAATACTCATCTATGTTCAAAATCTTGATTTATAGTCTATGAAATCTTACTTTATCAATACGCGAATTTTAGGGCACAATTGAAAGATGTGGTGCTAGAAGGAGGAGACGCATTTGGTCGCGCACATGGTGGCATGAAGCTCTTTGACTATATGGGAACAGATGAGAGATTCAGCAAACTCTTTAACCAGACCGGATTCACAATTGCGGTTGTGAAGAAAGCTCTTGAAGTCTACCAAGGCTTCAAAGATGTGAATGTGTTAGTTGATGTGGGAGGTGGAGTTGGTAACACACTTGATGTTGTTACTTCTAAGTATCCCAATATCAAGGGTATCAATTTTGACCTAACTTGTGCCTTGGCACAAGCACCTTCTTATCCTGGTGTGGAACATGTAGCCGGGGACATGTTTGTGGATGTCCCAACCGGAGATGCAATGATCTTGAAAGTAAGTCCAACAACTCATTATTTATATTTATTTAAAGTGTATGTATACTTAATATTGGGATTAATTTTTTTTTTTGCAGCGTATACTTCATGATTGGACCGATGAAGATTGCGTGAAGATTCTTAAGAACTGTTGGAAATCATTACCAAAGAACGGTAAAGTGGTTGTGATAGAGCTAGTCACTCCTGACAGTGCTGAGAGTGGAGACATCAATTCAAACATTGCCTTTGACATGGATATGTTGATGTTCACTCAATGTTCCGGCGGCAAAGAGAGGTCAAGAGCTGAGTTCAAAGCTCTTGCCGCAGCTTCTGGCTTCACCCATTGCAAATTCGTTTGCCAAGCTTATCACTGCTGGATTATTGAGTTCTGTAAATAAAATGTTTAAAACATAAAACTAAATCGCTGTTAATTGTTCATTTCATCTTTCTTTCAATATTCTTCTTTTGTGATGATCATACCAAAAATAATGTACTTTATGATAAAATACTAATAATAATGACTAATTATCATTTACTCGTTGAACTATTCAAAAGCCTGCTTTAATTATTTTGATCACATGAAATTCAATGTTTCTTTATAAAGAGCTCACAAGTGTCACACAAGTGCATATTCATTACTCAACGGTCAGCTAGTTTGTTTGTCCTATTCCACTCACGGGAAATAACGGCTACTTCTCTAGTTTAATTGTTTCATTCATTCCATTCACTGAAATCTTCATATGGTTTTTTTAAATGTAATGGTCCACTCTCTGTCTATATGTAACTTGAATAGTCTGTAGATTAACAAAAAAGGAAAGGACACATAGTACAGTACAGCTCGATTAAAGTGAAGCTGCATAGACTATATGCTTAATTTCCTTGTAGGGGACCCAAAATTCTGAAAAGAAAAATGAGACATTTGAGTGAGAATGTAGTGGAGACCACAAAGAAGGCACATTTGATTTATAAAATTGCACATCACAAAAACAAAAAAAACTCCCTAAGATTCTAATAAGAGAGAATGAATGATTACAAAGTTAAGTAAGATTAGCAATTAAGATCAGAAACGTAATCATTCCTTCATCAACAGCTTTGTAATCATTCCATCTCTCTTTCTCTAAAGATGAAAAAAAATGGCTACACCTACACAAGACAAACCTAGATTCACCGTTACTGTCATCATCACCTGCACACACACACAACCAACATCTTCAAATTAATCAAATTGAAAAGTATTAACCATTTTTATTTATTTAATCTCGTTGCAATTAGTGTTACCTGATGTGCTGAGTTTGTGGAAGTTGGTAAAGGGTTAATGGAAGTAGAGTCGACTTCTCCGGTGGGAAGAGGAACCGCCGGATTACTGTTGATGAACGGAACACCGTCTTTTCCGGGAACAGTCACTGACGTGATCTCTGACGGAGATGGTCCCGGAGAGAAAGCTGAACCTTCTCTTGGTCCTAACGGCCATGGGTAAGATGGAGAAGACGAGATCACTCCTCCTTCCGAGACCGGAGCAGGGGCAATTGCCGGTGTTGGTGGCTGTGACGGCGGAGTTGCGGCGGAGGCGGCGAGGATGACTTGGACTGTGAGCTTCTGGTTGAGTTGGCAGGTTTTGGGAAGAGAAGTGTTGTTGGTGAAGGAGAAGTAGTAGGAGCCTGTTCTTGATGGGTACCACTGCGTTTAAGTTGAGTGAAAATGTAGATTATTAGTGGAATTAATGACTGTTTAATGCAATTTTAGATGCTCTTTGTTATTGATTGTGACTGATTGTCATTGAGCCCTGAGCATATATGACTTTGTGTATTTAACTATTAGTTTAATCAACTAATTAACTAATGACAAAAAGAGCATAAAAACAGAGAAAAACAGGGGAAGAGGTTCTTTTTTTTGTCAATCTCAAGAACACAGAGCAAAAAAGGGAAGCTGTGTAAAGATCAGAACTTTATGAAATTACTGAGAAAATTCAGATGAAATTCTCAACCTTTTTGCCAATTTCCCCAGAGAAAAAGTCACAATTTTTTTCATAAATGTGAGAAAGAGAAATGTACCGTGAAGGAAGTGGAATTAGGTTTTGTAAGAAGAGCAGCTTGAGTGAAGTTGCAGACAGTGAATGCATCTTTGGTCCTGAAGATGTAGAGATCGTATCCGTACTTATGTCTGAAAACTGGAGGCAAAAGCACAAACAGAAAGTACCATTAACTAAGAGAAAATCTAACAGAATATGATACACTGAAAGATTGTTTTTTGTAAAGAAACTTACTGACTGAGTCGCCGATATGAACAATGGGGGTTTTCCAGACAGAGGCACCGTCGACAGTAAACGTGGAGGAGAGACAAGGACGAGAGAAGAGAGAGAGGAAGCAGAAGGAGAAGAAGAAGAGCATTGAGGAGAGATGTTTCTGTGACCAAACCATATTTTGTTGCTTGAAATGAGGAGATGCGTAGGTTTAATCAAGAGATTCTGAAATAAAAGAGGTAAAGAGCTTCAATGATGTCTTCCCTTTTTATCTTTGCAGGCCTCTCTCTCTCTCACAGTAGGTCAAAAGAGAGGCTTGGTGCCTATGGAGCTTGGGGAGAAGAGAAGAAGAAAAGTGAAGAGTGAAGACAGAGAGAGAGAGAAACAGAGAAAGAGGTATTTTGAGAAGTGTGCAGTGAGTGTCTCTGTCTGTTTTACTTTTATGTGTGTCTGTGTTGAAGAAATGGAGAAGATTGAGAATTTTGAGGACTGATTTTTAATTAATTAGTAGGATTATTATTTTTCCCCATAACTAACTGAATTAAGAATAATATACTATTTTCTTATCAGTAACCTTTAAATTTAAGCAGAATTAATCGAGTTTGAAATTGTGAGTACCATGTACAAGACATTTAAAAGACATTTTTGACTAATGCAAGTCTCTCTATACCTATTTTTCATTGGAGATGGTAGTAATCTTTGTGTAAGCAAATTTACTAAACGGTCAAATAAAAAGTGACATCATTTTAATCACGGGAAATAATGCTCTCCTGGTAAAAATCTGACAAAATAAAGTGAACAAAGTAAAAATTACAAGTATTAAAACACACAAGAAACAAACAAATAAAAAAGAGAAAAAGTAGGAAAGTGTAGAATTATATAACGAGATAATGATGGTGATTATTATTCTTAAATCATTACGCCTGTGATTTAACCCCAACATGTTTCTGATCCCCCTACTTTTCATTTGATTTTATAAATTACCTTGTACTATCGTTTTGTTATTAGAAACTTTTTCTCCCTTTAATCAAACGAAAATAGAGATATGAACATAACTTTTCGAGTCTAACTCGACACTACTTTATGGGCTGGATGCAATTATACACATATCTTTCTTCTTTTAGGCCAAAGTCATCAATGATAATCTTATCTTTTCTCTTTTGTTAAGTTAGGATAATGAGAATAGAGTGCAGTACTTGACAACAAACAAAAATGAGATTAGTGCATATAAATTAACCTACGTTTAAATTTTCAAAACATTTTATATATACATTTCACAGCAACCAAATATATGCATCTAATAAAAATATATATATATATATACATCGCATCGATTGGTAGAACAAACATTGTAACTAAATTTGTTCTGATGTATGTTGGTAAACTCGAGCTGGTTTTTATTGTTAGCAATCACTCAACGATAGAAGTTAAATCATATCGACCAAAACCAATAGCGTCCAAACAACTGATGACAAAATCCAAAATTCTGCTTAAGAACAAACAAATTAACGAAACTGAGCTCAAGATATTTGTCATTGCTTGATTTTTGTTGGTATGTTGTGTTTGATACCCATATTCACTTCTTCATTTTTGCAGTGTTTCGAGAAAATGATACGTGTAGTCGGAATAAACAAATGGCACGAGCATTGTCCAGCTTTTCCTTTTTTGTGTAGAACCATACGAACCACACAGCCTTTTGGTCACACGTCTCGTCGTATTTGTGTTTAGCTTTTTATGCTAAAACGACAACTGCTACGTGACAAAACGCGAGCTTCGGCCAAACCCCCAAAAATCTCTTGCCGTTTCTTTTCATGGACCTTTTTCAAATTTAAATAATCAACGTGGTTGGTTAAAAACCAAATTAAACACAAACTACAGTACTATAGTTTACAATTCTAAATAAATAAATAATATAGATATCAAAATGCATTCAAAATAATGTGAACGTTAATTCTTCGAATATGAATGCATTGGTGGTACACTCGTTTGGTTTGGCTAATAGTTAATGTTAAGTTTCATGAGTATCTAAATCAAAAACAGTTAGGTTTAAGTGGATTCTCATCACATTTCCTATGTAAAATTTCTCAAAAAAAAACTTACACGAAAAGCCTAATTGATAAGTATATGTATGTCTAAAACATACGACCCTGCAAACTGATTTGAAATATATAAGGTACGTAAGTGGCTTTGTTAATAAAGATCATCATTTAACTTTACCACACGGTCCACACCGATACCGAAAGATGTTTGAATGTGCCAGTGCATTGATTGAGAGATACTTGCATGTGCTAACAACCACAAAATACACATGCATTTAGCTACTTATTTTCCCCGTGGTGTTTAATTGCAAGAACTATGTATTATCTGGCCATCAAAATCATTGTATGATTCTATGTTTTGATAAATACTGTATATTATAAAGCTGTCATTATTGATCCAATTATGTTTTGATCAGATCACTCATCTATTGGCATAAAGCATGCATTGAAGCAACAACAATAGAGGCATCACTGCATCAGGCATGCAAACACACTTAAATCTTGAAGTTGGAAGTGATTGACGATATAACACTAATTTTTTTTATTAGTCCTGTCACTTTGACTTGAACGATATTAAATTAAATCCATATAGATTTTTATATGAAATCAAATTCAGACAACTAATGTATTAATTAGACGCTTTAACCCCTATTTGAATGGTGACCTTAATCTGTAAGATAAGTGATTAAACGATTGGATTGGAAAAAAGAGGAATCCAAGCAGACGCTGACGGGAAAACGCGTGGCGAATATACGTCATTTAAAACGGCAAAACAAATAAATAAAATTAGACGGAGAAGAAGAAAAAAGGAGCGGTTGAGTTGATATTGCCGGCGCGTACTCGTCAACGGAACGCGCGTGGAGTGTCTTCGTGTCTCACTAGAGAAGATTGAGAGTTTTCTTCTTTTTCCGTCGGCGATTTGAGAGTTTCGATTCGAAAGATAGAGATCGTAATCGGGTTATCATGGTGAAGGAGACGGAGTATTACGATGTGCTCGGCGTTAGCCCCACCGCTACGGAGGCTGAGATTAAGAAAGCTTACTACATCAAGGTTCTCAAACCTAATCTCTGATTCTACGATTCTAGAATTCTGATTTTATCTCATCATTTTCAATTTCGGTGATTTTGAGCTAAACTCGAATCTGGGGAGTTTCTTAGTATCGGGTCGATTTGGGCTAGCCACCGGAGTGGTTGATTTTACGGGATTGTATGACTATAAGCTTAAGAGCTCATCAGTGTCTCTGGTGTTTGCATTGAACAAAAGTTCTCTATAGCTTTTAGAGTATTGTAGGTTTATCGATTTTGACATTACAAAATGCTGATTGTTGGCTTTGTTTATATTCCACAGGCACGCAAAGTACATCCAGATAAAAACCCCAATGATCCTCAGGCTGCTCATAATTTCCAGGCAAGTTCAGATTTTGAGAAGTATTGTTTGAATTCGTTTCCAGGGATACTCCTTTTTCTTTAGTTTAAGTCTAAGGCTCTCAGCCTTCTTGGCCTATGATGTTTGGAAAGTATTGGAGTGGTAACCTTGCAGATTCACATAGAGGATGATGCTGTTCCAAGAGATTTGTCTTTCGTGATCTACTTTTTTTTTCTGTGGTGAATCTTTTTTGGAAGAGCTTTTGAAAAATGATTCTTTTTACAGGTGTTGGGAGAGGCCTACCAAGTGCTAAGTGATCCAGGGCAACGTCAGGCCTATGACGCTTATGGGAAGTCAGGGATTTCAACGTTAGTTTGCTTTCTTGTTCTCTCTTTAGTTCAATGGATGACTTGACCACGTGGAATTTGGTGACATGTGATCTTGTTCCCGTTGATAAAGAATTTGGTCGTTTTCTCACTTCTTAATTTTTGGTGTTCGTTCTTGCAGTGAGATCATTGATCCTGCGGCAATATTCGCCATGCTTTTTGGGAGTGAACTTTTCGAAGAATACATCGGGCAGCTTGCTATGGCATCAATGGCGTCGCTTGATATCGTCACTGAAGGGGATCAGATTGATACGAAAAAGATTATTGATAAAATGAGGGTAAATTTATCATTTATCAACTATCCTTCTTAAGAACATCGTCACTTCGTGACATACTATACATAGAGTACAAAGTACCCAGATTCTCCCTTTGTTAATAATTTTCTTAGCATGTTAGATTACTTTTGGTTTCAGGCCGTTCAGAAAGAAAGAGAAGACAAGCTTGCTCAACTTCTAAAGGACCGCCTCAACCTATATGCGACGAACAAAGATGAATTTATTAGCAATGCTGAAGCTGAAGTAACAAGACTCTCAAATGCGGGTAACATGTTCTGTAGCATTTTGTTCCCCTTTCATAGTTTATGCTTTCTCTTTTAATGAATGCCATATCTGTGCTAAAAAGTCAGTCTTATCTCCTTTCTCTATCTACTTTCAACAGCATACGGTGTGGAAATGTTGAACACAATTGGATATATATATGTAAGACAAGCGGCGAAAGAGCTTGGGAAGAAAGCTATTTATCTCGGTGTACCATTCGTTGCTGAATGGTTTAGGACAAAAGGTCACTTCATCAAATCCCAAGTAACAGCTGCAACAGGTTAGTTCCTTACTAACATAGCCGACCTCATCATCAGGTGCCAGAACTTAGTAGTATGGGTTACATAAGGAACAATAAATTCAACCACTAAAAAGAAACCCCAAGTAGCTTTCTAGAATTTTATCTCCTCTCATAAGGACTTTTCTGTCTCTTGACTGTTTTCTGTCGTCCTAGGTGCATACGCTCTTTTCCAGCTGCAAGAGGAAATGAAAAGGCAGCTAAGTGCTGAAGGAAATTATACAGAGAATGAACTTGAGGAGTACATGAAGTCCCATAAGAAAGTGATGATTGATTCTCTGTGGAAGCTCAATGTTGCTGATATCGAAAGCACTCTCTCCCGTGTTTGTGAGCTGGTTGTCTAGCTATAACAGTTCACTATTTGGCTTCTATAGCATTTTTGTCCAAATTCTTTGATTTAACCAGTTTAGTATTATATTTTGTCTTAGGTACTTCAAGATCCCACTGCCAAGAGAGAGGAGCTTCGTGCAAGGGCAAAGGGGTTAAAAACTCTGGGGAAAATCTTCCAGGTAAATTTCCACTCGCATCTAGAGAATATTCATTTGAGAATTAAGAATGAAAGTGTAATTAAAAGGCTCCATCTTTCCGGTTATGTAGAAGAACAAGATAGCCAGTGAGAGTGATCCTTTAGTAAGAGCTGAACTTCACAAACTAAACGGAAATGGTCAAGACCATGTAGATGCATCCAAATCACCAAGATCCGATGAAGCTTCTCACTCTGCATTCGGGCCTCAGGTACAGCTCCTTCCTCATTTTATCCATTCCATTTACCACACACGCTATGTGTATCTTTCAAATCATTCAAAAACCGAAGGAACATAAACTTTACCCTTTCATTACCCCATCTCTCCAACTTTCAACAAAGAAAGACCTTGATTCACACATTTTAAGACACAGCTCCGTCTTTGTATGTGATAGAGTTTCAGGAAAACGGTAGAATAGGATAATCGGTGTATAATTGACTGAGAGTTGCTTATGCTATGACTTCTGAGAGATCAAGAGGAGATAAGATTGATTATGTTACGTTTTTTGGTAGGAACCGCAGAGCCCTTATGTGGAAGCACCGAAGCTTGGAGATGAGCAATTCAACCAGTACTTCCCGAGGCCTGCGCCGCCTCCAGGAGCACAGAGACATTCTTAAAAACTGGCAAAAGGATTCATTCAGATAAGAGTGTGTGAGAGGTAACTTCTCTGTAGTGCTATATAATATTACAGATTTAAGCCTATATATTGCGTTTTGATATATTTGCAGGCGGTGGTAGCCATTATGTAATTTTATTATTGTTATTAGAAGAAATTATTGGATCTTTGGATCGCACATGAAATCTCATCTTTGACAATGTATAATGTTTTTTATTATTTTATTTATATATATGATGTTTGGGATCATGTGATGTGATTCTTATTTTCAATAATATAGAGAGAGAGGACATTGTAAAGCATATATATGAGTAGCTTTAACTTATCTGTCTTCACAGTTTTGCTTTTTGGAGAATCTCTGTCAGTTACTATTTCGACAGTTGGAAAATAACTAAAAAAATCTGTTACACTTGTAGACTTAAATTTGTTTTTTTTTTCTTCTTTGGGAAATAATAAAAACTGTAGGACAAAGACCTTTTAACAAGCTGTTTTGACTTTGGAGCAACATTTTTCATCGCAAATTATTAAATTTATTCTGAGGACTAAATTTAGTATTAGCGGTTAGTACTTATTACTCGATATAAATGTAATTATATCAGACGACGTAAGTTTAGTTCTAGTCCTAGACGTTAGATTTTTGAAAAGAAAATGCATGACGACATTATCGTTATGAGAAGCTGAAATGACGAGAGTACCCTGAAATGAAACGCATTCGGGTAATTAATAAAAGTGTTCCAAAAACGGAAGCATGAGGTCAATTACGGTAAACGACAGGGGTCAAAATTTATTATATTAACAAAAAAATGTTCAGAGTGTTTTGAAATTGTATTTTATAAATAAAATCATCAATGGCGGATGCTTACTTGTTATAGCCAGACATCACCACGAGTGAAGCCAGCCACTGGACGGAGAAGATAAACAGAGACGTCTCCGTGTGTGTGTGTTTTGGAGCGCTTTTTGGCCTTTCTTCACGGCGTGCGTGAAACGGAAATTTCTTCTCCAGATCTCATCATCTTCCTCTGATTTTGATTCCACCATTTTCAGATAATTTCGAGATACAGATCGTTGGTTAAATAACACTCTCGTCCTTGACGGGTCCTGGATCTGATAACCGTTTTGTTGTGATCTGGAATTTGCGTAAGTTTGAATCTAAATTAGTCGGAGATGGAGAAGGCAGAGAACGAGAAGAAGGCATCGGCCGTATCCGACGTCGGAGCATGGGCAATGAACGTTACGAGCTCCGTCGGGATCATCATGGCCAATAAACAGCTCATGTCATCGTCTGGTTTCGGCTTCAGCTTCGGTTTGATTCCTGATCTACGCCTCTCTCCCTCGATTGCATTCAAATTCGATCTCTCGTTCGTTTACAATAACCATTTTCGTTTAGATCTCTTATCAATTTACCAAATGAATCTGTAAAATTGTTTCTCAGCGACGACTCTGACGGGATTCCACTTCGCTCTCACCGCACTCGTCGGTCTGGTGTCGAACGCGACGGGATTATCAGCATCGAAGCACGTTCCTCTCTGGGAGCTTCTCTGGTTCTCACTCGTCGCTAACATCTCGATCGCAGCTATGAATTTCAGCCTCATGTTGAACTCTGTTGGCTTCTACCAGGTAAAAACTTCCATTGAATTTTTTTTGAAATTTAGTATTTTTTCCCAGATTGAGTAAGATCGTTCTCCTGATTGCACCGTGTGTTGTAACTATCACCTAGATTTCGAAACTGAGCATGATTCCGGTAGTGTGCGTGATGGAATGGGTTCTCCATAGCAAGCATTACTCGAGAGAAGTGAAGGCCTCTGTCATGGTTGTGGTTGTAGGAGTTGGGATTTGCACAGTGACTGATGTCAAGGTTAATGCTAAAGGTTTCATTTGTGCTTGCACCGCCGTTTTCTCCACTTCTCTCCAGCAGATCGTAAGTGCTATTATCACCTTCCCTCGATTTTGTGTATGTAGAATTATTTATGAGATCTGAATTTTACAAGTTGCCAAGATATGGATAGGGTCAGTTATCTGATGTTCGAAAATCTGGGGAATAGGTGTCTTAGCGCTTAGAAAATCGTAATGCAAAGTGTTACCTTGAATTTCACTCTTGATGATGATGATGATGATGATGATGTTCAAGTGAGAGTTTTCTCTGTGGAAACAGTCGATAGGTTCACTGCAGAAGAAGTACTCAATCGGATCTTTCGAGTTGCTGAGCAAGACAGCTCCAATCCAAGCTATTTCACTCCTCATCTTTGGTCCATTTGTTGACTATTTCTTGAGCGGAAGATTCATTTCCACTTACAAGATGACTTATGGTGCCATTGTAAGTTTCCATAATCTCCTTTGTCCCATTTATAAAGTTCCTAACTCATCTAACAATCGGTAACAATTTGTTTGTAGCTATGCATTCTTATCTCCTGCGCATTGGCGGTGTTCTGTAACATAAGCCAGTATCTCTGCATCGGAAGATTCTCTGCTACATCCTTCCAAGTTCTCGGTCACATGAAAACAGTCTGCGTGCTAACACTGGGATGGCTTATCTTCGACTCGGAGATGACGTTCAAGAACATAGCCGGGATGGTCTTAGCCGTGGTGGGAATGGTGATTTACAGTTGGGCGGTCGAGTTAGAGAAACAGAGGAAGCCGAAAGTGACGGCGCACGGTAAGAACAGTATGACGGAAGATGAGATTAGGCTTCTCAAAGAAGGCATAGAACATATGAATTTGAAAGACATGGAGCTTGGAGATAGTAAACCATGATACAGAGCTCTCCAATACAAAAGGTTTTTTTTCTCTGGTTTCTTATTTCCCCATCATGTACCCTTTTTGCTTTATATTCTTTGTCTCAAAGAACCTTTTTTAGCCTCTATTTGATGAGCTCTCTCCTCTGCAGAGCACATTCTTTTTTTTCCTATAGATATATGATTCCTCTGCTTCATTGCATAATATACACAATACTATATTTTCTGATATAATCATTTCTCTGTTCTTTCTTGCACTTTGCACTGTATTATGAATCAATCTATATCAGCTTCATTTGTTTTCAACGGGTGGTAGATTCTAATATGGATTCTGTTTGAAAAGAAACAAATCAGAATTCATCTTCTACAAATGCTGTTCTTATATACAGTTGGGAGATAACATGTGTTCTGTTTCCGATCATTGTTTACTATCTCTTTGTTGTAAATAGAAGTTTCTCTGATGCGATAAAGACCACAGTGCGGATATTCAGTCGCAGCATTGTATCATAGAAAACGTAATTTTTTCGTTACAAGACCGTAAAATCCATGAGGTTACAAGCCCTTTTAAACATGCAGAGGCATATCTAGATTCCATTGAGAGTGACAACAACTCTGCGTGCTGTTGGAGCATCACGGTGTTCACATAGCCATATTCCCTAAACCACCAAACATTTCCATCACAAAAGCTTTAAAAAAGATAACTCAACACAAATCATAGATTGAATTGGAAATAAATGGTAGAAGTACTGAAGGAATTAAGATCAACAACATTTTTGAATCAGTACAAAGAATTCTGCACCATAAATGAGGAAAACAGAAACCATGTGAATGTAGTAAATGTAAGGGTCAGATGGAAAAATTAATTACCTGCCAAGTTCCCATGTTAAGTTTTCCTTTCGTTATTGGGATTCTGCAGAGAACAATAAACACTTACTACCAAGTAAAGTGAAAATCCACAAGCTAACAATAAATTGTGCAACACATTAGGTTTCTACTAGTACAGTGCTATAAGATTGTGGCTCACGTGAGTTGACATCCAAACATTGATGATTTGATATGAGCCGGCATGTCATCTGGACCTGCAATTATAATTGACACAATTCAATTCTCAATAGTCAATAAACAAGAAGACTTCACGAGAATCATATGAATTGCCAAAGAAGACCACATTTCAGAGAATAAAAGAAACATCTTTAATTTATCATTTAGTTTTGATGAAACTAACCTTCCATGGTATGTCTCCAAGGCGCAGAATTCCCCTGAAATTCAACCCAAAAAAAAGAAGACAAAAGTGATCAAATTTAAGGACCAGATAAGTGTATTGAGAAGCCAGCTAAAATATTCATACCTCAGGAACAATCCTGTTCAAGAAAGTCTCAGTATCAGCCTGAACATCTGGATCATAATTCTCATTGATTGTGAGAGACGCACTTGTGTGTTGTACTGCCAAAAAACCATTTTCTTAATCGAGAAATGCGAAAAAGAGAGCAGAAGCTGAGTGATTTTACAGAGAGAAGAAGAAGAAGACTCACAGAAGACATGAGCTAGACCACAATTGAAGTCCCTCAAGTCTTGCCCAATTTCCTTCACAATCTATTTCAAAAATATTAACAAAACAAACTGCTCAAGCGATTTACGATTTTCGCGGGAGAGCTGAGAAAAAAACTCAATAATTCTGATTGAAATCGGAATCGCTTCGAAAGAAACCTTAGGAGTGATAAGATGACATCCACGGGGTAGCGGAGGAAGCGTGACGGTTTTCTGAGCCCACTTAGGACCAGATGAAGTCGCCATGGAAGCTCGATCGGTGGCTGGAGTCAAAACCGATCTCACACGTACAGGAACAGCACCAGAGAAGAAGATGGTCGACGAGCTCTGCATAGCTTTCAGTGTTCCTCTAAGCCCAATAACAATGGCCGACAACAAAATCCCTCCTCCAACACCAAACCAAAACCTCGCAACAAAAGGGCCTCTCACTTTCACCATCATCGCCACTCATCTTTCACACTCTTCTGGGCCTTACAAATCTTTTGTAAAAAACGCCGTGCAGTTCAACTCTCTACTGATAATATAAAAAACTACATGCCGTTTTTCTTCAATGTACATTTCGCTTTACATTATTTGATTATTATTACAACAATCTAACATGACTGTCTTGATGAATCCTCAATGATTATTACATACCGGAAAGTTGAGTTTTCCGGCGAAAACTCGACGTTTTTGCTCTTCTTCTTCTTCAACAGTCTCTGAGCAATTCTCTTCTCGGAGTCCGGTAAACACTTAACCGTCGTCTCCAAGAGCGCAGATGCATCCAATGACATATCTTTAGCATAGTAATGAACGATCTTGGGAAACAATATCTTCGTCTCGTTGTGTATACGAACATTGCTTCTTATAAACTCTTCTTTGGCTCGTCTCAGCTCCCGGAAAACGCAATCCGCACTGTAAACACGAACCTAAGAAACAAAAAAAAATGTAAGATATCAAAAATCCATACACTTTAACAAAAAAAAGACAAAACAATCTTGAGTTTTTTACCGGAGGATCTGAAGCAGCTCCTGAAGAAAGAGCGAAATGAGCCAACGCTTCTGGATAGTCCAAGGCGTAAATGTGTTTGGCATTACAAGTTTTCGACTTTCTTGATGGTGAAAACAGAGTCTGCAACATCTGTTTACAGATAATGTCAGTTACATACAAGTCATGAAATGTGGTGAAAATGAATCAAAAAAGAAGAAGAGAGTGTTTGTTTCATACAGGTGGTGAGAAATGAGGACGAATGCCTAAGATTGAGCTTTGGATAATGTGAGGGTTTACGCGATAGCCTCCAACATCATAAGCTGCCTGAGATATATATACAATAGCTTAAGTAAGTAACAGCAAAGACATGTATGAATCGGTCTAAGCCTAAGAGGTTTAAAGACTAAAACCTTTAAAACCGAAGTGTTTCTTGCCCGGTTGTGAGTTCCATAGGCTAAATAGGCCTGCAAAAGAAAGAGAGAGAATCCATAAAAGATTGAAGCTTTAGTCCAAAAGAAGGAACCAATAAGAGGCTAGTTGTTGTTTTTGCTTACATGCATTGTGAGAGCATTGTGAATGTTAATCCAAAACGCGAGCTTCTCTTCACGCTTCATTCTACTCGGATCAACCTTCTCAAGCTTTTGAACTAATGATCTATATTTCAAACAACAAGTCATTATAACGTCACGGAAGCTACCCAAATTCTTGTGTTTTGTTTAAGCAAGTTTGTGTATATATATATATATATATATATATATAATATACCTGAAGTTTTGGAGCATAAGAGCGGCGTAATTGAAACAACCATCATCAATGTGAAGCTTCAGAGACTCTATCACAACACCACGAGGCACTTTAGCTTCTTTGATTTCTCCGAGACACGGGTTCCATCTATCAAAATTGGTTTTTGAAGAGAGATATGAAGGTGAAGAAGAGAAATCCTGAAGACAAGAAGTGTTTCTTGAACTATTGGTGGAGAGTGCACAGTACACAGAAGCTATGCATCTCAAGATTTCTTCAGAGAGCCTGCTCGGATTCACAATGTCATCTACGATATGAGAAGAGCCTAGAAGATCTCCAAGTGTAGTGTGGTTACTAGAAACGCATTTAGTCTTCTCCTGCACAAAATGCTCAAAACATCATAAGTCTTGTCAGATTCACTCTAGGGAAAATGCAATGGTGTTTCTCTTACTCTTGCAGACAAAGCTTTCAAGCTGGCTTGGAAACTCCGAGGACAAGAAGAGGAACGTTCAGATACCGGAGAAGCTTGATAATGGTAGCTCAACACACCGGTGGCGTCTGATTGCTCTGATTTGGGACAGAACTGATTCGACAACAAGCTTGTATCTGTGCGAGGAGAAAAGGAAGAGACTTGTTCATCGAAAGCTGTCCTGTAAAGAGAGAGCAGATATTGCTCTGTGCGCAGGATTTCAAACTCGAGTGAAGCAATTTCCTTCCTCAAATCTTCTGAAGACTGCAACAAAATACACAGAGCCTCTCTTTTTTTAACACTTGCAAAAGAAGAATCTTTGAACATTCAAAGCTTATAAAGATCAAACCTTTGGCATTACTTTGCAATGAGAATCCTTATGAGTTAGTAATCTCTTCTCAATTGATACAAACTGCCATGAAAAGTTACAGACAAATGAGACTTTTTTGGAACCCAGAAAAGGAAAAAAGTAAGATTGAGACAATCCCCAAAAGTTTTTTGCTTTTGAGAAAAAAAAGAGAATGGAATTTATCAAATTACCGGTTTACTACTGTAGGTAGAGAATCTTGAAGGTGAAGGTGATTCAACAATCACATTGTGCTTCTCCGAGTTCCTACGACCAAACCCATTTTGAAATGTTACATTTTTATTTTCCCCCAAATTGATTTCAGACGAAACTAATTTGCAGAAAGCGACAAATGTGAATCTTTTTACCTTGGAGAAGATGAAGAACAATCAGGAGAAGAAGGAGATGAAGCTGAAGGGTAATTTAGACCCATCATTTTCTCGCGATTTTTGTTGTCTGTCTGTAGAAATTCATCAACGAGTCTTACGAGAGAATAGTAAAACTAAGACATCCCATCACTTCACTTCAGTCTCTTGGTAGAGCATATCTCGAAAAGCTCCACCATTTTAGCTTGTCGTGTACTACGTTTATATGACTCCAATAACTTGACAAAACACTTAAAAAAGAAAGTTTATAACTTTCCGGGAAAATGAGCGAGAAAATCAGTAAAGTGAAACCGACATTTTTCCCGGGAGTTCAGACGAAAGTGTTATTATAAAATCCTAAATCAAAATCAAGATTTAAATAAACATCATTTACTCTGTTAATGATGGTTATTGATAGTCTTGTAGGGATTTTAGTACACTAGCTAGTTCAGTGCTCACAAGTCACAGCCAACTACTATGAAAGAATGCAATAAATTTATGTAATGATAATACATGAAAATGCATCAATTATTGAAAACATAAAATATAAGAATATATATGTACTGTATTTTAAAACTCATTTATCATATGATATCATTATTTTACAAGAGCATGTAATTAATGCCGTCGATCTCGAAACAACTAAGTAGTGGGGACAATTTAACACCATCCATAAAAGAGTTGACAATGTGACATCAAATAGTAGTACTCCCGAATATTTTGTGGTCACAAATGAGAAATATATATACGGCCATTGTTACCATATGCAATGATTATTTAACTGTAATTAGTAATTCCTCTGTCCCATATTATAAGCAAAATAATTCCTCTGTCCCATATTATAAGTAATTTGCCAAAATGTATCTGCACAAAAGTGGATCTATCTAAATATAATAATGTCCATATACATCCATTTTTTTGCAAATACATTTTGGCAAACTTATTATAATATGGGACAGAGAGAGTACTTGGTAACAAAAAAATCCCAAAAAGTGTAAAGGACTCCAAATATTTTATAAAATTTAAGAAACAAAGTTGATATACTCACAGAGCAGAGCATTTTATGTATTTAAAATTTTCAGAAAGCAGGTATTTACATTATAGTACATGTACGTAAGTTTGTAAAAGCAAAAACAAAAGTGAGGGAGGACAAGTGAAATTGCAAAATCGTACAGAATCTAACAAGAAGTGTATGACGAGTTATAAAATTCCACATTGAGAAAATTTGGTAGAAGATGGTGAAAGTGGGACTGGTGTCTCATGTTTCACTTTTGGGTTGTTTGTATAAAGACAGAATTAGTTGGATAAGAACAAATAAATGAATAAAAATAGATTGGTGAGAATGAGGCAAATATTATTTACAAATCACACAACCTTCCAAATCAGGTTTCATTTTCGACGTGGTCCGTTGGGTCAGGCCAATAAATGCCTCCAGTTTTGGCACCACCCTTGTATAGTTACATATCGATGTGAACAAAATCTGGAGTTTCGCCTTATGGTCAAAAAAAAAAAAAATCTGGAGTTTCCACTGAATTTAAGAGGTGCAGCTTCCTATGCTATCATTATACAAGGGATCGGTCAGAGTTACAAGATTTGCATATTCTAATATATTTCTTATCAATCCATTATCTTTTCTTAACTCATAAGAACAATCAAGAAAAGGCATTCAATATGAACAAACCAAAAATAGAGTCAAAGTAGTACGTTTTTCTTCCTTCGCAAACAATTTTTTTTTGCCATTCGTCCACACCAGTCACATCCTAGTTACTATCGTAGTAAAGAAAACGGGCCAAATTGACTCAGCTCTGAAACTTGGGGCCCGTAGTGTAAATGGGCTTTTTCTCGCGTCACACGTCAGTTTTCTACTTTTCTAACGTTTTGTTACTTACCAAAAACATCAACCATAAATCGGATTGTTTACTTTACTCTCTTTTCCTTTGAGTCGCTGACTATAAGCTGCAAAGAAGTGATTTTGTAAGTATTCTTAATTAAAATTGTGTAGGATGGATATATATATCAAAGATTTAGAGCCGGCAAATATGACAAACGAAAAGCAAAATGGTCAACCGTGCTTGACCAAACACTGCCTTTCACTGTCACCATTTATGAAGTTAGCTTATTCGTATCCATGTATGTGTCAATGATGATACAAAATTGATATTTATACATAACAAAGTAATTTCATCATTATCGCTTTGTTATTTTGGTTAATCAAATCTATATGAGTGTTGTGATGTCATTAGATAATGTTCTTTAACATATATATATATTCGTTTCTTCGTATTTTTGGTATATCGATACGTATGATGTTTTTATTAAAGTGGGATCTTCCACCATTTTTAGAACCGGAGAAACCTATACTGAGCTCGAAACATGACGAAAGGTAAAAGTGACTAATAATGAAAGTCCACAATTAGTGGGACTTGATCTTTAAACCGTCCGCCATCCATAATTAAGTAATTTGTAAACTTTTTTCATTTAATATTGCATATGGTGATCGAGGATTTAAGATTCGTATAGCATTATATCCACAAGAAATTCCACCTGATATTAGAAAACTCATTGTGCAGCTTTCATATTTCATATTTGAACCGTTCATTTCAGGGTTTAAGACAAAACGGATACGGATAATAGGAAATAACTAGAGAAAAATGCTCTTGGCACACTACAACGAAGTAGCTTATATAATGAATCTATGATGGAATATTATCTTGTTTCGATGGATTTCTAGCGAACACAAATCTGTCAGAATCAAACATTCGTGGATAATTTGTTAGAAATTTTCAGACGGTACACATTTGTCGGTAATTCGTTAGAATTGTTTTTTAAAATAAATGTCTCGGTACATGTAAATTTACATAGCATTTAGATTTAAACAGTAAGAAGAGAGAACCGTGGGGACGAGAGTGCACGTGAAAATTAGACTAAAGGAGATGGGTTGTGGAACCAACTATGTCTATATGTTAGGGTTTATATTGTACCCTCGTGTGCATCTCCCATTTCCCTATACCTTCTCATCTATCCTTCTTCTTTTTAATTATTATCTTCTTTTCTTTATCTAGGTATACATATTACAAAATTAAAATCTTGAAAGTTTTCTTGAGAATCTATAATGGAGAACAAGAAAAATCAGAGAAACAGTATTATCTCACACAAAAGGGGGACAAAAGAACATATCAAGGGTCTCACATACCTTGCTGGATATCACGATTTGCATGCCTCTGTCATTTTCTGGGACGTGGGCTTCTATTTATTTATTTTATTTGTTTTTCTTGATAATTGATATCGATTTTCTATTATCAGTCTTTTGGTACGATGAATGTATCTCAATATTTCCATGACTGAATACTGATTTTCTTTGTTAGTAGATACTTAATTGAAAGTCCTTGTCTACATTCTCTGAACAATACAACACACTATTAAATCAAAGTAGAGCGTGTTTGTATATTATAATGTTATTCGAGACAAATCTTAAATTATTGTATCAAGTCAGAGATTCAAAATAACAAAAAGGGAATGAGTCGAGTGACGATAAAAGAGACAAAGAATTAAACAAAGCAAAGGAGAGCAGAGGTCCCACACAGTGGCACTGAGATTTGGAAACGAACCAGACACCGAAGCTAACACCAAAATCATCGATCCTGTAATTCTCTGTTTGGTCTCAATCGCACATAGCTTTAGCATGGAAGTTCACGACGCACCGTACGTGAAATTGACATGCTGGTCGGGGGTCCCTTGTCATTTTCATAGAATGACATGTTCGTAGTGATCAAAGATAACCGAACGCAATTAAGTGTTTAAGCCATTTGGTGGAAACTGTTTGAATCTTGTTAGACCGAATACGACTAAACGTTTAGATAAAACAAAAACAAAAACTCATTTCTCAAAATGTCAAATGTATATAGTCTATCAGTTTCTGTCTTGAGAAGATGTACTAAACAAAAATTCATAACTCTTAACTCTTTTATGTTAATTGACGGTTCCTGTCAATCTCCAAACTTATTCAAGAAACTTATGGAAGAGTGAGTAGTACATTCTTGTAGTGAACAGCCAATGGGATTTTGGTTATTTGTAACCCTTTTTGTTTAATTAAGGAAAAATGCTGAGAATTAATAGAGTCAAGAAACGTCCACCTTCATTCCCTTTCAAGTTTCAATTCCACCAACCAAAAATATACTTGTTAGCATCATCATTCATTATCTTATTTAAGGCTTAGATAAGTTCTAATTAAGCTCCTATAACTTTTAAAGGTCGTCATCATCCAAGGACCAAGGTAATTAGTTGTTGAGTAGCTATGTCTCTAAGAAAATCTAAATCGTTGGATTTTTGGTGCGTGGAATCAGAGTATTGTCCAATGGAAAAGGTCTTTTGTTAGTACGAACCAATTCACACCTCAACCAAAAGAGTGAAACAACCATTTTTAGTATTTTGTACCCGACGTTTCACAAGAAAAGAGATTAGAATAACTTGGCCATTACATTTTCCTAGAGGAGAAACTATTCTAATTTTGCATATACATATTACTCTATTGATAGTTTTACTTTAATATGCACATGATTTTTTATTCTAAAAGAAAGAAGGAAATTGACATGAACTTATTATAACATACCCACACCATACTTTTCAAGATCTCAAAAGAAATATACTAAGCTCCTGTCCATAACTACCACCAGGATTCATCATATGAAAAGATTCC